>CM075338.1:38489292-39089292 GCA_037788925.1 Mytilus galloprovincialis
TGTCGCAAAGTGGCTTAACCTTTAACATAACGGTTGAAATTAATGGAAAGCGAATAACTTAACTGTGGAAAACTGCAGGATTTGAGTTTTGTTTGTTATGTATCAACTTAAATTTCTGTGTGAGTTTTGAGTGATGTTGGTCCCTTTTCGGGTTTTTATTATGGTCCTGGTTTTTTGTTCTTTCTTTTGCGTATGGTTTCTAAATACTCTCTATATATAATGTTTTCGGATTCTAAAGAAATGAGTTGATCTGATACATCATTTGTTCATATCGCATTTGACTTACAAGCTACTTCGTGAACTATTCTGTGGAAAACATCACCTTTATAACTGAAAGTGAGATAAACATTATGTTGCTAAACATTCTCAAATTGAGTTTATAACAAAGTGCAAGTAGAGTGAAAACATTACCCAGCCAGTACTCTCCGTTAGCTGAACCAAAGCCATGTTTGTAATCATTCCACGTCCGAAAAAAATCGACAGAACCATTCACTCTTCTCTGAATGACCTGTATAACATTTATTAACAAACTTTCTTATATTATGACAACACATTCTATAATGGTTATTGATTAATAGGATAGTGTTCAATTTTAGATTAGGTCATATGGCGAACTGAAGGTTCGAATGGCGGCTGATGCGTAAATAAGTCGCTCGACGTGTCGATGATGAGACCACAGTATTTTGGAGTATATTCAAAATTGTTCGCATTTTTTATCGTTTATTTTGTTTCTTCTTAATTGATTTACGAGATTTAAACATCGTTTAACAAATTTGAATTCACAAGTAATTAACAATTATTCGATTAAATGTAATACATTTAATATGGGGAAAACACTTTTGACACTTGTTGAAGGCAGTTACAAGAATACATTATTACCGGCAACTCGTATATTTCAGCGGAAATAAATTTCTAACTGAAACCATACAAAAAATACACTACTGGAATTATCATTTGACGGATAATAAAAACTGTTGATTTTGTTTGAAATGCGCTTAGCTTATGTTTCTAGAATAACATTTCGAGTAAATGTATAACCTTAAACATAAGAAACACCAAATATATAAAACAGATGTTTGTACACCTGTGCCCTATGCGGATTTTGTCTTAGGTCGTTTTTTAATGTGAAGAACTAATTTTCTTAATTGAAATTCAAAATAATTTGAAGACTCTAAACACTGGAGAGTTATATACGACTACATGGAAGATGTGATTGCTATTTAACGTTCGTTTGTTTTCACGTTAATATACATTCAACGTCTCTCTTTATTCCTTGTGATAATTTTGCATACAAAGTTTAAAAAATATATATATAATATAACAATTAAACAACATTACTTATTTGGATTCATCATTGTAAAATATATGTTACCAATTCTAGTATCCTGATATATACTTTAACAGTTGATTGGTTGTGTCATATGTAAACTATTGGACACTGAAGACATATTTGCAAATTTTAACTTTCAATCAGATACAAACCGTCCATTTTTTAGTCTTCCGCATTATACAGTAAACAAGAACTGCTCTATCACCATAGCCAGGATGAATCGTGTAAATTCCGTCAATGTTAGTTTGTATGTCTTCACATTCCAGCTTTTCTTAATAAATTAAAATGCGTGATGTTAACATATTAATCGTATTTACATATTTCTATCGACCGTAAGGTTTCTTATGCATCTTGTCTTCCTTTATTGGTCATATTTGATTTAATTTGATATTTTTTACAATTTTCTTCTTATATATATGTTTATATATATAAAAATCTATATATATAGTGTCTACAAATAGCAACAATCAACATTATATATATATATATATATATATATATATATATATATATATATATATATATATATATATATATAAAACCGTACATTCCTGTCAGCCAACATTTCAGGTTACCAGATCACAACCTGAAAGATTTTGATCACATGAAGATCCTTGTGATCGAACAGGATTGTACATGGCAAAATAGGCAAAGAGAAAATCGGGAGAGGTTTTGGATAAAAACACTGGGTGTCCTCCATCCAGATGGAATCAATAGAAAGAAATAATTAAATTTACAGTCTAGTGTTAATATTATTATATTCAGGATTTTGGATTAAAATCAATCGACCAAAACTTACCTGTATTATTAGTGATCTATGTTTACACCTTATACATTATATCTCATTATTGTTAAAACTTTTGTCACCGAAGAAGGCCATTTGTTGAGCCGAAATATTTGCAACTATTGTATAATTTATATCATCTGTTCAGTTTTTCCATCTTTGTGCAATGATATTCAACACTTTTTAGTGTTTTGTTTTCCATCTATTTATCGGTATTGTTACACAATCTTTCAGACTCATATATATATATATATATATATATATATATATACGATTTGTTTTTTATAGTTACGTCGCAAAAAAACATAATTTGAATATTTTGATAAGAATCCAATTTACCTACTTCTTGTACACTGTGATCCATCAAAAAATTCTGTTGGCATACATTTACATTGATCATGTATACAACGAAAAGATATTGCACACTCTTCGTTTTTACTGCATGTTGCATTAAAATTCTTTTCTAAAAGGCAAGGACAGATTGCATTACTCATATTAAACGGTCAATTGTATATCATGTAATGTATACAATCGATAACAATAAAAAAAAAAAAATACTGCAGTGTAGATGATGAAATCGATGATAGAAAATAAGGAGAGCTGTCTTCACAGTACGCAACAAGACAACAAATAAGAACACATTTTATTTACAAGTGAAATTTGAGTTTTATTTGGTATATCTGATCTTTTTGAAAAATACGTCACAAAAACATTATTTGAATATTTTGATAAGAATACAATTCCTACTTCTTGTACGCTGTGATCCATCCCAAAATTAAGAATAATGAAAACGATACGTGTTATAATTACAGAAAAAATAACATACTACCTTTAGAGGGTGTAAACTTATAATTGAAATGATCCATATGTCTTTATGAGTTAAAGACAATTGGTAGATCATGAACTATAATCTATTCTTTCGATTTTAACAGTTTATTTTCTTTAAAACATTTGAGTTACAAAAAATGAAATCTAGATTCTAGGTAAAGGTTTCTGAATCTTACGGTTTTATATATAAAATTTATTTACATTCACTTCAAAAACCTATTATCTCGCATAAAATCACCACGGCAACACAATATTTAGGTTTGTAAGCTATATAATCGTTGTCCAATTTATTCCTTATTTGTTAAGATTAGGGACATTCTAGAACTGTAAATTTCACTTCAAAAGTACCATAACACTATTTCATTATTAAACCCTATATCAACAGATTATGTGAAACAAATTGGATACTGATGACAGAAGCAGGTTATTTATTTATTTTGTGGACTGCATTTATGACTCATTTTCAATTTATATTGTTTTGGTACCAGTCAGGGCACTTAGCGAACTTCATGAAAAATGGAATTCCCTTATTTGACCTGTATTATGAAAATATTTAATATTATGAGATTGACTAAAAGTTCAATTAATATTTTGCAAGCCCATAATATTGAAAACTACCCTTCTTCTCCCTTTTCCACATGTTTTTATACCAAGGTTTTTACAAAAAGATGAAAATTACTTAACGACTCTGGTTTGATAGAAATGTGTTGAATATGTCGTTATCTGTTTGTTTGAAATCGACCATCTAGTCGTTTTTGCTAATAAATTCGTAAACAATGTCATCTTTTAGTCAACACATTGAGAATGGGAATGTTTACAAATAAAAAGTGGGAGGGTTTGAATATGTCGTTCTCTGTTTGTTTGTAATCGACGATTAACTCGTTTTTTTTTTCTTTGCTTATAAAGACTTTTGTTTAAAAAATTTCATCGTTTAGTTAAAAAAAAACATAGGGTAGGGGTTTACACATAATTATACAATTACCGGGTTTGTAAAAACATGAGCAATACGACGGATGCAACATGTGGAGCAGGATCTGCTTACCCGTCTGGAGCACCTGAAATCACCCTAGTTGTTGGTGGGATTCGTGTTGCTTAGTCTTTAGTTTTCTATGTTGTGTCTTGTGTACTTTTATTTGTCCGTTCAGGCGTTTTGCAAACAAAACTGGTTAGAGCAATCTTTCGATTAATAATAGGATCCGTATGATCTTTACCAGTGTTTACTTGGTTTCGGAATAGGCACGACGGTTTCAAGCTTCCAGATATATGGTAAATCACCAGATTCCCAGTTGTTATTTATGATCTCTAGAAGTTTCTAGCGAGGAATCCAGTAAGTGCTTTAAAAGTTTAAAATAGATTTGTTTTTCTTTACAATTTGTCATTAATCATTTGTCTATAACTAATTTAAAGTTTTCTTATAGCATATCTTTTTTCAGTTTGATGTCCTTTAATTAACTCTGTTAAATGAAGGGATATTACTAGTATTTAAGACTTTATTAGAAATATAAAAGACTCTCTGTAAATGAACGTCTTATCAAAATGAATATGTGTGTATACAAAGGACGATATGTGAATGAACGTACTTGCTAGACATGCAGATCCAGACCAATAATCCTCATGATCACACTTGCATATACCATGTGTGCAATACGTTGTATGCAGACATTCTTCAGACACGCTACATGTTGTTTTATAAGATTTTTCTATAATAAACTACAATAACTGACAATAGGAATAATTGATGTAAACTGATTGTCCATCTATAAATATTAGTTAATAATATAAATGTTTATTTGATAAAGAAGGTTATACTTATCCACAGTATACGACAACGTTTCAATTTTCTCTATAACTTTCCAAAAAGAATAGTTCAACAATTGTTAAAACACTCCTAGGGAGATAAATATTGCCTTTTTTGCGGGGGGGGGGGGGGGTCGGTTAGGCTATCAGTATTAACTTTTACTACTAAATACAGCCGCATTAGTCTTTGTATTTCAACTGTTGTGCCCTTTTGATCCTGTCAAGTGTAAAGTTTTAGGTTTTAAGCTTTTTTCTGTTTGATGTTGTAGTGTTTTATAGTCCATTTCGTTTAAAAAAAATTAATGCTGAATTGTGAAATTATTTTCAGATACATAATATAGTTTTAACTTTTCTCTTTTTACATATATAAAAAGTCTCAGTATTTGGAAAGTCTAATCGTTATAATGCTTACTTGGAGTACACAGGGATCCATTCCAGTATGTTTCGTTTATACATTTGACCTATTCTGCTTACATCGCAAGTATGTTTTACACTGGTGATTATCAGTACATCTTTCATTTACATGATGTCCTTTCATTATGAAAACATGTCATAAAAGATTCAGAAAAAGAAAAAGAAAAAGACAGTCTTTGATTTTGTGAATACATAAAAAAAACGTTGATTGATCTTTTAATTTAAAACGACCAAGAATTATTTCATTAAAGAAGTGCATGCAATAAATGAAAAAAATTATCACCGATTTTTATAAATTGAGAAAGGCATGGTTTACAAAACATCTAAACTGTAATAAAATAATATTTTTACTCCAATGATACAATGCTTACTAAAATCTGAACATATTCTTAAAGACTTGAATGGTAAAATGCATATTAATTTTCTTACCGCTTATACAGCAGTACTTACTATCAATGCATTTATCGTTGTTCCAATAATAAGTATCAGGGCACTGACATACACCAGAAATGCAAACCAACTTTCCATTGCATTCATTTATTGTTGAACAAGTAGAATTAATTGTTTTTTCTGGTTTTATAAAGTAAACAAACAATCAAACTGGTCAATTCATTCATAAAAGAATTTTCAATATTGAGCTGGTGTACTTGAAGTTCATGTAGTCATGCGAATTTGTAATTATGTTAAATTCGGATTAATATAAAGTAATGCAACATCTTGACGCATGACTCATCTTTTCATATATTTCAAAGTTGAACACTCTACAAATTATTAAATAATATATATATATTTCGAAGCATTATAACGTAGTGCAAATGATGATATAAATAGTGAATATTTTGATATTGTAATTGATAATGCATATTTTGGAAGATTTATAGTCGTAATGTTTGATACTCGTTAAGTCAACATATTTTACAATGCTTCTTTTTAACCACTGAACATATATTCGGAACATTAATTTGTTGTCGATGCTTTCCATTTTTTTTATATTGATATTACCTTCGCGCTAATTAGATGACTGAGGGGACATTTCATTTTAGCTTCGCAATTGTAAACCTTGTTATATTTGAGAACTTGTTAAATTTGCCCTTATCCTTAATTGAAATAAGAAACATTTTAAGCGTCAGTCAATTCTATTGAATTGAACAAAAACAGGTAATAATGGAATAAATCATTCAAATATATAGATGCATTATATATTAGATAAGGAGATAACTGTGAACATTGTGTAAACCCCCAACCAAAGCTTTTACAGAGGTGTCTGTATCGCTTAAAATTCGAGAGCTTCCCTATAAAGAAGTCGGCGGAGGATATTTAAAATCGAAACAATATTACATTGTAGAGAAAAACAGATCGGACGTGTTAGCAACAAAGTAACCCAAAATTGGGCGCCATATGTTGAATAAGTTTTAGTCTGTTGGAAATATGGCCATTGTTTTTATTTCAGTCGTATAGCTGATTATGCAGTATGTGATTTGTTTATAATTGAAGGCCGTATTGTGACCTATAGTTGTTAACTGTTATGACATTTGATCTCTGTTGGATAGTTGTCTTATTGGCAATAATTCCACATCTCATTATGTTTATATTTTAAAATGTACATACGTATGTTCTGATCACAGTGCAACTCATGATTACACAATTCAATACCAGAACAGCAAGATTCGCATTCTTGATGAACACCAGCTATTATTCGACGACCCAAAACATTAGTATAGCCATGGGTACACAGCTGAATTCAAATTGCAATAGAAATATGACGCACATGTTAATTCCGACACTGATTATGTCTGTTTGTATCAACAAGAATTTAAAGGTATGAATTTGATGTATCTGTTTATTGCAGTGTTTGTTTGCGATGTTTGGTTAAATAACCAAAATATGACATCTGGTTGCATAATCATCTCAAACGATTGATTATTTTGCTGTGTATAGTTCGACTCGTAAATTTGTCATCATGTTTGTCTAATTGATAAATTGCTTGATGCATCCTTAAAACTTTCAAATTGATTGATTGATTAATTTTTGGTTGCTTAATGTTCCGTGGCAAATATTGCATCCATGTTAGGGAACAGAGCAAATTAACAATAATTACAATAGGTAGATCTTGTAATAATAGAGGCCATTCGGAATGAAAGTCTGGGAAATATATACTGCCACTGGAAAATAACGGTATATAGGATAGGGACAACAATTTTGCCTTACAAGAGGTAACATAAAGACCCCTCAAAGAGTTGTAGCAACCGTGCTAAACGTGCATAGACTTTAAAATTGAGGAGTTCGTTTTACCAATGATAATTCGTAGCGTAGTAGCTTGTAAATTACCAGCAACTCTCTACAATTAATATTTTTAAAGCGAGGTTGATTACGAATATACAGATACATGTACATTCTACTTCCTGGTATTCTTGATTTAAAGTTTAACATGATTGATGTAGTCCACATGTTCACACTCTAATTTTGAAATGATTTTTTTTTATCAGATTGTCGACATAAAATGACTGCAGTGTCCTATATTTAGCTCGGATCTATATCTATATAAAATCGAGAATGGAAACGGGAAATGTGTCAATGAGACAACAGCCCGACCAAAGAGCAGAAAACAGCCCAGGGCCACCAGTGGATCTTCAATACAGTAAGAAAATACCACAACCGGAGGAGGGCTTAAACTGACCCCTAAACACAAATGTGTACTGGTTCAGTGAAAATGGAAGTCACACGAAACATATAAATAAACTTACATGAAAAAAAAACATAAATAAACTTACATGAAAAAAAAACATATAGTAATAACAAAGGCCAGGGGTTCCTTATTTTGGATAGGCGTGTAAAAAGGATCATACTTTTATCTATGGATATTCCTATCCGAGATTTTAGTGACGCTTCAAACTTTTCTACTACTAAAAGTATCATAGCGACTATTGTTAAACAAGATGTTTTTATAGGAGTCTAAATTCAGATGGCAAATGAAACATGCATTTCCGGAGACTATTACAATGTGCCTGGAGTGTTTGGAGTATGCTGCTTACAGTAAGTGTTTGCTCCATAAGGAAAGAAATTCTAGGTGATCACTTGTGTAATCATCTTTGATCTCACATAAAACAAATTACCAAACAAAGAAAACGGAAAAGGTATTAATAGTCATTTATCCGTGTAACCATCAGTACAAAAACGGGAGATTGAAATATTTTCCTTTCCGTAAGACTGAAGAACATTTCTACATTTGAGTGGATGTCAGATTAAATTGGAGTGTCCTATGTTTAGTCCAGTCGATTTGTGCAGATTTTTGACAAAATTGCTCAGATTGTGGTAAAAGCATGAAATTAGGCATAGTATTAGTATATGTCATGGACAACATTTTAAGCTATGAACCCAATCTGAAAATCAAAATTGGCGGAAGAGGCGGCCATTTTAAAATGGCGGCCGTTTGAACTCCATAGATTAATAATAGAAAATCATGAAAATGATATTAGAGAAGATATTGACATGAACTCTGGTTGATAGAATAACAGTGCTGAATCCAATAGAACAACACTTTTGGAAATATTACCCATATTGAATGGCGGCCATCTTGATTTTTTTTTAAAACCAAAATATGTAGTCATTATTCGATATAATAAAAAAAAATGCATTGTGGAAGATATATACAAATGCATTTGTTTGAGCTATATAAATAGGACAAAAAGATAGCCTTTCCCCCTCCCCCGAGTTATGCTTCTGTTTTGTGTACAAAAGCATTAAAACGCGGACACGAAGAGGATCATAAAATGCACTATTACTCTGAAAGCAATATTCGTGCAACCGCTTGTTCGACATAGAATAACAGGAGAATTCTACTTTATACGTAGAAATAAAGCAAGAAAATATTTGTTTACCTGTCGTTTATAATATTTGGCTGATTACTGGACAATTCGTTTAGTTGATATTGTTCATTTGAAACAACTTTCAAAAACCTTGATTGCAGACATAATGAATTTTATATCATACAAGTAATGTTATAAGAACATCAACTGCTCAAATGTTCTCAATTGATGTAAAAAATATCTAGCAATAAATTAAATGTACATGTACATGTTTTGTCAAACCACACTCTGTTTATCATATTCTATCACATTGTCCTCCACATCAACATAGAGTAGAACAACTTAATACTGCCTTTACATATTTGCATTTCCTTAGCAACCGTGTTCACTTTGACTTATAAGTTAAGCGCTTGCTGCAGGAAATTATTATATAGTCATATGGTATACTCATCACAATTCAGAAGGACTGTCATCTGAGGACTTCATATATATTGATATTTTGGTAGCCATCTTGAATGATGGCCATTTTGAAAACATGAATTTCAAATATATAAGTATTCGCTAATCTTATTAATTCACTGTTTGCATTCATACTTTTTTTACCAATTTATATTGAATATTCACAAAGAGGTCAGATAAGGCAATAACATGTTTACAAAATTAAGATATCAGTATCAAAATTTCTGTTACTTACACGTCTGCCTACGTAACTTTTTAAAACAGAAATTACGTATATATTATATAATTTATGACCGAAAGTTTTTTTTTGGGAAAAGATCAAAATGGTAGATTTTGAAAACACTGGAAATAGATATAAGAAAAACATAATGGGCAATTAGACTGGAAGGAATGTGTGAAACGGCAAGAGAGGACATGTAAGGGTTTGTGATGCCAAGCAGATACAAACAGAACAGTCATAGACATTTGAGCTGGCAATCACTCTTTTGATGCAAGCATACGAAGATGTTGGGTCTTGCTTTGGTTTACCTTTCGCTCAATTCGAAACAGTTGAATGAGGGCTATTGGACTGCAGAAGCACTCCAGAATCACAAGGCAAAATGGCACAAATCATGTGAAACAAATTTTCAGACCTCAAAATATTTCATCAGCAAAAGGGAAAACTTACTTCTGATGTTGAAGATAAGTTGTCAATTGAAAGGAAACAATAAGTAACCAGACACTGTAAAGTGAAACTGGATCAATGACTGCAATGTATTTTTTCTGTGAAGATGTATCTGAAGATCTCCATGATACATCGACATTTTCAAATCGACAAAAATAGGGCATGACTGAGCACTTGTACTACAAGACACATTCCCTTAGCCAAAGTAAGAGCTGGAGATGTCAAATCACTAGTATCATGCTTGATGATTGATGAAACTTGACAACATAGCAAATAGGCAGAATAAAAGACACAGAAAGAAAGCCAGGAATCTTTTATCCTTGGAGTTGTGCTTTCCTAAATAATGAAATACATTGATGGCACACGGTCTGGAAGAAGTATTGTACAAATCTCCAAGCTTGCAGATCACGCCTGGAAGATCTTGGAGTTATCATGGAAAGAAGAACTGATACAACGCAGTTAACAAAATTTGAATGTAGCTGCCATAGGATATCTATAAGCATACAAGCAAGATAAAGTAGTGCTCTTGATTTTTAACAAATGTAATTGTGAAGCTCTGAAACAGACATAATAATAAACGAGTAAATATGAAGGCATCACCATAGCCATAGCAGGCAAAATATATATGCTTGATACTAAGAATAACTTTACAGGTACACTCAATAACAGCTGTTGACACGAATCAGTTCAACAGACATAAGTTTCCTTGGTAAGAATGGCCAAACATCAAGACACAGTCCAGAAATATCGTTGAGTAGCAGACAAGACTTACCATTTCTCAGCTATAATAGTTCAATTGTGCAACTGCAACTTATCAGTCCTCAGATAGAGAGTAAGATGTCTTAAAGATTGTCGAACTGATTCATTTGAAAAGCGTACATTGAATGTCCCTTAAACCTTTCTATAGTAACAAGCTTAACTCTTAAAACTATTCTAGTTACTTTGACTATGAAGAGGTCTTCACGACTTAAACACATGGCCTGTTTCAGAACTTCCCCAACATATTCGTTGAGAATCCGGAGAAAGACGCAACCTTTCATGTGTGCTTGCATATCATCTATGGCAGCTAGTATTCAATTTTTCAGAAGTGTTGTATTAATCATTCCTTCCATGACAACTCATATTTACTACGAACGTTTACTGTACAATTTACCAATATCATCAATTTCAAATATTAAAACAATATCTGTTCCAGAGTGTGAGCCGTCACTGTTTTCTATCAATTTTGCAGCTCCATTCCATGGATAACAGATTCTTGATTTTTTTTTCTGTGTCTCGAATTCAGTCTAATTGCCCTGTCGTGCAGTTTTAACAAACATTTAGCATGATATCTGCTCCTGAAATATTAATCTCCAGCACTGAGTCTTGCTAAAAGGACAATGGTTAGTAGTTCAAGTGACAGTCACATACTCTATTGTCGATCATAATTGTCGAGGCTTAATGATGATAGTCAGATACCTCATCACAAAAGAAAGAAAAAAAATCCTGCAATCATATTATTCTTGTTAATTCATCACAACCGTGGCTGGTTATTTTACTGGTATGTCAATCCGTGACTCATCTTAGACTTTTTTCCTGACAAAATATGTTTTGATCTTAAGATTTGCTTTGACATGATAAGTACCTTTTGCCTTGTGATTCTGGAGTGTTTCTCCCATTACATGGCCTTCATCAACTTGGAACAGTTGTATGCTTACAAAAATGACTGATTACCAGCTCAAATGTCTATGTCTGCTCTTTTTTATTTGATTGGCATGGTAAATCCTCATGTGTCCTCTCTTGACGTTACGAAATTCTTTCCAGTCTATTTATTATTTTTCCAGCTCCATTGACTTAATAAATACGTATTATTCCTTTTCAACATACAGTGGTCATAACTTATATTGTATATACGCATTATTTGGTGGTAAAAAAGTAACTAAGCCCTACATCCTAAACTGCAATTAAAAGAATTTACGCGTATTTTTTAATTACATTTATTTGTTAACATATGCATGCCTTATTTGAGCACTTGGTGAATATATCCTATATGAATAGCAACAGTCATATAAATAAATGATAAGAACAACTAGTTGCAAATGCATATAAAACTAAGTATTAATTCAAAAAACAATTTAGGATAGCGAATACTGATCCATTTGAAATTTACGTTTCCAAAATTGACTATTCAAGATGGCCACCTAATACTTCAATAGTCCTCAGTTGATATTCTTTGTCATAAGATATACGAATGCTTAACAAAATTGGTAATGTAATATATTTTTCATATTTTTAATAATAATTTTTATTAATTTTTTGGACACGATTTCAAAATGGCCGCCCAGAGCCGCCATTTTGATTTTCTAAATTGAGTCCATAGCTATAAATGTTAGTTATGACCTCAACTAACACTGCAAAAATTTATGCTTTTACCACAATCTGAGTAATTGTTTCACAAATCGACTGGACTAGTTATGGTTTCTTCACTGTAGTTTTATTTCTCTTTTTATTTGTTTGGTAATAGTGTTGTATTTTTTTCTAGGATTTTCGTTTCCTTCTTGTTCTCGTATGTTGGAAGAACAAGAATAATCTGGGTTTTTATCTACAGGTTAAACTTATAATCTTATTCGGCTTCAACAAAAAAGATGAAATTAATTATCGTTTACCTCTTTTTTTGGTTAGTTGAGCTAACTCATTTTGAAATAATGTGAATGTTACATTTTTTTATTATTCGTCGCATTTTGTTAGGTTTTTTTTACTATTGCATGCACCCCATATAATAGAACATGGTCCTCTTTGTAAATAGAGTCAAACCTGCTTATGAGACCACCTGTATTAAGCAAAAACCTGTGTTCAAAGAGCCCAATTCCCTCCGTAGTACATTTCATATAAATTGAACCTGTATCAAAATACCACCTGTCTTAAGAGACCACTTTTTTGCTCTCCCTTAAGTGGTCTCTTAAAACAGGTTTGACTGTATAGTGGACATGTTAACCATACAATGAGAGATAATTACTTACGGCTGAGTGTTTGCATCCAACATCGTATAGCTGTTGTTTTGAAGCAGTGCTGTATTTATGCAGATAGCATATCTTTCATGAAAGAAAAAATACAACACTTAGCATAACAGTATTCAAATACAAACTATTTTATATAGAATCTTCCAGAAAATATACTAAAGATGATATTATCAAAATGCTGGACTTTTTGATCGACAATATATTTGTTGAGTTTGGAGGATTTATATTTCAACAGACAGTCGGTTTTCCAATGGGTACTAATTGTGCATCCCTGCTGGCTGATTTGTTTTTGTACTCGTATGAAGCAGAATTCACTCAGAACCTTCTAAAAGACAAAAAGAAAAAGCACCTTGCGAAATTCTTTAATTTTACTTTCCGATATATTGATGATGTTCTATCATTGAATAACCCATATTTCAGCCAATACCTACATCTCATATATCCCAGTGAACTTGAAATTAAGGATACTACTGTTACTAGAAGGACTGATTCATACCTTGATCTTTTCCTCAATATTGACGTAGATGGACGACTTCACACGAAAATCTATGATAAACGGGACGATTTCAACTTGCCAATTATCAATTTCCAATTTCTCAGCAGTAACATACCCTCTGCCCCTTCGTATGGTGTTTACATATCACAATTGATACGTTATTCTCGTGCTTGTTCACACTATACGGACTTCATATACAGGAGTGTGCTCCTTACGCAGAAACTGCTCCAACAAAGTTAAGAGGAGGACAGATTAAAATTGACACTCCGTAAATTTTATGGACACCATCACGAATTGGTGGATCCATACGATGTGTCTTTGACCAAACTAGCTAAGGACATTTTTACCACATGGTAGATTATGGTTTGTCATTATGTCGTCTAATTACCAAACGTAACTTATTCCCGATTGTGACTGTTTTGTTGAGTGTGAATTCGAATTACTATAAGCCGTGTTACGGTACTTGTCTATCCCAAATTCATGTATTTAGTTTAAATGTTTACTGTTATATTTGTAATTCTCATCGGATTTTGTGAAATGTGTAGACGTCTTTTCTATTATATGTATGTGTTATAGTAAAGAAAATTAATCACCGCATTTATTTATTAGATTTGATTTTGTTCAACGTAATCAGTACGGTATTTTACGTTTAAAGTTAGATTCAAAACAAACCGGACATAGCTTTATAATATAGTTAATTGCTACCTTAGTTTGCTATTAATAAGTGTTGAAATGTGCATTGTTATTAAATGCAATATTAGTATTTAGTTCAAATATAATCTTAAATCAATCCTAATTCTATCTTATTCATTCAAATGTGACGTCATTTTTCATTTTTTGATGATCTGCTTTACAAATTCAAATGACGTCATTTTTTTTTAATTTTTACAATTTCAAATATGACGTCACTTGGCGTTGAAGTTTAAACTTATTCGGATGTGTCTACATTTTGTGTTGCAAATGTCTGGCTATGTGATGTATTTCAGTTGTTTGCTGTAATTAGTTTATACTTCAGTTTTATCATGTACATCTTCTGTATAGTAATTTTATAAATTTACTGTTTGCAAAAGTATAAATTATTCTAAATAATAGGGATGTTCTGGTAACTAACAGAAAACACTGGCCGTTTTTGGCACAACTTTTTTTATCTTTTGGTCCTCGATGCTGTTCGACTTTGTGCTTGTTTCGGCTTTCAAACTTTTGTATCCGGGCGTCACTAGTAGATCTTGTGTGGACAAAATGCACTTCTGGCGTATTAAAATTTTGAACTTGTTGCCTTTTGTTGGCTTTTGTTCATGTGTTTCTTTGTCAATTGTGTTCTCCAATTTATTTATAGCGTAGTCCTGTGGTGTTGAGTTGTCATTTTAATGTTATATTTCACATGGCTATAAAAGAGGGAGGTTTGGCATGCCACAAAACCAGGTTCAACCCACCATTTTTTCCTTTAAAAATGTCCTGTACCAAGTCAGGAATATGGCCATTGTTATATTATAGTTTGTTTATGTGTGTGTTACATTTTAACGTTGCGTCTTTTGTTTTCTCTTATTTTTTAGTGTAAATTCACATTGCGCTAAGACGTGTCACGATACTTGTCTATCCCAAATTCATGTATTTGGTTTTGATGTTATATTTTATTTGTTCTCGTGGGATTTTGTCTGATGCTTGGTCCGTTTCTGTGTGTGTTACATTGTAGTGTTGTGTCGTTGTTCTCCTCTTATATTTAATGCGTTGCCCTCAGTTTTAGTTTGTTACCCTGATTTTGTTTTTTGTCCATGGATTTATGAGTTTGAACAGCGGTATACTACTGTTGCCTTTTTTTTAACGAAGTTATATTTTTATATGTATTTTGAAAAAAAAAAATAAACCGTAATGACGACATTGCTATGAGTACAGTCATATTTTAAAGTATTACTAAAGATGATTTGAATACAGGTCAACTTGATAGCAATCCAAGAACAGAAAAATCCAAAAAGTAAGTTCACACCCAGTAAGTTTCTTGATATCACGCGTACATGAAATTTAATATTAAAACAATAAAAATAATCCAGGAATAACGTTGCGCAAAATTCAGTATTTTAATGTTTTAAATGTCTTACAAGTTATTTCTGAACTATTATCGCGAAAACAATAGACACATTTGTCATATCTTTGTAAATAAATATAAAAAATATACAAATATATGAACTTCAAATGAAAACAAAACGCCGTTAATACAAGAAATTACAAAATAAAAGAAGAATATGTTTTAGATCACGAATGTCCCTGCTCAAGCATGCATATACTATGTAAAAATACGTTTCGTACGGAAGGAAGGACGGACGGCCAAGGGTAATATTCTCCTCGCCAACTTTGGGGGAATAACAATAACATGATTTGTTTACACTAATAATGAACGATGTATCTTTTGTTCTAAAACAACTTAAATTGTATGAAAAAATATCCAACTAGAAAACAATTGAAGTAAAAAGTATCGACCTATTTCACAGTCATATGTAAAGTAAAACAAAAAGTGTACAAACCTCATTTTTCGCACAGGTTGTTGTATTTTTGCACATGCGAGGATCTTCAATTTCACTGCATGATAGACATTTCTGCTGGGGAACTGGAATAAACACAAATTTTGATAAACCTTAGTTAGGCAACGAACCCAATAACGTAGTGAAAAATAATCAACCGCTGATTGAACGGTCTTTTACTGAAAGCATACGTATATACTACATATTAATAACAATTTGTTTCGACTATAGAAAAGTTGTTAAAGTTATAATGAATAACAAAAGAATCTGCAAAATGTCACTGTTTTGAATAGATAAAAACATTGCAATTATGCTTATTAGCAACAGGCACATAATTGTAGATAACAAAATGATATGTTAGGTATGGGAAATATTTTCAAAGAGATTTTGTATTCTATCGTTAAGTGATTGACGGGAGTAAAAAACAACCTGTGAGAGTAATTAATAAGTATAAGTTATAAATAAAATTAAATTTGAACGCATTTTATTTTGAACAAGTGTATATCAAGTAAAACCTTTTTTTTTCGAAATAACATGTCCTCAGTGTATTTTTCTTTCTTTTTTAAGTTTTCTCATTTGAAAAATTAATGCATGATTCATTTACACATTCCTGTTGTACCCAATAGCATTCTATTTGTTTTTAGTCACGGCTAGAGTTGTTTGGATATGTTTGTAAACAGACTACTACACTTGTCACTGTTAAATAAGAATTTAATACTGCATTTCTACGAAAATCATGGCCGCGATATGTCTGTCAACAACACAGCTATTGATAATAAAGAAACTGTTCAATTTCCAAAGTTAATGCAAAATCACAAGGAACATGTTTTATTTTCTTAAATTGATATGGGTTTTTTAATGCACAATCTCTTTTAAACATACGGTGCAGTCCGGTGTACCCGCGCATTTAAGACTTATGAATTCACTTTATTAAAATGATAAAATCAATATTCGGATAATATTGTGTGAAACAATTCATTTCATACTTTTATTTCATAAAATCTTTTGTTTGTATGGCTTCACCCTTAAGATTTTGTGTAATGTGTGTCCAAAATTGGGAAACCCCTGTTTTGAGAGTTCTTCAAATGTCCGGTGATTTCGCGCATGTATTTGAAGAAGATAAGTCTCTAAAGGTAAATTTACACAACGTTAGATCTCCATCCTTGGCTTTTTCAAAAACACATGAGTGATACGTTACGTTTGCTGGACTTGTAGTAATTTACATATTCTTTTCATGTATAATTTGCAATAAAATGTTAATACTTTTAAACTACGACATATTTTTTTATATGTATCAAAATTTGTCAGTTTTGGGAAATTGAATTTGTGTTGTGTGCTTTAATTAAAAAGGTCAATTAAATACATTATACCTAAAAACTACGTCATCTGAGAATTTGGAAGATAAATAACATACGTACCACTTATGGTATCATTACAGGAAAGACGAGCATTGCAGATATCAGAGTTGTTACAACATTTGTGACATAGCACATGACTGTGATCACTCCTTTTGCCAAATATGTTTCCAGTTAAATCTTTCCTACATAACTAAATTAGAATAAACAGTACATTGTATATATACCGGTAGTAACTTATGGTTACCAGTGTGGGGACATGAAGTGGCATTATTCACTAATACTTCACACCGAGACATTTATTTATTAATATTGAAGTGTTACTATTAGGTCCAACTCTTTTGAGATATCGTGCACATGTACAATAAAAAGCTCACTTCCAAGAAATAGTTGTGAACATTATATCGTCATTTCGTCGAATATGATTGCACTCGAAAGGTAGTACAATAAGGAAACAGTATTGTACCCATGTTTAACTATCCTAAATTCATTTTAGAATGAAAAACCAAGTTTACAATCAAACAAATTTCGTGAACTTTAAAAGGAGCAAAACGATTTTGTCTATGTGGGAACAGTCACTTCATATGCATGTATAAGTTGAAATATCACAATTGTGAATAGGACACAAATGGAAAATTGCAGATCGAACGACTATTTGGTACCTTTAAATATTAGACGTCGAGTTTGCGATGCAATTTCACTGACACGTGCAGTGTTAAACATCTAATTTACGTTGGTAATCTCTTATCAAATAACTACATTGCGTTATCTTAACTCAGAATTGACGATGGATTCTGTAAAAATAAATTGGTATACAGTATGTACATAATTACAGTTAAGCTCACATCGTTTTATATATTAATGTATACATTACCGCCAATGCTTTTTGACAAAGCAGTATAGTAAATTCAAGTTAGTTAACACATACCTCAGGCAAAGCACATCCAACATCATATCGATATTCATTCCTACTTGTGGAATACTTTTGGATGAAACAAACCTACATACACAATGATTTCTAGACTTTTAAAATGAGATGTAAATATTAGTTAGTTCCGCGTATCTTATTTCAGGCATCAGTTTCTATCGAAATTACAATAGCATGCGAAAAAAAATTGTACTTTAGAATACTGATTGCATATACATGTAAAACATAACATACCATGTTCGCATAATACTGGTTACGTCTTCTCGTATAATTCGCGATTGCATAATACTCAAGCTCAAAGGGATTTGGATTGTGGCTGATTTCTAGATAATTAAGACATACTGTTTCCATCATTTTAATTAGGCTCAGTAATTGGTAGTAGTAAATTTATGTTTATAATTATCATTTTGTTTAGTTTATTCTTTTACTTTAACTTACGTCGTCCGACTTCTTCTGAGTTAAGTTGTACTGTGCGTTTTGTTGTATGTTTGTTTATACCACATTTGCTAGAGGTAACGGGGAATGTTTAGAACTTTTGCGCCTGTCTCAATGCAGAATCCCTCTGTCTTTAGTTAGACTTGTTTGGTTTTTGTTATTCGTTTCGTTCATTTGTATGTTTTGGAATTTAGTGTGGTCACCATTTTGCTCAACAATTATATGTTAGACATTTTTGATAAGAGGCATTTTCTAGATGCGTTGACGACCGATTGGTGAAATTGTGCTGTCGCCTATTGGTCGGGTTTCCGTCTTTTTGACATATTCCTCGTTTCCATGTTCTTTTCCGTAAAACAGAGTGATAAATAGTGCAATAGATTAATCAAAACCGATGTACAAAATACAGCCATAAAACATCACAAGTAGTTAGCTACACATTGTTTTGTCGGAAGTTTAAAAACGTATTTGTTGAAAATTTGTAGGTTTTGTACTTACTTCATTGTTATTACACATTTCATGACCCGCACAAAATTCTCCATCAGCAAGATTACTGCAGGATAGGCAGATTGTTCCAGATTCTACAACAAGTTGACGAGAGATTGGTATAAAATATGAATTAGTTCGGATGAAAAAACGAAAATATGCATTTATCATACTACACTTTGAAACAGGCAGAGGGAACTGTTTGTGTTCAGGCTAAACTGGGTAATTGTTTTAATCCAGTAATCTTTTATATTACAATACGTCCACAAATACTGTTTCAGAGGCAAACTAAGTAATTAAATATTACAGTAATCAACATATACTCACTTGATTCCTTGAATACACACAGCAGGGTTATCCAAATCACTGTAAGATACATAATGTATAAAAGATTGATACAGAGCATAAATAATCCCAAAAAAGGACTAGGGTATAGCAAATGGTCCTGTCTAATGACAAACCCAACTAAGTGATTTTGTGTAAAAGAAGGACGAAAGATACCAAAGGGACAGTCAAACTCATAAATCTTAAACAAACTGACAACGCCATGGCTAAAAATGAAAAAGACAAACAAACAACAGCACACATGACACAACATAGAAAACCAAAAAATAAACAACACGAACCCCACCAAAAAACTAGGGTTGATCTCAGGTGCTCCGGAAGGGTAAGCAGATCCTACTCCACATGTGGCACCCGTCGTGTTGCTTATGTTCTAACAAATCCGGTAAATAGTCTAATTCGGTAGGTCACATTCATGAAAGGGAAGGGGCTTGTAGTTACGATGTAAGGAACATATCCGATATCATTTTTGAAACGGTTATTCCATAACGGTCAACCAACTCGTGATGGCGTCCGGAAAATTTACAAAGGGATGATTTCAACTTCACCATTTGGAACTCTTGGTTTAATAGCTACCTTGTGAGCAGCAACCCTCTATCAAGAAAATCATGATAGAAAAAGCAAGCACGGGAATATCGTTCCAATTGGGAGATATATACCCCGTATGCAGGTGCTGCTGGAATGTTGCTACTTAGAAATGGAAAGTTCACAATTGGAAAGCTGAAATCATCTCTTTTGTGGTAAAGTTTTGTTTTCAACCGACCCTCATTGTCAATTTCTAGATGTAAGTCAAGATATGAGGCCGACTTAACTGTATCTGTAGTATCCTTTATCTCTAGCTCGATGGGATAGATGCGTTCCAAATAGTCACTACATTTTGAATTATTTAGTGAAAGAACATCATCTATATAGCGGAAAGTAGAGTTAAAGGATATTGCTAACTTCTTATCTTTCTTCCTAAAAAGTTCCTGCATGAAGTCAGTCTCATAATAATAAAGAAACAAGTCGGCAAGTAGAGGGGCACAGTTTGTTCCCATTGGAATGCCGACAGTCTGTTGAAAAACACGTCCTCCGAACGTAACAAATATGTTGTCAATCAAGAAATCAAGCATCTTGATAATATCAGTTTCAAAATTTTTTTTTGTTTAAATCAGAGTGATCCTTTACAAAGTATGATTTATCCCTCCCTAAGACAAGATACTTGTATCTACGTTGGCCATTCTTTTTTATGAAGCAAAGCAATACCAACCCTTTCAATTTGTCTTTTAGTTTGGAATGTGGAATACTTGTGTAAAGAGTAGAAAAGTCAAATGTTTTAATACTGCTACAAGATGAAAGAGAGTAAGATTGTATATACTCTAAAAGATCTTTGGAATTTTTAAGTATCCACATCTGATTCACGCCACCTCTAGAATAGGCAGTTTCACAATAACTTTGAAGCCCGTCTTTGATTGCTGATAAAATAGATGTTAAAAATTAAGAAAGAGGTTTCGTGGAGCAATTGGAAGACCCAGCAATATACCGTTGTTTGTAAGGACACTACTGTAGTTTAGGTATCAAATACATTGATAGAAGATCCAGTTCTTCATCTTTGGTTGAAATTCCAAAGGAAAACAGAAAAGACCTATGATTATCCAAGATTTCTTCTTTGGTAAGTGTCGTGAGGGTATATGTTGAGTTTCCGAGTGAATTGTCAATACCTAATTCGTTTATCAAGCAGTTAATGTAATGAGTTTTACACACAAAAACGATGTTGTTTTGGGCTTTGTCTGCGGGGACAACAACATATTTGTCATGGAGGTAGGATAGGTGTTTTGCAACATTTGGGTATTTAAATATTGACGTAGCATAGCATTGATAGACCCATTCAGTTTCTTAATTCTGATTTGTATCAACGACCTCACTGCCTTAATCCATTCGGAAAGAGTGTGTACGCCTTCCTTTTCGCGCTTAGCCCATTGCCTGGCATAATCCTCGACTGACTCAATCAAAATTTCAAAGTTGTATTTCCAATTAATGGATTTAGGCTTACGATATTTCGGACCTTTCGATAACACATTTCGTAGAGAAGTGTTATTAACAATGTTGAGGTCACGGGTAATAACGTGGCAAGCAGGATAATATGTGAATTGGGAACTAGCATAAGTGCAATCAGGAGGTTTAGACATGAATTCGTCAATATCGATATCCTGCAAAACGTGTTTGTAATTGAAAATTTTAGTTGCAATAGGTTTTGTATAGGTATGAGAAATGATTGGTACAGACTGGTCTTTGAAATAAGGAGGTATTTTCGATTGAACTAATTTATGATTAAGCATATTGCCTAAGTTGACGCCATCTTTTGCGTAACGGTTACATATTATTCAAATGTCGGAATATTTACCATGAATGGACGCTTACAAGTTCGACATGTTCACCTAGCAAAATATTCTTGTCTGGTGTATGTTTAATGTTATCAAACCTTGATTGCGGCTGAAATTCTTGATCAAAGGTAGTACATTTATTTTTATTGTGTGTTTGTCTGATTATTGACGATTTTGCTTACCTGCACGTTAGAAAAATTACTATAAAGAATATTTTTATCACAAAACAATATTTTTGAAAAGGTCATTGGTATTATCAGATTTTGTCTAACTTTGAGTTTGAATTACCTTTTGTACCTTTTGCATCTCTTTTAAAATAGATTGTTTATTACATCTGTAATTGTATTGTTCATGTTGTGTTCAATGCAATGCAGTTTATGTGATCTCAATGAGGTGACAAGCTGAAACTGATGTTATTGTCTAAAATGCAAATATGGAATTCGTCAGAGAGACAACAACCCGATCAAAGAGCAAAAACAGCTAAATGTCATCACTGGGTCTTCAACACGGCAGGCTACAGCTGGTCTCTTTAACTAAGCAATCACAGTATAATAGTTGTCTCACCTTGATTTGTAAAGTTATTGATTCCTGATTTTAGGTAAAAGTTACAACTTCTTTACTCTTGGTTTGAATAAAAAATAAAAGATTGTCACAAAAGAGTTTAAACAAGTTTCTTAACTTGTTTTGGTTTTCTCACTATAATTTTGATCTGAGCGTAATTAATGAGTCTCATGTAGACGAAACGCGCGTCTGGCATATCAAATTATAAGCCTGGTATCTTTGATAACTTTTTGATATCTTTTAATTTTTACAGATTGTTGTAACATTGAAATAAGAGCATACCCGTTATGCGCTATATGTAACATTGTTCATTCTTTTCAAATGTACAGCTGTTGATATAAGATTAAAGTATGATATTATTCAGAATTAATGTCTTTAGCCTAAAAGCACTGTGAGCATTTTAACATACGGCAGTATATAGTGTTCATACACAATTTGGTGGGCGTCATCGGCAATCCGTTATTTACAAACTTTTTTTTCTTTTGGTGTGTTCCTAAATAAGAATTTAAATAGCTTGCTTTTAACTGACATTCGATAAAATAAATCACAAAAACATAAAGCGTTGTTTTTGTTTTACCTAGACTATTGTGAGTAACGTTCTAAGTGAATTGATAAAAGATATCTACTCAGAGGTGCATAACTATCAGCTGGTAACAAAAAACTCTGTTTCACAATTAATACGTCTGGATTTTTTTAACCAGATTATGTCTACGATAAATTAAAGGATGGGGGTTTACACTCTCATGATACAGGAACACACAAACTACAGTTACAACAAAACAAACCAAACAACAACGAGTGGGCACCATGCAGTTTACAGCCCTCAACGGAACAAAGTTTTAGCATGGACAACAGTTTCAATTTGTTTTTAAATAAACTTTAAGTAATATTACTATGTTAACAGTTTAAACTACTATGAATATTACGTTCAAATTTCCGGATTTAAATACATTAAAGATCACAACTTCGAATCCTAAATAGGTCAATGTTATGACAATCTTTATCAATTAATTTTAAGAATATATTATCCTCATGATTTCTTGATACCTGAGTGTAATATAGTGTTAACTGTAATGATAATATTCTACATTTACTGTGATTACTTATTTTCCTGAACGATGTATTTTAGCTAATAGATAATCAACGCTGATTAGTGAACTTTAGGTCTACTCGTATAGGAAAAAAAAAACATTAGAAAATTGCAACAAAAATAGAATAGAATGGGTTAAAGGCGAATAAAAAAATAACAGCGACAATATTTTAAACAGTATTCCAGACAGATTTAATCTTATTTTATCGTTACTCTTCCATCATATACGACAGAATCGCAGAACTGGACCATGTCGAACAAAACCATGGCACTACCGAAACAAACTATAACACAGCGAATTTGTGTGAAAATATGACTATTTTTTCGGAAATAAATAACAGCAGATTTATATGAAAACGAAATGTGTGATGTGAAAGACAGTAAGGCAATGCTTTTTTTTAAATCCAAAGAAAAAAAAACAAATAACAATTTTTACATTTTGACATACGCAAGCATTTTTTTCATATAAAATTATTACAATGTATTAACTATATGATACACATTTTAATGTACCAATGTATTAGCTATAATCAAAGATACTCACAAGTTTGAACTTATGTTCAGATGTTTCTTTTTGAATAGTCTCAATGTTTGTATTGTTTTATTGTTTGTTATTTAACACGTAACGCAATCATGTTCAACTTAACTAAACTATGACAAAATCACTATACAAAAAGCTCCTCGATATGACGTTGTGACTTTCAGTGATAAATATAGTACATAAATGCATTCATTTTTTCCTATTGCGACATTTTACATTTTAAAATGTATTTTTGTATTTCTTTAATAGTTTGTCAGTAACTATCTTATTAATGTATATCCATTTTGTTTTTCCTATTCAATATAAATTTTGTGTTAACATTTTAGTTAAAAGTAAAATAAAACACATACCTAAACTATTACGCATGGTGATACTCTATGATATTTGCCTCTTAGATGAAGTATTTAATGGTCAAACACAGCATATATCATGTATATATCACAGGTACCCTCGTGGATGTAGAATTTTGTTTAAATACAACATATATATCACAGGTCCCCTTGTGCATGTAGAATTTTGTTCAAATCCACCATATATATCACAGGTACCCCTTGTGAATGTTGTATTTAATGGTCAAATCCACCCTATATATCAAAGGTTCTCTCGTGGATGTAGTATTTAAAGGTCAAATATATCACTGGTACTTTCAAGGATGTTATATATAATGGTTTGATATACAATATATATCACAGGTTACCTCGTGGATGTAGTATTTAATGGTCAAATACACCTTATACATTGCATGTACGCTTGTGGATGAAGTAATCAATGGTTAAATCCACCATATATATCACAGATACCCTCTTGGATAAAGTACTTTATGCTCAAATATATCACTGGTACTTTCAAGGATGTAATATATAATGGTCAAATAAACCATATATATCACAGATACCCTCTTGGATGTAGTATTCAATGGTTAAATAATATATATCACAGGTACCCTGGTGGATTCAGTATTAAATGGTTAAATATATCATGTATCTCACAGGTACCCTCGTGGATGTAATATTAAATGTTAATGGTCAAATATACCATATATATCACAAGTGACCTCGCCGATGTAGTATTTAATGGTAAAATATGCCATATATATCACAGGTACCCTCGTGGATGTAGTATTTAATGGTTAAATACACCATATATATCACAGGTACCCTCGTGGATGCAGTATTTAATGGTCAAATATATCACTGGTACTTTCAAGGATGTTATTTATAATGGTCAAATAAACCCTATATATCACAGGTACCCTCGTGGATATAGTATTCAATGGTAAAATAAACCTTATATATCACAGGTACCCCCGTGGATGTAATATATAATGGTCTAATATACCATATATATATATATCAAGGGTACCCTCATGGATGTAGTATATAATGGTTAAATATACCATATATGTCACAGGTATCCTCGTGGATGTAGTATTTTATTGTCAAATATACCATATATATATTACAGGGACCCTCGTGGATGTAGTATTTAATGGTTAAATTCACCTTATACTAGTATATAACAGGTACACTCACGGATGTAGTATTAAATGGTCAAACATGCCATTTATATCACAGGTATCCTCGTGGATGTAGTATATGATGGTTGTAAAGATTGTTGCCAATCTTTAATTTAAAAACAATATCTTTGGTTTCTGGATATTAAATAATGACTAAACAACTTTTAAAAGTATCAGAGATTATTATTATCAATAATAATCAATACAGGTAAATGAAATACAATATGTTAAAACGTTTGAATGTGTTTTTCGTGTATGTGCTATAACCTCTTAAATTCTTTCAAGATCAGTTCAAATGCGTTTCGTTAAAAGAAAAGTCCGGTTTTTATAGTTCTTAGCACGCCTTATCCTTGCGTGTTAGAATATAGCCCGTTGCCGGTCAAGGTTAAATGTTATTATTAAAGTTATCGAGAATGTAAACATAGAATTATATTGAAGGAATGGACAATTTCATCCGCATTCACACCGATTTAGGAATATAAAGCAGGTAAAATGCAGTTCCCAATGAAATGTAGTATTAATAACAACTGAAAAACAAATGATATTTCCCGAATGCCACATGTTGGCGGAATTTCATAACGCAAAATAGGAAAATGTCAATTTTGCCGGGAACAATATTTTCGGCTAAACAAAACTATGAAAATATAATTAAACGTTCATAACAATGGTTAAATATACCAAATATATCACAGGTACCCTCGTGGATGTAGTATTTAATGGTTAAATTCACCTTATACTAGTATATCACAGGTACACTCGTAGATGTCGTATTTTATGGTCAAATATACCATATTTATCACAGTTAGCCTCGTGAATGTAGTATATAATGGTAAACTATAACATATATATCACAGGTACTCTGATGTATGTAGTATTTAAAGGTCAAATATACCATATATATGACAGGTACCCTCGTGGATGTAGTATTTAATGGTTAAATTCACCTTATACTAGTATATCACAGGTACACTCGTAGATGTCGTATTTTATGGTCAAATATACCATATTTATCACCGGTACCCTCGTGAATGTAGTATATAATGGTAAAATATAACATATATATCACAGGTACTCTGATGGATGTAGCATTTAATGGTCACATATACCATATACATCACAGGTATCCTCGTGGATGTCGTACTTTATTGTCAAATATCTCATATATATATCTAAGGAACCCTCGTGGATGTAGTATTAATAGGTCAAATATACCATATATATCACGGGTACCCTCATGGATGTAGTATATAATGGTTAAATATACCATATATATCACAGGTACCCTCGTGGATGTAGTATTTAAAGGTCAAATATACCATATATATCACAGATACCCTTTTAGATGTAGTATATAATTGTCAAATATACCATATATATCACAGGTATCCTCGTAGATGTAGTATTCAATGGTTAAATAAACCTTATATATCACAGGTACCCTCGTGGATGTTGAATTTAAATGTCAAATATACCATATATATAACAGGTACCCTCGTGGATGTAGTATTTAATGGTTAAATTCACCTTATACTAGTATATCACAAGAACCCTCGTGGATGTAGTATTCAATGGTTAAATTCACCTTATACTAGTATATCACAGGTACCCTCGTGGATGTAATATATAATGCTCAAATACACCGTATATATATCAGGTACCCCCGTGAATGTAGTATTTAAAGGTCAACTATACCATACACTACTGGACGAAAAAACAACTGTCCATACCAGTAACAGTCATTGCACGACTGTTTTAGTCTGTAAAAGACCAGTAATGACTGTCAAATCTGTCATATTTCGTTGCAACAGTTTATTTATGTCTGTCCCAACTTTTCTACGGGTTGTGAAAGTCAAAAAATGCTACCATCAGTCATTTCAGAACTGTTGCAGTGGTTTACGGTGTTGTCACAGTCAAAATCTATTTATTACAGTCTTTCTAATAGTTGTGGCAGTTGCATAATGTCCGTCCCAACCTTTTCATAGTTGAGACAGTTAAAATTTGTTTGTGTCAACTATTCAGACGTTGATGCAGTCAAAAAATGTTTGTCACAACGTTTTTAGAGTTGGGACAGTCGTTAAATGTTTGTTACAACTTTCTAAGGGTTGGCACAGTCATTAAATGTTTATAACAACTTATAAAAGGTTGACACAGTCGTTAAATGTTTAAAACAAACACTTCATAGGTTGATACAGTCGGTAAATGTTTTAATACAAATATTTTAGCGTAACGGTAGTCGGCCATCAGTGTAAAAAAATCACGTCTCACCCGGCTCTCAAGATTTGATTTTGTTGTGAAATAGTCTTTACTTATACTATTATCGTCTATTGTGCGATTGTTAACTTGTTTTGCTGTTTATTCATTTATTTTGCGATCGTTGTTTGTCTTTTGTCGTTTTCTATTTATTGCCGTAGCATTGTCCGTTCATTTTTGACAGTCATGTGCGTTTGACTTTAAATAATCCTTCTGATATCCTTACTTTTTATTTTATAATATCTGTTTTATAACATTTTCGTTCATAACTGGTTTTAAAAACCAGCAGCTTTCGTTTAAAATAGAGTTTTAATATTATTGCAGAAGAATAAGAAGATGACAATGAATTCATTCAAATTTATACTTAAAAAAGTTTTGATAAATTCTGCGCAATAGAAAAATGTACAAGGGTGTACTTGAAATAAATTTAAAGATTATGACTCAGTTACCAATATTGTACAGCATAATAAAACAGTTTTAATTCGAATTTCACCAAGAAGGACATTTCCGATGATTAAAAAAATAATTAGCAAAATCTGTCAAGTTTCATTAAAAACGGAAAACAATTCTTCACCGTAAACGATTTACCCTCTTTAATTTTTTGTCGGCAAAAAACCTTGGACCTCAGGTCGGCAAACTATATTTTTACACAGGTAACTACAGATGTTAGACCACATGTTCAATAATCTTAGCTGGAAATTACAATAGGTGAGTAGAAATTATCAATATTTTATAGCATGTCTATCGAATAATCATGGACTCATAATTTTGAAGGGAAAATGTGCACATTTGTCGGCTTACAGACCTTACAATTTGTTCCCATTGGCGGATCAAAAGGGGGGTGGGGGGGGGGGGGGAGAGGGTTCGAACCCATTCCTTTTTTTTGGCCGCTCAATGCATTTGAATGGGGACATATATTTGGACCCCCACTATTTTGTCCTGGGTTGGACCCCCCCCCCCCCCTTTTTAAAATGTCTTGATCCGCAACTGATCCTACGGAATCTATGTATTTAGATACTCCGATAGGCTATAGCTATGAATCAATGTTCTATATTAACACACTCGTGCAAAGTTGCATATTCCAGGGAAAATATAGGCTTTGAGCTTCAATGTTAAAGTTGAGCATCATAATAAATCATTGAAAGTCATAAAGGACACTGTTCCCCTCCCCCTATTATCATGTGTGAACAGTATGCCATTTATTACCTTAATTATTTTGCATACATCACCCTGAGTGGAATACAGAAAAGGTTACTCTATATCTTCCCCTTTTTTGTGGGAAAAATTTGGTTGAATATATAGGGAATCACTCAAGCATGACTGGATCTGTGCCCCTAAGGGCAGTCAGCAACCCTGTCCCTTATGAAAAGTTCTGGATGTGCCACTGACCTATACATCATGTATCGTACATATTGAATGTTAAAGTATTGCTAACTCGGGTCATAAATTTGCATGAAATACTTGTCACTGGACATTTTATAACCAACAACCAACCGATCTTTACATGTACGTATCCATATAAATGTGTTTCTTATCATGCTTATGCAGGATTACTAGTATTTCCCTGATTTTGCTTTATCAGCTGATAGTTTTTGTTCAATTAGGAATGCATTGTGATGTCACAATTTCCATAAAAAAAACATGCATAGTACAAAAACATGTGATTTGATCATAAAATGTTATGAAAACTATTAACTTTAAGATTAAATAGTGACTTATTTAGCAAGTGTCCACTTTCATTTAGATTTTAAATAATTCTCAAATCATGAACAACAAAACATTAATATATATTTTTGATAATACATGATAGCAGGCATTGAAAGTGAATAGGTATTTCAGAAATGGTTTAAAATAGCATTAATCATCAAAATAAAACAATATTATTAAATTAATGTTCCTGAAACAAGGCACAGAGTCATAAACAGTTGCCATTTAAACACTGTTGATTAAACAAATTGTGCTTATTCAATTAGTAATTGTTTTATCATGTACTGCATTGTTTAAAAAGCAAATATTAAAAGAGCAAAGCTAGCATCATAATTTTATTCTTTTTAGATTTAACATAGAATTTATATTAAATCACTATAATTTGTTAATAATTTGAACCTAAACTATATATTTTCATGTGAAATTTTTATATAAACTGTGCCCTGTTAGCATTGTTTTTAAAAATTCATTTGTGCAATACATGTTATGTAACTTACAAGTAGTAACATTCAATGGTCTTTTTATTATTCCCACAATTATTAAGGACCTTCTAATCATGAGTCATATTTTTTGACACGCATTCAATTGTGTTTTGGTTACTTTATTGTTGCCTAACTGTTGGGTTGATGCATCATTGATATATCCCACACCTCCTTTGATTATGTGCATTCACAAACGATTGCTGATTTTTTGCATTTTCTACATAATCATGATAATTATTTTATGTTAAAATTCAATATGTCAGGAAAACATAACAAAACAATCTATCTGTCATGTCTGTATGCATTTTTTTTATGTTAACATGGTATAATCCTTTTTAAAGTATTTTATGAAGCTCAAAATATTTTTAAAAAAATAAAAAAATAAAATCTTTGTATTTACTGAATATGACCATGCAAATGTGACATTAAAATAGGTAATAATCAGGATGTTAACACTGGATATCTGATAGGTATTAATAAGAAATTATTATATACATGATGTAGCTAATATACAAATTAAGACACAATAGTTTATTGCCCTGGGGATGATATTTAATCTGTCATTGGTATAATGATATAATTTTATGATAATCTTCACAAATTATCATGATTAAAATTTTGATAACTTTTTCAAAACAAATTATAATTTTAAATAATATGAAACAGCAGGATATACTATTATTTTGGATATACAAATTCAAATTTTAAAAGTAATTTCAATATTGATTTATTAAAATAAAATTGGGTAAATGACTAAATTAAATAAACAAAAAGTGTTGTCTGAGCTGCAAAGCATTATTTAATGCAAGCTGTAATAAGAAATGAATAAGTAAAAAGTATTCAGGGTAACACAAAAGATGTAAAAAATATTAAACTCAAGGATTTAAAACATTAACTGGGATGGTTAAGTCTTGGAACAATATATTTACATCACAAAGGTTTATTCATTATATGCACTGAACAAAGGTAAAGTCAATATTATCTAGTGCATGTATATAGTAACAGTGCAAAGTTGTTTATTTATTTTATTTTTTCATTCCTTAAACTTTTCTTTGTCATGTTTGTAGTATCAATATATTTCATATTAAATTATAAACATAATTGAAATGAACAAAAGAAATAACCTGTTGTGTTTTAAAGAATTGATGAATTAAAGTATGGTGTGAGCCTCAATAAGACAGTAACCCTTCAATGAAAGTACACAATCACACTTAAAAAATCATTAATGCAGGAAAAAAAGACAACACTATAAAGAATTTAGACCCCCTTAACAGATTTATTTTTCTTGTTAATAGTGACTTGAAAATAGAATTGTATTAGTGCTAGAATTTTTCAGTCAATGAGTGCCATAGTTTTAGGTAAATACAGTTATTGTAATTAACTTTCTTATTATTGCACAATGTATATACATGTACATGTAGTATTATATATATTTATTATTAGTTAAACATTTACTGTACTTGAGTCTTAATGTATATTTTATTTTGTAGAATCATACTGAAAATGTATTGGTTTGACCATGATTCCCACTTAGAATATGATGCCTGCTAGTACATGTGCACTTTGATGCATAGGAAACATGTGCACTTTGATGCATAGGAAATGTAGACGTCACTGAGTCGCTCTCATAGCTGTAAATTGTGAAACAATGGATTAATTCATTATTTTATACTAGTTATCTATTGTTTTTGAAATAAAGAATAGGGCTTGCAGCATTATTCAATGATGATGATGTGATGTTCTGATTAAATTGAACAAGAAGAAAATTGTGCCTTGTACAAATAGGAAACTTAATATATTGTATAAAAAGGAGGACCACATTACTGGAGGACTAAATACCTGGGATTATCATCAATCATGATCAATTGTGAATTTGGAATAACAAAATTCCATAGTTGTAGTGCATATTAATACTGCAATCATACATGTACATTGTTTCTGAGTTCCATGAATACCCAGGATAATTATTCATTTGAAATAGCAATTTGGAATAATGAAAATTCATAGTTTCAGTGAATACTACTAATAATAGTGCATCATATCTGAATTCATGAATACTTTTAATTAGTGGATTTATTATAATAACAATATCATGAATATGGATAATGTGAATTTCTAGCTTCAGTGAAATTTACAAAACAGTACATGTATATCACATCTGAAGTTTATGTTGGCATTGCAATTGTTAACTACCACCAGCGTGTCCAGGGTGTGTAAAAAGATCTTAACCAACTATGAGGGTCTCGTGCAGTCTGTGTCAATTGTTTAGTGTCAAATGACTGCTTGCTGTACTTAAATTATTAAAGTCTGAATTAGAATTAAATAAAAATCTTAATTAGCATGATTAGTGGCCAAGTATTTGAAACAAATAAACCATGCATGTACTTTAAAGTATAATTTTATTATTCCACCTGCAACAAAAGTTGAAGTACATGCATGCAAGAAATAGGTATTACAATCTGACTACAACGTACCGTTTTGTATTTGAGCTTCAGCAGATACATTTTAGAAGCTGAAAGGCCTGGGTACTTCCTTATGTTATGACATTTCTGTTAGTGACTTGTCCCTTGCACGTAACCTAGTTTGCATGGTACACTACATCATGCTACATGAACATGTAACTGTTTGGAAAAAAATATTACTGTTTGAACAGTCACAGTGGAATACACTCTAAGTCTTACATGTATAACATGGATTAATTTTAGGTAAACCCATTTATATATATACATGTAGGTATCTTGAAAGGTTTACATTGTATGTCTCATTGTCTGTCAAGCAAGGTTGGCCTGATCCTGACTTCATTTCATGGATCAGTGATTAAGGTTACTTCAGTTACATGTAATTTGTCAAGTTTGTTTCTCACACATGTTAAATACTACAAGCAGTAGGAAAAGTAGGTCAATTATATATATTTGGTGTATGAAATGAGTGCGGTGAAAAAATGTCTTAATTGCAAGACTTACATCGGACTTTGACCTCAATGAAAATATCATGGTTCATTGAACAATGCTTAGTTTTTGTTGTTTGATCTATTTCCAAATGTTTCTCAGATGCTACAGTATAAACTACATGTTCATGCATGACATGTATAGGATCACTATTTTTGGCATATTATTGGATATATATTCATAAGGTGTACAAGTTTGATTGGCAGGCTTTACATCTGACCATGACCTCATTTCATGTTTCATTGGGCAATGTTTAATTTTCATGGTTTGGATGTTAAGAATGTTAAGTCTATTCCACAGACAGTATAAATCACTAAATTTTGTGTATGGAATGTCAGTTTGTAGGGTGTACATCATCTGTCTGGCATGGTTAATTTTACTGTGACTTAAATTTTTTTTCAAAGGTTATTTATAATGGAAATGTACATGTACAATGTACTAAAACCTTCATACATGTAGGAAAAGCAAGATTATACACATGTAGCTGCTTTTTGATAACAAAAGTCTGACAACTATTAACAATTGTTATAATTCATTTGATAATACTAGGTATTGTATAACATGAATACTGTATGATAACCAGAATAAGGAGATGTGGTATGAATTTCAATAAGACGACCATCAATCGTAAGCCAAGTGATGTAATTGTAAGTAACTGTACATCCTTCAACAATGAGCAAAATCAGTTCCGCATAAGTGTGATAATGAAAAACCTATAACAGGCCTAGCCATATTGGATGATGTAACACAATGTAAACAAGTTTAGATGAGAAACCCAAGTTTGATTTTTATACCATGTACACAAAAGCAACATTGATACACCAATGATGACACTTATATTGTGTTTAACCAAAGACTTGTACTTTAAATAGGTGATTTTCTGCCCTTATTCATGTTTTTTTCTTCAAATCCATTCTATCTGCTTTTGAATAAATGCCTTCTAAATATATGACCCAAGATGTTAAGCAACATTTTCCCATTGGTTTCCATAAACACAATAAGCATTACAAAGTCATACATGTATAATGCACAAATAGTGAGCTGTTTGTTGTAATTTAATTATAATATTTATGTTTGGAAGCATATTTTTGGGGTTTTAATTTGCTATTGTCCAGTAGCAAATATTACATGCATGTTCAGGACAAAAACAATTTACAATGAATACACTTGGTAGGTTCTTTAATAGTTGCCATCCGGGATGAAACGAGTCACAAGTCACTGAATCTGTGTATTTGTATACCCCCACTTTAAAAAAAGGGGGGTATACTGTTTTACCTCTGTCTGTCCATCAGTCCGTCCGTCAGTCAGTCCCTCCCATGAATATTTTTCGTCGCATTTTTCTCAGGAACTACAATACAAGGATTTCTGAAGTTTGGTTTCAGGGTTTATCTAAGTCAGCTATATTGTGTGATGCGTTTTCAGATTGATCACTTGACAACTTTCTGTTTACCGAACATTTGTACGATTTTACACATGATAGCCAAGTTGAAAATTTTCGTCACACTTTTCTCAGGAACTACAATACAAGGATTTCTGAAATTTGGTTTCAGGGTTTAACGAAGTCAGCTATACCGTGTGATGCATTTTCAGATTCATCACTCGACAACTTCCTGTTTACCGAACACTTGCATAATTTTACACTATTTATTTTTTCGTTGCAATTTTCTATGGAACTACAATACAAGGATTTCTGAAATTTGGTTTCAGGGTTTATCTAAGTCAGCTATACAGGGTGATGCGTTTTCAGATTCATCACTTGACAACTTCCTGTTAACTGAACACTTGTATGATTTTACACATGAAAGCCAAGTTGAAAATTTTCGTCACACTTTTCTCAGGAACTACAATATAAGGATTTCTGAAATTTGGTTTCAGGATTTATATCAGTCAGCTATACCGTGCGATGCGTTTTCAGATTCATCACTCGACAATTTCCTGTTTACCGAACACTTGCATATTTTTACACTATTTATATTATCCACTTGCGGCGGGGTATCATCAGTGAGCAGTAGCTCGCAGTTTCACTTGTTTTTTCTAAGGTGTATATATGAATTCGGAATATGGGACCCATTTTCGTAAATTATAAATGTGACCATCTTTAAAATTTCCATTACTGTACTGTCATAGATAAAGGAAGATTGGGTGTGTGTGCCAATGAGACAACTCTCCATTCAAATAACAATTTATAATAGTAAACCATTATAGGTCAATGTAAGGCCTTCAACACGGAGCCTCGGCTCACACCGAACAAAAAAATATTAAATGACCCAGAATATTGTCTACATCTAGTAACATTGTTAGTTTTCTTTACTAATTAAATAGTATGTCATTATTGTACAAGCATTTACAAGATTAAATAATTTGAAGTTGAACAATTGAAATGGGAAAATATTTTGGATAAACGTAATTAGTACGACATCTGATCAACTGAAACCACGTAAGAGAATCCGATGTCAGTCTTTAGAATTGACCAAATACATCAAGTTATAAACCATGATGTGAAAAAACATAAAAGAAGATATGATTTTCCTGTCTGAAACAATGCGAGTTTTCTTGTTTTGAACATTTGAACTTTCACTTGCGCTAGTTATTTTGTCGGCACGGTTTTGTATGAACAGTATGTCCATCTACTAGTATTTACACATGTACAAAATATGTATGGTAAATTGTTTGCGAAAATCCGGTGAAAATATGATTTTTTCTCGCGAGTGATAATATTTGTTCACCTCAATCGTGAATGCTGACGTGCTATTTATACGTATCATGTGTATCAATTACAATTGAACTCATTGACCATTCCGTACAATATGAAGAATATACAGTACAAAGTCGAGTTAATATTGAACTATTCTAAAATAAAAAACGATAAAATAAAATAAATTAAATTTGGATAGATTTAAAATTTGTTTTCCATAGCCGCTAAAGATGTGTTAAATGTCCGTAATAGCTTTGATTATATGTTTTACATGTATAGAAATCAATATGGTTAATACGGCAATATTTATAATTTTAAAAGAAAAAAATGTAGCCCCGAATAAAAGCTCAGAATAAGTGTCTGAAATAAGCCCTAAAAAAAATATAAAGCAGTTTTATATGGGGATAAGTTTGACAAGTGTGTGTATAAGGAGTTCCCGGCTAGGTTTAGAGTATATCATGTATATTAGCGTTATTATGAAGTAATGTGATTCGTAAAACTACGGGTATTGAAAACAATTGTGTATGCATGAATGATTTCACACCTAACTGATTTAATAATAAAAAAAAATAATATTAAAAATTGTCAACTGTTAATTCAGTTATAAAGATACGTTTGGTTTACAAATACATTGGGTAATTTTTCGCTTTTTCTGTTAGCAGTTATATTTTATCTAGTGAAATTGCAGGTATCTATGGCTGGTTCCGATTTTATTTGTTCGAAGAGATAATGGCGAGGAAGTGTTAAAAAAATATATAAATTCAGCACATTCACTAAATAACCGAGGAATACAAAAATGTGTTCAGCGGCAAATATTTCAAAAAACTATTTTTTTTAAACAATATACATCTAAAATTAATGTATTAAATTGGAATGAAAGTTGTTTCTCTTTGTCACAACCTTATATTTCACACGGTAAAATTGTTTTACAAATAATTTAACCTTTATCCCGGGCCTGGCTGTCAGACAATTTGTATCCGTGAATTTTAAGTGTACACGAATATCAATGTTTTGAAGTTGCTACGCTTATAAATAAGCTAGGCCTATACAATGGTTGAAGCTATTATATTTTAACTGTTACAACTTTTTCTGCGTTTAAACAGTTTATTTATGACTGTTTCAACGTTTTCCGTGTTGGGACAGTAATAAAATAACTGTTACAACTTTCAAATAGTTGCATCAGTTTTATTACGACTGTGACAACTCTTTAGGCGTTTAATCAGTTTATTTATGACTGTTGCAACGTTTTTCGAGTTGGGACAGTTGTAAATCAACTGTTACAACTTTGAAATAGTTGTATCAGTCCTTTAATGTCTGTGGCAGTTATTTCTTGCGTTGTTGCAGTCGATTTATGTTGTAGACAAACACTTTTAAAGTTGGGACAGTTACAAAATAACTGAAGCAGTGAAATTTAACAACTGTTACAACTTTAACAGGCCTTATCAGTCTTAGAACGACTGTTACTGGTATGGACAGACGTTTTTTCGTCCAGTAGTGATATATATCACAGGTATCCTCGTTGATGTCGTATTTTATGGTCAAACATACCATATATATATATATATATATATATCACAGGTACCCTCGTGGATCTAGTATTTAATGGTCAAACATATTATATATATCACAGGTACTCTCGTGGATGTAGTATTTAATGGTCAAACATACCATATATATCACATGTACTCTGATGGATGTAGCATTTAATGGTCAAAATTACTATATATATCACAGATATCCTCGTGGATGTCGTATTTTATGGTTAAACATACCATATATATCACAGGTACTCTGATGGATGTAGCATTCAATGGTCACATATACCATATATATCACAGGTATCCTCGTGGCTGTCGTATTTTATTGTAAAATATCCCATATATATCTAAGGTACCCTCGTGGATGTAGTATTGAAAGGTCAAATATACCATATGTATCACGGGTACCCTCATGGATGTAGTATATAATGGTTAAATATACCATATATATCACAGTTATCCTCGCGGATGTAGTATTTAAATGTCAAATATACCATATATATAACAGGTACCCTCGTGGATGTAGTATTTAATGGTAAAAATTCACCTTATACTAGTATATCACAGGAACCCTCGTGGATGCAGTATTCAATGGTTAAATTCACCTTATACTAGTATATCACAGGTACCCTGTTGAATGTAGTATTTAACGGTGAAATGTACCATATATATCACAGGTACCCTCGTGGATGTAATATGTAATGGTCAAATACACCGTATATATATCAGGTACCCTCTTGAATGTAGTATTTAAAGGTCAACTATACCATATATATCACAGGTATCCTCATGGATGTCGTATTTTATGGTCAAACATACCATATATATATATATATCACAGGTACCCTCCTGGATCTAGTATTTAATGGTCAAACATACTATATATATCACAGGTACTCTCGTGGATGTAGTAATTAATGGTCAAACATACCATATATATCACATGCACTCTGATGGATGTAGCATTTAATGGTCAAAATTACCATATATATCACAGATATCCTCGTGGATGTCGTATTTGATGGTCAAACATACCATATATATCACAGGTCGTGGATGTAGTATATAATGGTGAAACATACCATATATATCACAGGTACTCTGATGGATGTAGCATTTAATGGTCACATATACCATATATATCACAGGTATCCTCGTGGATGTCGTATTGTATTGTCAAATATCCCATATATGTCACAGGCATCCTCGTGGATGTAGTTTATAATGGTCAAATATACCATATATATCACAGGTACCCTCGCGGATGTAGTATTTAAAGGTCAAATATACCATATATATCACAGGTACCCTCGTGGATGTAGTATTTTAATGGTTAAATTCACCTTATACTAGTATATCACAAGAACCCTCGTGGATGTAGTATTCAATGGTTAAATTCACCTTATACTAGTATATCACAGGTACCCTCGTGGATGTAATATATAATGCTCAAATACACGGTATATATATCAGGTACCCCCGTGAATGTAGTATTTAAAGGTCAACTATACCATATATATCACAGGTATCCTCGTGGATGTCGTATTTTATGGCCAAACATACCATATATATATATATCACACGTACCCTCGTGGATCTAGTATTTAATGGTCAAACATACTATATATATCACAGGTACTCTCGTGGATGTAGTATTTAATGGTCAAACATACCATATATATCACATGTACTCTGATGGATGTAGGATTTAATGGTCAAAATTACCATATATATCACAGATATCCTCGTGGATGTCGTATTTTATGGTTAAACATACCATATATATCACAGGTACTCTGATGGATGTAGCATTTAATGGTCACATATACCATATATATCACAGGTATCCTCGTGGATGTCGTATTTTATTGTAAAATATCCCATATATATCTAATGTTCCCTCGTGGATGTAGTATTGAAAGGTCAAATATACCATATATATTACGGGTACCCTCATGGATGTAGTATATAATGGTTAAATATACCATATATATCACAGTTATCCTCGCGGATGTAGTATTTAAAGGTCAAATATACCATATATATCACAGGTACCCTCGTGGATGTAGTATATAATGGTCAAATATACCATATATATCACAGGTATCCTCATGGATGTAGTATTCAATGGTTAAATAAACCTTATATATCACAGGTACCCTCGTGGATGTTGTATTTAAATGTCAAATATACCATATATATATAACAGGTACCCTCGTGGATGTAGTATTTAATGGTTAAATTCACCTTATACTAGTATAACACAGGAACCCTCGTGGATGCAGTATTCAATGGTTAAATTCACCTTATACTAGTATATCACAGTTACCCTCTTGAATGTAGTATTTAAAGGTGAAATGTACCATATATATCACAGGTGCCCTCGTGGATGTAATATATAATGGTCAAATACACCGTATAGATATCAGGTACCCTCTTGAATGTAATATTTAAAGGTCAACTATACCATATATATCACAGGTATCCTCATGGATGTCGTATTTTATGGTCAAACATACCATATATATATATATATATATATATATCACAGGTACCCTCGTGGATCTAGTAATTAATGGTCAAACATACCATATATATCACAGGTATCCTCGTGGATGTCGTATTTTATGGCCAAACATACCATATATATATATATCACACGTACCCTCGTGGATCTAGTATTTAATGGTCAAACATACTATATATATCACAGGTACTCTCGTGGATGTAGTATTTAATGGTCAAACATACCATATATATCACATGTACTCTGATGGATGTAGCATTTAATGGTCAAAATTACCATATATATCACAGATATCCTCGTGGATGTCGTATTTTATGGTTAAACATACCATATATATCACAGGTACTCTGATGGATGTAGCATTTAATGGTCACATATACCATATATATCACAGGTATCCTCGTGGATGTCGTATTTTATTGTAAAATATCCCATATATATCTAATGTTCCCTCGTGGATGTAGTATTGAAAGGTCAAATATACCATATATATTACGGGTACCCTCATGGATGTAGTATATAATGGTTAAATATACCATATATATCACAGTTATCCTCGCGGATGTAGTATTTAAAGGTCAAATATACCATATATATCCCAGGTACCCTCGTGGATGTAGTATATAATGGTCAAATATACCATATATATCACAGGTATCCTCATGGATGTAGTATTCAATGGTTAAATAAACCTTATATATCACAGGTACCCTCGTGGATGTTGTATTTAAATGTCAAATATACCATATATATATAACAGGTACCCTCGTGGATGTAGTATTTAATGGTTAAATTCACCTTATACTAGTATAACACAGGAACCCTCGTGGATGCAGTATTCAATGGTTAAATTCGCCTTATACTAGTATATCACAGTTACCCTCTTGAATGTAGTATTTAAAGGTGAAATGTACCATATATATCACAGGTGCCCTCGTGGATGTAATATATAATGGTCAAATACACCGTATAGATATCAGGTACCCTCTTGAATGTAATATTTAAAGGTCAACTATACCATATATATCACAGGTATCCTCATGGATGTCGTATTTTATGGTCAAACATACCATATATATATATATATATATATATATATATATATATATATCACAGGTACCCTCGTGGATCTAGTAATTAATGGTCAAACATACTATATATATCACAGGTACTCTCGTGGATGTAGTAATTAATGGTCAAACATATCATATATATCACATGCACTCTGATGAATGTAACATTTAATGGTCAAAATTACCATATATATCACAGATATCCTCGTGGATGTCGTATTTGATGGTCAAACATACCATATATATCACAGGTACCCTCGTGGATGTAGTATATAATGGTCAAACTTACCATATATATCACAGGTACTCTGATGGATGTAGCATTTAATGGTCACATATACCACATATATATCACAGGTATCCTCGTGGATGTCGTATTTTATTGTCAAATATCCCATATATATCACAGGCATCCTCGTGGATGTAGTATTTAATGGTCAAACATACTATATATATCACAGGTACTCTCGTGGATGTAGTATTTATTGGTCAAACATACCATATATATCACAGGTACCCTCGTGGATGTAATATATAATGGTCATACATACCATATATATCACAGGTACTCTGATGGATGTAGCATTTAATGGTCAAATATACCATATATATGACAGGTATTGTTGTGGAATTCATATTTTATGGTCAAACATACCATATATATCACATGCACCCTCGTGGATGTAGTATTTAAAGGTCAAATTCACTCTATATATCACATGTACTATATGGATGTAGTATTTAATGGTCAAATATACCATATGTATCACAGGTATCCTCGTGGATATAGTATTTAAAGGTCAAATTTACCATATATATCACAGGTACCCTCATGGATGTAGTATATAATGGTTAAATATACCATATATATCACAGGTTTCCTCGCGGATGTAGTATGTAAAGGTCAAATATACCATATATATCACAGGTACCCTCGTGGATGTAGTATATAATGGTCAAATATACCATATATATCACAGGTATCCTCGTGGATGTAGTATTCAATGGTTAAATAAACCTTATATATCACAGGTACCCTCGTGGATGTTGTATTTAAATGTCAAATATACCATATATATAACAGGTACCCTCGTGGATGTAGTATTTAATGGTTAAATTCACCTTATACTAGTATATCACAGGAACCCTCGTGGATGTAGTATTCTTTGTTTAAATTCACGTTATACTAGTGTATCACAGGTACCCTCGTGGATGTAGTATTTAATGGTTAAATTCTCCTTATACTAGTATATCACAGGAACCCTCGTGGATGTAGTATTCAATGGTTAAATTCACCTTATACTAGTATTTAAAGGTGAAATGTACCATACATATAGCAGGTACTCTCGTGATTGTAGTATTTAAAGGTCAACTATACCATATATATCACAGGTATCCTCATGGATGTCGTATTTTATGGTAAAATATACCATATATATATAAATAACAGGTACCCTCGTGGATGTAGCATTTAATGGTCAAACATACTATATACTAGTATATCACAGGTACTCTCGTGGATGTAGTATTTAATGGTCAAACATACCATATATATCACATATACTCTGATGGATGTAGCATTTAATGGTCAAATATACCATATATATCACAGGTATCCTCGTGGATGTAGTATTCAATGGTTAAATAAACCTTATATATCACAGGTACCCTCGTGGATGTAGTATTTAATGGTCAGATATATCACTGGTACTCTCAAGGATGTAATATAAAATATTCAAATAAACCTTATATATCACAGGTACACTCGTGGATGTAGTATATAATGTTCAAATATACCATATATATCACAGGTACCCTCGTGGACGTAGTATTTAAAGATCAAATATACCATATATATCACGGGTACCCTCATGGATGTAGTATATAATGTTCAAATATACCATATATATCACAGGTACTCTCGTGGACGTAGTATTTAAAGGTCAAATATACCATATATATCACAGGTACCCTCTTGGATGTAATATATAATGGTTAAATATACTATATATATCACAGGTCCCCTGGTTGATGTAGTATAAAAGGGTTAAATATACCAGATGTATTACAGGTACCCTCGTGGATGGAGTATTGTAAGGTCAAATACTAGTATACCATATATAACAAGATACCCTCGTGGATGTAATATACAATGATTTAATATACCATTTATATCACAGGTACTCTTTGGATGTAGTATTTAATGGTTTAGTATACCATATATATTATAGGTACCCTCGTGGATGTAATATATAATAGTTTAGAATACCATATATATCACAGATACCCTCGTGGATGTAATATACAATGGTTTAATATACCATATATATCACATGTAACGATCAAATATACCATATATATATGACAGGTACCCTCGTGGATGTAGTATTTAATTTTCAAACATACCATATATATCACAGGTACTCTAATGGATGTAGCATTTCACAGTCAAATATACCATATTTATCACAGGTATCCTCGTGGATGTCGTATTTTATGGTCAAATTTACCATATTATATCACAGGTACCCTCGTGGAAGTAGTATTTAAAGGTCAAATATACCATATATATCACAGGTTCCCTCGTGAATGTAGTATTTAATGGTTAGATTCACCTTATACTAGTATATTACTGGTACCCTCGTGGATGTAGTATTTAATGGTCAGATATATCACTGGTACTCTCATGTAGGTAATATATAATGGTCAAATAAACCATATATATAACAGGTACCCTCGTGGATGTAGTATTAAATGGTCAACAAATATACCATATATTTTACAGGTACCCCCATAGAGGCAATATATAATTGTCAAATATACCATATATATCACAGATATCCTCGTGGATGTAATATATAATGGTCAAATATACCATATTTATCACCGGTACACTTATGGATGTAGTATTTAATGTTCAAACATACCATATATATCAAAGGTACTCTGATGGATGTAACATTTAATGGTCAAATAAACCATATTTATCACAGGTATCCTCGTGGATGTCGATTTTTATGGTCAAATTTACCATATATATCACAGGTACCCTCGTGGATGTAGTATTAAATGGTCAAATATACGATATTTTTCACAGGTTCCCTCGTGGATGTAGTATTTAATGGTTAAATTCACCTTATACTAGTATATCACAGGTACCCTCGTGGATGTAGTATTTAATGGTCAGATATATCACTGGTACTCTCAAGGATGTAATATAAAATGGTCAAATAAACCATATATATCACAGGTACACTCGTGGATGTAGTATATAATAGTCAAATATACCATATATATCACAGGTAACCTCGTGGATGTAGTATTTAAAGGTCAAATATACCATATATATCACGGGTACCCTCGTGGTTGTAGTATATAATGGTTAAATATACCATACATATCACAGGTACTCTCGTGCATGTCGTATTTTATCGTCAAATATACCATATATATCACAGGTATCCTCGTGCATGTCGTATTTTATCGTCAAATATACCATATATATCACAGGTACCCTCGTGCATGTCGTATTTTATCGTCAAATATACCATATATATCACAGGTACCCTCGTGGATGTAGTATTTAATGTTCAAATATACCATATATATCACAGGTACTCTCGTGGATGTAGTATTTAAAGGTCAAATATACCATATATATCACAGGTTCCCTCGGGGATGTAGTATTTAATGGTTAAATTCACCTTATACTAGTATATCACAGGTACCCTCGTGGATGTAGTATTTAATGGTCAGATATATCACTGGTACTCTCAAGGATGTAATATAAAATATTCAAATAAACCTTATATATCACAGGTACACTCGTGGATGTAGTATATAATAGTCAAATATACCATATATATCACAGGTAACCTCGTGGATGTAGTATTTAAAGGTCAAATATACCATATATATCACGGGTACCCTCGTGGGTGTAGTATATAATGGTTAAATATACCATACATATCACAGGTACTCTCGTGGATGTAGTATTTAAAGGTCAAATATACCATAAATATCACAGGTATCCTCGTGCATGTCGTATTTTATCGTCAAATATACCATATATATCACAGGTACCCTCGTGGATGTAGTATTTAATGTTCAAATATACCATATATATCACAGGTACTGTCGTGGATGTAGTATTTAAAGGTCAAATATACCATATATATCACGGGTACTCTCATGGATGTAGTATATAATGGTTAAATATACCATATATATCACAGATACCCTGGTTGATGTAGTATATAAGGGTCAAATATACCATATATATTACAGGTCCCCTCGTGGATGGAGTATTTTAAGGTCAAATACTAGTATACCATTAATAACAAGGTACCCTCGTGTATGTAATATACAATGATTTAATATGAGGAAGGCGCTACCTTTAATGCCAGCTTTATACTAAGACTATACTATATCCTATATATTGATTGGTTGTTGGTTGTTTAACGTCCAGTGGCAAATATTTCATGCATTTTCAGGGCGAATGTCCTAGGCTACATTAACATATAGTTTTGGTATAAAATAAAATTATAAGTTCAGATTAAAATGTTTAGGGGTTATGGTATTTTTCCTAAAAAATATATTCTTATTCCCAAATTGATTAAAAAAAAAAAATCTGTTCAAGCATGAGGACAAAAAAAATGTTTTGAATCCAGATCAAAAATGATTTTATCTTTCAGAAATGCAAAATAAATTTAACTTTTATATATCTAAAAATATTTAAAACTTCCCAAACGGCACAGGTAAGTCTGTACACAGTAATTTTTTGGTGATAATAAGCTGTATTGGCCAATTTGTTATGATGAACCTTAATACTAGTGTTAAATATTGACTAACTAATTTTATTTGATAGCGATGAAGGGGTTCAGTGAAAAAAATCTGACTCAAACAAAAAAACATTTGTATTCCTGATCATCTTCAGTTTGTTAGTTCTACATCAATGTCATGTCCTAATTCAGAGTCAGTTTTATAACATTTCTTGCATATTTTTTTTTTGTTAGCTAACTTTTCAAGTTTTTATATGACAGCAAAATAAATTTGAGAATGGAAATGGGAAATACAAGCATGTCAAAAATTTGCTTTCAAGTAATGCTTAATCATGTCATAGTTGTTTTCAAGAAGACACATTTGGTTTCAAGACAATAACTTTAGTATAAGTGAATGGATCTCCATGAAATTGTACTAGAAGGTTCAATACACAAAAGGAAGATTAGAATTGATGTTGGGGTTATGGTACAACATTTTTGGGGTTGTTTTTTTTTTATGTAAATTTTGTGTTTTTCTTAATTTACCATGGACTATACTCATCTAGTATATATATATAGATGCAACAAATACTGATTTGGCAGGAGATGCTCACACAATAGGATGTTTTAATTATTTTATCTGTTTTTTTTGTGCATTTTTCCTATGATGTGTACTTCTTCATAATGTCGACATGAGTATCATGATAGAAAAAATATATTTGGTAAGTATATTCACAATTGACATGCGCCAGTGCGAGGCAAAAGGATCTTTCCCTTTAATTCCCAAAATTGCACATGATTTTTTTTTTCTCACAGAAACTTATGAGTTATTTGATAAATAAAACACTTGTCATTGTTTAAAACTTTCAGTATAAATAAAAATTAAGTTTAGCCTTTTTGAATGTTTCATTGATTGTGTGAAAATTTTAACAGAAAATGTACAAAACACTAGTCTTGATGAAATTGCAGCAGCATTATCTGCAGAATTATTGATAACTTTCCGCACTATATATTCACAAGGATATAACTAACATATTGTTCATGCTATTCTGATCTGAGTTCTTATTCATACATATACTGGCATGGCTTGTGCTGTTCCAAGTTGTCTTCTTTTTATGTTTCTTTTGAAGTATTTGTTTAACCTGTTCAGTCACTATAAAGGGTTACAATTCTTATTTAGACTCAACACATAAATAGTGACCAAAAAGGTACCACTTTCACATGAGAGAAGCTAGGAAAAAAATAAATGTACACATTTTCAAAATTTTTGTAGGACTTAATACTATCAATATCATATGAAATTAAGGAGATATGTAGTTAGAGACTTCTGCTGAATAGAAATGTTTGGGTTCACTTGATACCTGTTTTCAAATTAGTCCATATTGACGTTTGAATGGAAGGGTCCCAAATTAAAATATGTTTGATTTCAACTTGATTGATTGACTTGATATGACAAATTGACATAAAAAAATGATGTTTTTTATATGCTAAATATACATTGTACATCTGTGGCCATATCAGGCTGTGCACGGCAAATTGCACCTATATTGTCAGTTTTTTTCACCAACTTTTTTTTATGAACCAGACAAAAGTTTATTCTGTGCTTATTTTTTTTAGACTATCCTTGTTTACAATATAGTTACACCAATTTAATTTCGAGTCCATATAGTCATAGAAAAATGGGTTTGAACTGACCTCCAAACAATCCATGATTCTGTAATGAGGTCAGTACCCAAATTCAATACATCATTACATGTTATTTCAAATCCTTAAAACTGGAATATAAACAGATGTTTTGTTTTAATTCTTCAAATAATTCGAACAATTTGACATTATTCCATGCTTCAACTTTTATTTTTTGAAGAAAAGGATACTAGTAACAAATTTAATTTGCTCATTTTAAAAAGATGATAATTAAATAACTGCACATGGTGAAAGAAAACTTGTAAGATTTCCGCAGCTTTTTTTTGTTGAATAGGTGCAATTGTGGTTACTGGGTGCAGTTTTGGTACTGTGATGTTATATAACCATAACTGTGTGCATTGCTAAATAGGTTGAAATGTGAACCTGATATTGTGATAAAGTACTCTGTAGAGTGAAAATGTTTTTTGATCAGGTTTAAACTGATGCATAAAATATACAGGTGACTGTTGCAGCTTGAATTTTTTAGGATGTAGCCCACATACATGACATACTCCCAAGTATCATGCCCTGTACATGTATATACCTATCAACGTCATGGTATAATCATTGGTTACATATGAACTCCATCTTCCCATAAAATCCTTTTTTGGACAATATGGGAGCATGCAATATATACAGTTTGTACTTAAATGTACTAGCCAGACTCAAGTCTCCAAGTCTCCTTTTATGATTAAACTTAGAGAGAGAAAACAAGACAGTTTCCCTCTCCTGGGACTGTATCTGATAAAGTGATCTATGTGACATAATCAGTGAAAAGATTTACCGAGAGTTTGCCAAAGGAAGTCATGAAAATAAATGTGTAGCTGTGAAGTTGCTAACATGAGAGTACCCAAATAGCACCTATATTGTCAGTTTTCTAACCAACTTTTTTTAAGAAGCAGACAGAATGTGAGTTATTGGGGTGGGTGGGGACTTAATTAAAGTTTTGAATTAGTCTGTGGGCTTACATGACTTACCGTGGGGAGAGGGGGCGTAATTAAAGTTTTGAATTAGTCTGTGGGCTTACATGACTTACCGTGATCACATTCAACAGTTTAACCAACGTCACTATCACTGTTCTTTGATGTGGGGAATTATGTGGCAGGTGAACACAAGTAGTCATGGTCAACCAGTGCACCGGAGTTTACCCCACATGCCGCATGTCCATTATAAAAAAATCCCGAAATGTATTGCTTGCAGAGTTTTTTTCTGTGTTCCCATGGCTGGACGGAACTTTTACGCTAAATTTGTTATCATTAATTATGATTTTGTGACTTTTAAACGAAGTACCTGTGATAACTAAGGAACTTTGTTTTGACCTCACTGATAATGGAAAATGAAGCAGACGAAACATGGCGTCAGATGTTGTGACGTCCAAACTTCGGTAATTTCCGTGGTACAATAAAATTTAAATTAACTTCACAAGTACCCAAAATTTCTGAATTCTTGTTTTTGTAAACAAATACAAATTCATGTCGTATTTCACATAGAAATTATTCCTATCTGTCCCGTTTTTTCAAGTTCGCGTTGAAACGTTAAATTCGGCAGCCATTAAAAAAAAATCGTACGAGATTTAACGAGAGTGACGAAACTTTTTAGATGGGTCGTGTAGAGAGAGTTATCGTTCTTAATTCCAAAACGATACTTCTACCATAAGTGCCAGCTAAAGCTGGCATTATATACCATATATATCACAGGTACCCTCGTGAATGTTGTATTTTAATGTTAAATTCACTCTATATATCACAGGTACTCTGTGGATGTAGTATGTAATGGTTTAGTATACCATATATATTACAGGTACCTTCGTGGATGTAATATATAATGATCAAATGTACCATATATATTACAGGTACCCTCATGGATGTAATATATAATGGTCAAATATACCATATATATATATGAGAGGTACCCTCGTGGATGTAGTATTTAATGGTCAAATATACCATATATATCACAGGTACACTCGTGGATGTAATATATAATGGTCAAATATTCCATATATATATATGAAAGGTACCCTCGTGGATGTAGTATTAAATGGTCAAATATACCATATATATCACAGGTACACTCGTGGATGTAGTATTTAATGTTCAAACATACCATATATATCAAAGGTACTCTGATGGATGTAGCATTTTATGGTCAAATATACCATATTTATCACAGGTATCCTCGTGGATGTCGTATTTTATGGTCAAATTTATCATATATATCACAGGTACCCTCGTGGATGTATTATTTAAACGTCAAATATACCATATATATCACAGGTTCCCTCGTGGATGTAGTATTTAATGGTAAGATTCACCTTATACTAGTATATCACAGGTACCCACGTGGATGCAGTATTTAATGTTCAAACATACCATATATATCACAGGTACTTTGATGGATGTAGCATTTAATGGTCAAATATACCATATTTATCACAGGTATCCTCGTGGATGTCGTATTGTATGGTCAAATTTACCATATATATCACATGTACCGTCGTGGATGTAAAATTTAATGAGTAAATTACTTTATACTAGTATATCACAGGTACCCTCGTATATGTAGTATTTAATGGTCAGATATATCACTGGTACTCTCAAGGATGTCATATATAATGGTCAAATAAACCATATATATCACAGGTACACTCGTGGATGTAGTATTTAATGTTCAAACATACCATATATATCACAGGTACTCTGATGGATGTAGCATTTAATGGTCAAATATACCATATTTATCACAGGTATCCTCATGGATGTCGTATTTTATGGTCAAATTTACCATATATATCACAGGTACCCTCGTGGATGTAGTATTTAAAGGTCAACTATACCATATATATCACAGGTTCCCTCGTGGATGTAGTATTTAATGGTCAACTATACCATATATATCACAGGTTCCCTCGTGGATGTAGTATTTAATGGTTAAATTCACCTTATACTAGTATATCACACGTACCCTAGTGGATGTAGTATTTAATGGTCAGCTATATCACTGGTACTCTCAAGGATGTAATATGTAATGGTCAAATGAACCATACATATCACAGGTACCCTCGTGGACGTAGTATATAATGGTCAAATATACCATAGATATCACAGGTAACCTCGAGGATGTCGTATTTTATGATCAAATATACCATATATATCGCAGGTACCCTCGTGGATGTGATGTAGTTGATAATGTTGAAATATACCATATATATCACAGGTACCCTCGTGAACGTATAATCTAAAGGTCAAATATACCATATATATCACAGGTACCCTCACAAATGTAGTATATAATGGTTAAATATACAATATATATCATAGGTACTCTCGTGGATGTAGTATTTAAAGGTCAAATATACCATATATATCACAGGTAACCTCTTGGATGTAATATATAATGGTTAAATATACCATATATATCACAGGTACCCTGGTGGATGTAGTATATAAGAGTTAAATATACCATATATATTACAGGTACCCTCGTGTATGTAGTATTTTAAGGTCAAATACTAGTATACCATATATAACAAAGGTACCCTCGTGGATGTGATATACAATGATTTAATATACCAGATATATCACAGGTACCCTTGTGAATGTAGTATTTTATGGTTAAACTCACTCTATATATCACAGGTACTCTCTGGATGTAGTATTTAATGATTTAGTATACCATATGTATTACAGATACCCTCTTGGATGTAATATAATGGTCAAATGTACCATATATTACAGGTACTCTCGTGGATATAGTATTTAAAGGTCAAATATACCATATATATCACAGGTACCCTCGTGGATGTAATATACAATGGTTTAATATACCATATATATCACAGGTACCCTCGTGGATGTAATATATAATGGTCAAATGCACCATATATATAACAGGTACCCTCGTGGATGTAATATATAATGGTCAAATGCACCATATATATAACAGGTACCCTCGTGGATGTAGTATTTAATGTTCAAATATACCATATATATCACAGGTACACTCGTGGATGTAGTATTTAATGTTCAAAAATACCATATATATCACAGGTACTCTGATGGATGTAGCATTTAATGGTCAAAAATACCTTATTTACCACAGGTATCCTAGTGGATGTCGTATTTTATAGTCAAATTTAATATATATATCACAGGTACCCTCGTGGATGTAGTATTTAAAGGTCAAATATACCATATATATCACAGGTTCCCTCTTGCATGTAGTATTTAATGGTTAAATTCTCCTTATACTAGAATATAACAGGTACCCTCGTGGATGTAGTATTTAATGTTCAAACATACCATATATATCACAGGTACTCTGATTGATGTAGCATTTAATGGTCAAATGTACCATATATATCACAGGTATCCTTGTGGATATCGTATTTTATGGTCAAACATACCATAAATATCACAGATACCCACGTAGATGTAGTATTTAAAGATCAAATTCACTCTTTATTTCACAGTTACTCTATGGATGTAGTATTTAATGGTCAAATATATCATATATAACACAGGTATCCTCGTGGATGTAGTATTTAAAGGTCAAATATACCATATATATCACAGGTACCCTCGTGGATGTAGTATATAATGGTTAAATATACCATATATATCACAGGTACTCTCGTGGATGTAGTATTTAAAGGTCAAATATACTTTATATATATCACAGGTACCCTCGTGGATGTAATATATAATGGTTAAATATACCATATATATCACAGGTACCCTGCTGGATGTAGTATATAAGGGTAAAAAATCATGCAAGACTTACAAAGGCCAGATGATCCTGACTTGGGACCCTATAGAATATAAGCATTAATTATAAGGGTCTCAATGTACATGGACAAAACTAATACATAAAGATTTTAGGTATGAAGCTTTTTTGCTACATTGTATATTTCAAAATATTAAAGCAACATTATACCTAGTTGTATTTGTTTTTATTTCAGCTTGATTCCAATCCTTGGCAATGGCTAAAACAAGAAAAGGCAAGGCATACATGTATATGTACAATACATGATTCTCTGTAGCAATTGGATTATTCATCACAATAGTTCAACAACAGCAATGAAACTCTAGACTACCATGATGTTATGAAGATATTAACATATACCTATATCTACATATATGATCAATTTTGAAGATTGTTTATGCCAGGTCTAATCATGTCGACTAGTACAACAAGTTTTGATTCAGATTTCTGACAGGAATTATTATAAACTTACCAGCAGTTACAACACATGAATATTATTAATTGAGTTTAAAATTAACCGTCATTCGGACAGTAAAATGATTTTGAATTGTATTGAAGTAGAACATTTTTGGGACATAAAACATGTTAAACGTTTCGAAATGAATTTGAATTATGAGTATTTGCAGCATTCATATATTTAAGAAATTAAGAATGTAGAAATATTAAAAAAAGATGGACAAAATATTTATATTAAATTTGTTGCAATTTTTGCTTGCCTTGACAGAGTCAAAAAGAGAGACATATATATATAGGTGTGTTGTTTTGGCGACATCAACAATGTATTAGTTTGTGATTATGTCTAGTTTCTGGGAGTTCAATGATATTTGGTAAGCAGTTGTGTAAGCATAGGCATATCTCATTGCCAGAATAATTGGCCCCACCCCCTTAGTCATGGTCTTTTGACTTTGAAACTTAGTTTACATGTATTAGTTTGTGATTAGGTCAGTTTAGGGTGAACCACTAGTGAAAGGTCAATGATATTTGGTGTGCAGTTGTATAAACTTTGTCACTTTCAATTTCTATCGAGATTATTTGGCCCTGCCCCCTCAATCATGCTCTTTTTACTTGGAAACTTATGTTACTTTGAAATTTCATTCATTAGCTTTTGATTATTTTACTAAAAGGGAAGCCAATCGTCATAAGTCAATAACGATTGCCATGCAGGTGAAGAAACATTAGTACATCTCAGTTCCATAGAGGATATTTGGTCCTTACCTCTCAGTCATATGCATGATCTGTTGACTTTGAAATTTTTTAGTGTGTGATTATTATAATTATGTCAGTTTAAGATACCAGTAATCTTTAAGTCAAAGCCATTTGGTATGCAAACATATTGGTATTTAAAAGTTTCATTCCCATGGATATTATAAAACCCCACCCCCTCATTATTGTTCATTTAGTTAGAAATTAAATATGTGTTAAGGTTTGTTAAAAGGGAACGACTTATGAAAAGTCAACTGTACTTGGTAAGCAGTTGTATAAGCATTTGCACATTTCATTTCCATAATTAGACATAACTTTTGAAAGCGGCAGGATTTAATTGTGAAAACTTTAGGGTACAAACATTATTCAATACTTCAGAAAAAGCCGAGATAAACATTTTCGCCAATTTTCCCACAATATTCGTCTTATCTCCTGCCTGGGAACAGTATATCTAGTTAATATATATGTTACTGCTTCTGCCAAGTTTGCCTCTGTCTTTTAATTAACTGCCTATAGGCATTTGGTGCTTTGATTTACTTTTCAGGTCTGTCTGGCAAAAATGAATAATGTGTTTATGTTTGGCGTATTGAATTTTAAACCTGATGCTTTTTGTTATCTATTAATCATGCTTTTCTTTGTCTAATATGGTCTCCTTTTTATTTGTATTGTAGTCCTGTAATATTATGTTGTCATTTCAATGTTATATTTAACTTTGCCATTAAAGTGCGAGGTTTGGCATGCCATAAAACCAAGTTCAACCCACCACTTTTATTCCCCTTTAAAAATGTCCTGTACCAAGTCAGGAAGATGGCCATTGTTATAATATTGTTCGTTTCTGTGTGTGTTGCATTTTAACGTTGAGTCGTTTGTGTTTTCTCTTATTTTTGAGATAAGACGTGGCACGGTACTTGTCTATCCCAAATTCATGTATTTGGTTTTGATGTTATATTTGTTATTCTCGTGGTGTTTTGTCTGTTGCTTGGTCCGTTTCTGTGTGTGTTGCGTTTTGGTGTTGTGTCGTTGTTCTCTTATATTTGGTGCGTTTCCCTCGGTTTTGGTTTGTTACCCCGATTTTGTTTTTTGTCCATGGACTTATGAGTTTTGAACAGCGGTATACTACTGTTGCCTTTATTTATGTATAAGTTATAATTTTGTTTTCTCGGAAGATATAATCTAGATATAAAATTAATGTATAGAACAAAAATAATTGCAAAGATAAAGAAAATATTAGCTTAAAACATTGATATAATTATATGATTAAATAAATTTATGTTATTTTCGGTATTTTGAGTGCCGTTATTTGTTCTTATTTGATGCAGAGCTCATTATTTATGCAGGAATGTGTTTGAAGGGTTATGAACTAGACCTTATATAGCCGCGGTCGGCATATGAAAAACGAAACTTTTATAAACAATCGAGTTCATTTCTTATCTTTTCTCTTACTTATGTGTATAATTTCCCACTTCTTTAATTTCATAGATCTCTTTAATAATTGTTCTTATTTGCCTGGTCCTTCATTTTATCTTAAGATGTTTCACTTAATATATGTAAATTATAAAGCGTGGTGGTGAGGTACGGAAGGGGCAATATTTATTTTTAGAACTTGTTCACTTTTCTCACGCATGTTCATGTAAAAGGCTATATTCCTTTTGATAAATGATTACATTGAGAACTGTTCATCTAAAATGATAGTTTTTGTTTAAAATAACTCGAGTATTTAAAAAATAATTTAAAGTATAAAATACTTTTTTTATTTATTGTCTGTCCGTTGATACATTTTCGATAGCGTAATATTTCGATAGCTTAATATTTCTATTTTGTATTTTAAATATTTTTTTCTTTATAATTCACTTTAAATTACTTGTCAATATATAGAAGAAGAAGATATTTATTTCCAATTATGGGCCTCAAAGGGCATAAATATATAAGATGTCATTACATGCCTGCTAGCAAGCTTTAAATATGGCTTCAATTGCCTGTTGTAATTAAAATTTATCAGTCGCTGAGAACTTAATTGCCGAGTATACAAACTACTGATGACTGATTGACCAAGTAAGCACCTGTTGACTAGTGGATCAAACTTTTTATTGATAAGGGACAATTAAAGAAAATTAAATTATGCTAAAACGATAGTTACAATTTTTAACTCTTTATTATATATAAGAACAGATATATAAGGTTATCGATCTTTTGTCGAAGTAGCCGGTCTTTCAGCTTTGAGTTGAAGTATTAGTCAATAGATTTCCCAAGAGATCTCCCTAGGAATTTCTTTCGTAGAAGGTCTGCCATGGCTCGTCCTTGGACAATCATGACTGTTGGAAATACTTTATAAAGGTGATCAATAAAACGGTTGCAACGTTCCACGGTTAGGTTTGTGGTCCAAAAATCCTCTAGCGCAGTTTCTATGTCTTCTTTTGTCTTTAGTCTTTTTTTGGCTAGTCTTCGTTTTAGCATGTTCCAAACCATTTAAATCTGGAGACTCTGACGGCCAACATTCCCACCAATTCATGTTGTTGCTTTTCATAAAGTTTTTTGACAATATAGAATGATATTTTGTATCATTGTCTTGTTGGAAACGGTATTTGTCAAGGTACACGTCTTGAATAAACGGTAAAAGTGTTTGTCGAAGAATTTTATCTACAAAAAATTCTGAATCGTAGTATGCCGTCAAAAATTAAAAGACGAGTTGGTCCTCTACGACTTATACCTCCCCAAACATGAAGTTTAAATGGATGCTTTGGTTGCGGAATTGGTTGTGCGACTAGGTCTTTCAGGCGATAAATTACTACTGTATTATCATGTAGCTGGACGGTTAAAAATTGCTGTTGCTTCAGAAAATAATTTTAAATATTACATTTATTATACATGTTTAGAAAAACTTTGATGGCAAGTGTAATAAATGTTATTAGAACTTTATTATCTGATGACACATCAATAATTTTATCATAACTGGATAATCCAATACTGAAAGAGACAACATCCTATTTATACATGTACTTAAGAATAAACATGCATACATTTAACCAAAGGTTTAAAAAAAGAATATTATTTATTTCAAAATATGTGTACTCAGCTTTCTTCAACACTGCAACATCATACAAAATTCTTACTAGAAAGAAGTTATAAAAAATAGAAAAACATACCAACCTGAATAAAATAAAGAAAAACAAAGAAAAAAAATCAAATCATTGAAAAAAACAAATTAAAAAGAAACAGATACAAAAGTGGATAAAACAAAGAAAAAATTCAAACAAAAGAAAAAAAAGCAAAATCAAAACATGCAAACCTGAATGAAATAAATAAAAACAAATAAAAAATACAAAAATGGAAAAAAGAAACTAAATCAAAACATTGGAAAAACAATAAAAAAGAAACAGATACAAAAGTGAATAAAATAAAGAAAAATCAAAATAAATAAAGCAGAATCAAAACATAAAAAATAAATAAACAAGTAACATAAATGAAAAAAGATTAAAAAAAAAATTTATTATACAAATTCAAGAATAGGTTAAAATGTCAATTTCAAAAGAATCATTAGTTACCTGTACAGATAAATTTTAATGACACACACAAGCAGTAAACTGCAACCCTGGTTGATTTCAACAGGTAACATAATTAGATAAAACATCAGCCTATGTTTTATGACCCCAATAAATGGCCAACATCTCACGATTGAAAACCCCAATAAATGGTCACCATTTAAAGGTGACCATACAAGAGGTTGGACATAACTAAGAGGTGTAATAACTAACACAGGCTGTACTGTATGAAGAGAAAATCACAGTGCTATAATTCAAGTAAAAAACTTACATAAGATGCATTAATCATAAATTATGCATCTTTATTAAACTTTTAAAGCCTATAGAAACCGATGTTAACAATTCAAATATACTGATTTTGCATTTTTCCTTCTCTGACAATATCAATTAGATTGCCCACTGCTAAATTGTCATCAGTTTCATGACCGTTGTTTGTCTTTCAAACTTTGTCGTTATGGCTAATATTTTGATAGGCATGATTTGTATCGCTCCCTTGGTTTCTTTCATTCATGGTTGAGTGTGGTATTTTGACGTTGCGTGGAAGAGACCTTCGCCTGTCTCCTTAGCATATTCCATATTTCCATTCTTAATTTTATCATTCATTCAGTATTAAAGACCCAAAATCTGCCAAGACATCGTTGGTCCCAAATGATTATTTGTGGAATTAATGTTTTTGATTGGCCTCTGTAACCTTTTCTTTTTCAAGGAAAAAGGCGTTAATATCAGATTTTCACACAAACCTTCTTCTAATACATTAGTTGATAAGACTGTAAGTGAAGTAAAAAAAGGAAAACTTACAGAGCAATAATAATATTCTATAAATGCAATTTTTATTTAAAATCTATGCATATGATACATTTAATTATGATGTCCGTCGTATCGCCAAAATGCTCGTATCTATATGGTAACTCCAAAAGGCCCAATACATAATTCCAGAACTACCACTGTACGCGTTATTAAAGTCTGAGTAAAAACAATTGTTAAACCACCAGGCACTTTTTGATTCCACTGCACAGTTGCCAACATGATTATCGTTGTCCCTATCTCTGGTCGTGAAAGGCTGCCCGTTAGCTTTTTTGTTATCATCAACTTTATCCATACTGTCGCCTATGAAAGTAAGTAAATATAAATCAAAACCTGAAAGCTGCAGTTTGAAACACACACACACTCCGAAAATACATAAGGAATTAAGAAATAATGTATTATCATGATTACAAACATATCGAAAATATATAAAGCAAGGACAAATGAATATTGTACAACTGATATAATAGTTTACGGAAGACGTAGTATGAGTTCTACATTTTGCATTTACGTAATTGGCGCTGCACGATTACGTTATAGACTACCATTGCTTAATGTAATTTGAAAATTTATTGTTCTTCAATGGTCCCACGGGAAATTTTCAAAATAATAAACGAAATCCTTCCGGTATTACTAGGGACAAAATAGCTTAAAACATTACAACAGAACTACTCTTACAACACAAATGATATCCCGAGAACATGAAAATATGACCAGGACTTGATTTGACGGTAACCAACCAACCAAATAAAAAGATGTTACGACAAACTAATTTGTGTTTGAAAGCATTTTGAATTTAAATCAAAACATTTGTCAAATAAAAAAAACTATATGACACCAAAACGTGATTTAAACTATGGCTCTGATAATTTAATACATTTTAGTACGTTTTTGCAACACTTGTAATGGGATATGCATAGTGCAAACATATACATATATAAAGAAAGATCCAGAGTTCACAGGAAACACATCAAATACCCAAAAATAAGACAAATAGGTCTAATTGACACTTTGATATTCTGGGATCGCGGTTAACTTTGAATTTTTCGAAAAAAAAGGATTTTCTTATCCCAGGCATATATTACCTTATTTTGGCACAACTTAATGGAATTTTGGATCCTCTATGCTCTTCAACTTTGTACTTGTTTGACTTAATGAATATTTTGTTATGAGTGTCACTGATAAGTCTTATGTAGACAAAACGCGCGTCTGGCGTACCAAATTATAATCCTGGTACCTTAGATAACTATTAATATACGCTTATCCGTTTCATAAACCGAATGAGCTAAATGAATACTATTATATAAGCCAGTGAAAATATCTTCATCAAGAAATATGTGACTTATTTCAATAATGATTCATTTCATATTGCGGTGTAAATGACAACGTTATTCGTTTGGGGATTTCAAAAAGGCATCAACACGTCAGTGAATTGTTCATTGTATTGTTTTGATGAATGTGTAAAGGCATTTGTTGACTATTTTATTTTCCAAAAATCAGAGAGGGATCAGAATAACGCTTTAAATGAAGTAACGTTGGAATTCTACACTCCATTTGTTTTTTTGCAGCTCAGAGCTGACATTTTCTCAGTTTCAGCTTGACATTTCTTAGTCCCGACTTGATATTTCTGAGGTCCAACTTAACATTTTCAGTTGCAGAAATGTCCATTTGGAACAGAGAATGACGACTTGGAACTATGAAATGTCAACCGTAAAGTTATAAATGTCTTTGAACTGAGAAATGTCTGCTTTGATCTGAAAAAGTAATTTGGTTTTGAGGTGTAAAAGGTCCCTTTATTGATATTTATCTACATTTTAATATGAGACGATTTTCATTTTCTTTTTAAAATGAACTGTTGTCGTGCTTATATTAGAAAAGAAAAACGATACAAGTTTTTCTCGGTTTTCGGAACTGTCGCCTGTTATTTTGAGGGAAAATACATTTTGTACGGTTGGAAAGTTGAACCATGTTTCATTTCAAATCCAATTGCAATAAAACAAAAGCCTAAATTTGGATAGAAACAAACATCCATTTAAACACGACTATACTGTTTTTTTGTATAACTCATTCAATGAGTAGCTTGTGAGAATGATGCATACTTAATTTCTATTCGTTTAAATATATTCAATAAAATGGGGCAAATAAAGCTTATATTCGCGTTAAAAGTTACTTTCATTTGAACTGTATGGACTACTTTAAATTATTTATTGATTTTTGGTTGGTTTACATGCAAAGAGTGTTGCTCTCCTTTAAAACGGAACGGCATCAAATTTTACGTCTCCAATCTGACCAGACGTGGTTCCGAACTTGTGTAACATTTAAAGGGACGCCCAACTTTGGTAAGGGATTAATGGCAGGTAGGAACATGACCAGAAACGACCATACGTCTATTCCAAAGTAACCTTAAAGGCTTTTAATGAAAATTCAGGAATTAAGCTGAACTCGAGATATTCGCTCAATATTTCAAATATATACACAATGTGATAGCACATGTTAAGTGTATATATACACATATCCTCAAGTTTCGTAGAATATTGATTGCATGCAGCTGTATACAAAATGTTACCCCAGTAAATCCAAGAGATGAAAAGTGAACACAGTGTTTTATTCTTGGTTGTTAACTGTAAGATAAGTTGACTTCATAAAACATGTATCCTTTTTATCCTATTGTTCCTTGATTCTCATCCGTCAGACAAACGCTTTAGTATAATCTAAGCTATAATATTGATTTATTTAATCAGTAAATTAAACGCAAACTAAATATTATTAGTTTGTTATATACATAAACACATTCAATGATCTACAATCTGTCGATACTTTTATCTTGGCATTGCACAAGGTCATGATATTCTTTGACTGTTTATGACGTCTTTACACTAAATAGATTGGATGTTGGATGTGTACGGATTGATAATTTAGATTTATATGCATGTTTTTTTTATAAGTTGTTAGTGGCTTTGAACTAGCTGTCATGTGACTGCGCTGTTCCTATTGTCTTTTTGTTGTTTGAATGTACAAGTATCCGGCCACATCCACTTGTATTTTTGTCCATCTGATGAGTTAAGCCTTTTTCAACTGATTTCAATAGTTCGTTCTTATGTTGTACTGTTATTCCACTGTCCCAGGTTAGGGGAGGGTTAGGATCCTGTTAACATGTTTAACCCCGCCACATTATGTATGCATGTGCATGTCCCAAGTCAGTAACCTGTAATTCAGTGGTTGTCGTTTGTTTATGTTTTACATATATTTGTTCTTCGTTCATTTTTTTATATATGTATAAATAAGGCCGTTAGTTTTCTCGTTTGAATTGTTTACCATTGTCGTTTCGGGGCCTTTTATTACTGACTATACGGTATGGGCTTTGCTCAATATTGTTGAAGACCGTACCGTGACCTATAGTTATTAATTTCTGTGTCATTTTGGTTTCTTGTGGAGAGTTGTCTCGTTGACAATCATATCACATCTTCTTTTATATATATAGGCTAAGTGCATTAAGACTTTTAATAAACAATGGAGTTATAGGCTTTTGTATAATAAAACTAAATGATATCTCACCTCCTGCATCTCCACTATATCCTGTAACTGTCAATCGATACTTTGAATTTTCATCGCCGACGGAAAAGGTAGAGTAATTTGCCAATCTGTGTTCAGATCCAGCCTGCATGAAGATACTTAATTCGTGATGTCCATTGGTCGAAATCCTGTGAATATTATCATTTCCTAAGGAAGAAAGACCATGATTTCAATTAAAAAAAGTTTTTTTGGCTTTTCAAATTTTTGGGGAATCGAGCGTCACTGATGAGTCTTTTGTAGACGAAACGCGCGTCTGACGTAACGATAAAATTTAATCCTGATATTGATGATGATTTTTTTTATTTCAGATAAAGCTCGTACAAACAATAGTATAAACACAATACTTTATTTTTTAAATTTTTATATCCTTGAATTTTTTTAAATATGTACAAGACATAGCAATTGGGTTTTAAATGAAACTCCCCTAAGGAAATAGTATTATTCAGATTTTAAACTTTTATCATATCTGTATTTATCCTTATCAGAAATCGCTTAAAATGATATCGCTTCCTACAGAAATGACATCATATATAACATGTATCAATCGTTTAAGCATTACCTAGCCAATATTCCCCATATACCGAACCAAATCCGTTTTTGTATTCCTGCCATGTTCGGTAGAAATCGACAGAACCATTTACCCGTCTTTGTATCACCTAAAACACAATTATGATTTGTAATTTGTAAATATTATATCTAACGATCTATTTTGTTCAATATCACAAATTATTGAAATTCTGAGACAATCATACTTGCAATTGAAAAATACATATTACTTCTGTGAACAAAACATTACATGTCTAATCAAATAAATTTCCAGGTGTTTATTATGTCGTTTTGTCATGTAAATTATATACCCCTATTACCTATATTTAACTTGGATATGTTGTAGGTTGTAGGTTGAGGTTGATATTTAATCTAAGGAAACCTGTTGATAACAACGTATTAAAACAAAATGTTCATATCTTTTTTTTTATGAGATTTTCGCTACTTTTCTATAGTTTGTAAAATTTGACGTGGTATCATAGATAAATTCATCATAAATACCAGAATCATATTATTTTAAAAACATTATTTTAACTTTTCATGTTGTCATACTATACTAGCTACTTATAAAACACTCTATTATAAAAGGCGACCAATATTGTTAGTATAAGCTATGTTCAGGAAAATAGTTAGCATTAATGTCAAATATCGTGTTTTGTACTTTTAATGTAAAATATGTACCCAATAATTTATGACACTAGACCAATATTACAATTGTTTTTAGAGGACACATCATTTTTGACATGAATTTCACATATATCGAACTCCAAGAAAAAAATAAATAGGAAAATCCCTTATCAAACGGCAATCAAATAAAGAAACCCAAACACATCAAACTAATGAAAAACAACTGGCTCATATTTGTGAATTGGTACAGGATTTTCCTTGTGTAAAAAATGATAACATGGATGTCTCGGAAATAAAGTTTATCGGCATGTCATACACATCCCTATGGACACCAGATGTACCCTTTTTATAAAAGAGACTTGTCTTTGTACTGTTATGATTCAGCGTGTATGTTTAAACCCTGCGTTTACCCGTCTAATTCTTTACAAATTAATGCAAGATACAGTTACAGAAATAATAATATTTATTAGTATGTCTGAACCAGTGACAACTCTACAATAGATTTATCGATCGGATCACCAGCAGTTATTGTGATACATGGCTGTGTACATTCTGTATATATAACTCGTCTAACCATTAGCTCAACCAGCCGGTATTCGAACTCATGCTACTGAGATATCGTGACACTAAATCGCCTGAACTGTAACCGACGCGTTAGACCACTCGACCACATTGGCTTCCAAATAATAAAGCTTTCGGTGGACGGATGTTACCTTTCCTTGTCAGCTTTAATCTAGCGTCGTAATACAGTACATGATATATAAGGCATGAAGATGGAATATATATATAGGTTAAATCAATTTCTTACTGTCCATTTTTTTGTTTGTCCCATAATGCAATAAACAGACACAGGTCTGTTTCTCCCATCTGGAAATATAGTGTACACACCATCTCTTGTATTTTCTATATCAGCACATTCTAGTCTCCCTATGATAAAAATCCAGTCCAATTGTTGACAAATAACGTAAAGATTGAAAACAAGATAAGATAGTGCGAATTTTAAACAGAATCATCTTATTATGCCTAATCGTTAATGTAGAATAAGATTATCCTTATCAAGATTCTTTCATACACTCAGAAAAAAACCCGTTTTAAATGTCAATTATATGAAGCGTCTGCCATTTATCAGGAACCTCGCCAATGGTTCATTTTGCTTATCTATTTTAACCAGTTGTAAAAATACCAAGGAGCAAAAGTCGGAAGAAAACATTAAACAGTATATCCAAAATAAAACTACAAAGTACAAACAGTAGTCAGTTCAGATATAATTATATGCGGAACTACCAAGGGGGTTAATCATCGAAACCGGGGACGATTTCTGTTGATTTAAACCGGAGAAAAAATGTAATCTCATTGATACTCCAACCAGTGACAACATATATGATGTTACGGCAAATCACTTATACTGTTTTCTTTTTCTTAGTATCCGGCGTTTAATTGAGGTTTTTCTTCGTCTTCTTAAAATCAGTTTAATTCCTTAATCCCACAAATAAATAATATGCATTCTAATGCAATCATTTTGTATCAATAGTTCTGATTGGATGACAGTTAGCGTAAAATTCTCTATCTCCTTGTCTGTAACTAAGGAAGCCGACATTTTAAATTGCTATATGTATTGACATGTAATTTCTACAATACTAAGCCAAAAAACTCACAAGTTGCACCTAAAAATCTTCTTTTTATCAAATTTTAATTCATTATGAAACGGCACAGCAGCCAGAAAACTCTCGGTGTTTATGTGTGACGCCGAAAGCATACCTTTTGACGTCACCTTGTGTAGGGACCAAAGAAGAAAACATCTTTTCGCGTATTTTTCTTTATTGAAGATTTTTACACTGAAGTAATGAAATTTAATTATGAACTTGTTTTGCATTAGAATAGAAATAACTGTATTGTAATTGCGAACGTCCATCGGTAGTGTTACTGTCGCAAATACCCGTTGACCTGTCTCCGCTACACGTCGCCGGGTAAACTAAATTTGCGACAGTAAAGCTACCGATGGACGTCCTTAAAGCTTTAAATACAATACAGTTATCTCTTAAATAACATGCATGTTAACATTTGAGATAACAGAAAACTGAATGTTGAATTGTGTTGTTCTTGTCTTGACATCGTGCAGCAGGCGTCGAAACGTGCATGCATATATCATATCGTACCAAGATTTTATAAATAGTGTTACAAACACAAAAAATATTTTAATCTAAATAACCATTAAATCGATCGTTAAGCATACTTAATTTGAACTATTCGTCTGGGTTTAATTTCTGCGAAAAACGATAAATCTTCAAACTAAGTCAATCATTGTCATCTATTTAAATAACAAAACAGGCCTTGCACACATCAGAAAAATAGCGGCACATTTTTTTAGCTGAAAACTGTCCGAAAAAGTCAATTAAACTTGTGTTCCTACAAATTTCAAATTTAATCACACAACAATATGTAAATAATATATTCGGTTGTATTAATAAATAAATTAGTGAATATCGGGAATTAATAAGTAATTAATAAAAACAAAAAAATCAATCTGTAAGTAGGAGACATATTTTAAATTAAATTCACATTGCTCTAGCTTGGTTTTTAACTGTCTTACTCGGTAAACACTGTATTCCATTCCAATTTTCTGCTTGAATACACGTGCAAAAATTGCTGATACATTGAAGCGTGTCTCTACATGGTTCGCTGATAGTGCATGTTGAATTGTATTTTTTTTCTGAAAAATAATTGAAATAAAATACAATACTATAGTTTATTCTTCACTGAAATATATTGATTTGTTGAGCTTTGTTTTATCTTAAATAGTGTGTGTTAAAGGAATCAATATAACAGTATTACATTTAATCGTACAAAATAGAAAGTGTGCAAATTCATATCTTCAGATTTAAGAATCTACATATAAACGTTAAACGAAAGTGTGATAATCATGCTTATAACAAATGAAAAAAAAACATTACTAAGATGATTAGGAATAAATTTGGTGGAAAAAATTAACCAAGATATAGTCGTCATTGCGAAATTTAATAACACAATTTCAATGTTGCAATTCAAACAACTAGTGAGTTAGTTTTCTCGTTTTAATTGTTTTACATTGTCTTATCGGGGCCTTTTATAGCTGACTATGCGGTATGGGCTTTGCTCATTGTTGAAGGCCGTACGGTTACCTATAGTTGTTAATGTTTGTGTCATTTTGGTCTTTTGTGGATAGTTGTCTCATTGGCAATAATACCACATCTTCTTTTTTATACATAGTTATACAAGAAACATCTTTCTCTATATTTGGTTAGTTCGTCAAAGAACCGATAGGCCTAGATACATCCGATATATATCAAATACATTATGGTAAACCAAATTGTGATTGCCTTTGGATTTCTTACTTGATAAACAATGCGTCCCATTCCAATATTCTGCCTGTGTACATCTGCAGATATTGTTCAGACATCGATATTTGTTGTCGCACTGTTCATTGGCTGTGCATGTCGAATTGAAACTCTTTTCTATAAAACAGATAATGGATAAGGATAACAAACATTTTTAAAGGAGTTTATATGTGTATAACTAGACCACGTAACTCACAATACATTTCTCTCCAACAGGTTGCAGGGGCTTTCATTTACTTGCAAAGAAGTGAAGATTGTTTGTTTGTTTTTTACTTGTTTGATTTTTTTTCGTGTTGGCCTCACTGTGTCTTTGAAGTGAAGAACAGCTATGTAATCGCATCTTCTGCTCTTTGTGTAGAGTTTTTATCTCGCTGTGCCATGGTTGGGTTCTTCATATCATTTTGTTTTTTATCAAAGTAATCTAGCCATGACAAAATATGTAATAAAAACACGATTTGGAATCATGTCAATCATGATAATGTAAATTTCAAAGTTAAGGGTGTAGCATCGTAGTCTAAATATTCAATATCTCAGTTATCAATAGTAGCAAAAAAAGAATTGTTGGTTCTAAAGAAATTCACATTTTCTCAAATAATATTTCATTGGCTCGGACAAACATCACATTGGCCTCTAAACTTACAAATATTGGATAATAATATTGTACCTTCAACATGTAGAAAATTTATCAACGTATAGTAAACCACTGTAAACATGGGGATAAAAAGTGAATATAAAGTATGAATATTGTTTATATTTTAGATGTTTGCATTACCATACAAGAAACAAACTTTCCGACGGGGAGAAAAAGGGGAAATTCACAAAATAGTATTTTTCAATCCCTAAGCGTGAAAAAGTACACATTATCATGTCTGCGTTTGGTTGTTTTGATATCCAGTTTGAAGAATAAACTGAGAGTTCGACGTTCACATACACTATCTAAACAAACTTACTTGCTGCACAAAGAGAGCCAGACCAATAGTCCGTACGATCACATTTACAGTACCCGTGATTACAAAACAAGGTACCAAGACATTCATCAGATGACACACAATTTAAATCATGTGATTTCCCTGAATTGTAGAAAAAAACCAAAGGAAGTAATTGATAAAAAAATTTGAATGTTCTGGATACTTATCAATCGAAAACGAGCTACTGTACAATAATAATTTTATACAGTAAAATGTAAATCTGAACTTTCAATTATACTGTAAAAAAAATCCTCTGCGTTAAAATATATAACCTTGTGATCTGGAGCGTCGACAAATAATGTTTGTTCTAAATAACGGTGAGCAATCGTATTACTATTATTCATAATAAATAAAACTATAGAATCATCAACCTAAATATATAATTAAATATAGTCACTTTAACGCTATCTTTTTTTTACGAAATGTCCTATTAAAGATGCAATAATGTTTTATTTATCTAAACTAAATTCAAATCAATCAAAGTACTTGTGAGCACTGAAAAATAAAGAGTGCGTTAATTTATAAGTGGGAAGTAAAATTGCATTGTCAATCAAGGATTGGTTGTAGTTGAATAAAGTACAATTCTGGACAATGAAAGATAACTTTTTTGAAGATGACTTTTACAATGACATTCATATTTATAGAACAGATATTAGATTCCTCCACATTGCAAAAGAAGTGTAATTGTATTGACAGGTGTAATATCGTTTTGTGACTTGCATATCTGAGCATATGTTATGATTGATAGTTTTCTTTAAATGATCATGGATATGATGTAAGGAAAGTTATGGTCAATGCACTACATCTAGTGTATCAAAAAGGTAGTGAAAAACCTTGGCAGATTTAGATATCAATTTAGTAACATAGGGTTTTGATTGCATTTAATGCAACTTTACAAAAAAAATGAGCCAATTAGCATTGTTGCTTTTAAAGATTTTATCATTCAAATTTGGAAAATGAAAAATGAAAAGCTTTGCTTTCATCATCTGCTATTCAGTAACTCAGCTTATAATGTATTTTACAACTATCGCTTTCAGTAAATCAATAAAATAACTTTGGAAATTGATCTGCGTCACAACTATTGCTCTCCAATACATTTCTCCCAGTGTTCCCTGTGACAGTAATCAATAGAATCACTTCAAACGCGGTCAATGTAAAATTGATCTGTGTCAAAGTATACTGTTATCAATTAAAACTGATGATATTTCATAATGACTGAAATGTACTTCATTAGCTGCGAAAGTTTCACACTGACATAATTAGTGTCAATCCTTAGTACTCGAATTTTCGAGATCACGAATGTTCCGTCTTTACTTTTGCACTTCAATGTTTCTATTGATCTATTGGTTTCCTCCTATAGTCCTATGTTAATCACGGTTTTAGTTTGTAACCCGGATTTGTTTTGTCTTAATCAATTTTGGACATTTGAAAAGCGTTATATTACTGTTGCATCTATCTATATTATGATTGTTTTTTGTCGAGCCTGCAACTTTTGTTGCAGAAAGCTCGACATAGGGATAGTGATCCGGAGGCGGCTACGGGGGCGGCGGCGTTAGCTAACTTCTTAAAAGCTTTGTATTTTAGAAGGTGGAAGACCTGGATGCTTCATACTCTGTATATAGATGCCTCATGTTACGAAGTTTCCGTCAGTCACATGTCCAATGTCCTTGACCTCATTTACATGGTTCAGTGACCACTTGAAAAAAAAATCAGATTTTTTGTAATGTTGAATTCACTCTTATTATAAGTAATAGGATAATTATATTTGGTATGTGCGTACCTTGCAAGGTCCTCATGCCCATCAGACAGATTTCACTTGACCTCGACCTCATTTCATGGATCAGTGAACAAGGTTAAGTTTTGGTGGTCAAGTCCATATCTCAGATACTATAAGCAATAGGGCTAGTATATTCGGTGTATGAAAGGACTGTAAGGTGGACATGTCCAACTGGCAGGTGTCATCTGACCTTGACCTCATTCTCATGGTTCATTGGTCTTTATTTAGTTATCTTGGTTAATGTTAAGTTTATGTGACAGTTGTAATAAAGCTTTATACTTAGGACTATCAACATAATATCAATGATTAGTAAAGAAGGCGAGACATTTCAGCGTGTGCACTCTTGTCTCATTATTGCATCAAGATAATACAAAACATAATTTTAATTAAAAAAAAAGAAGGTATAAAACTTACGGGATTTACACATGGAACCATTCCAGAACTTGGTATTCATACAAACACACACATTTTGTAGACATTGCAAGGATGTTTTACAGTGACTATGCTCAGAGCATCTTTCGTTTGCAGATTTTCCTAAAGAATTTATTTGGAATTTCAGGTCATTCACGTTCATATAATGTAAACTCGTTTAATTTCTATGTTATATGCAAATTGGTTAAACACTGAAAATTAGTTAAAAACAAGAAGAGACATCAATTTTCAAAAATGGCATCTAGTACATAAAAATTGGTACAATCAATGTTGTAACAATGATCAAATGTAGAATAAATGTATTCAAACAAAAATATATGATATTATTATCTTAATGAAGCAAGGATGTTATTGCAATCATCAACAAGTGGTGATTTAACGAAGACAAGAAGGAAACAATATAATTATGTTTATCTGTTGTATGTTTAGTTCCAGCCTGGTATGATTAACATTTTTAATGAGATTATATATCAATGTACAAAATATCATTTTACTTAAGTCTCTTTAGGAAGCCTTAAGTACATAGTACTACATAAGAACTTTGTCTTCAGCACTTACTTTCAATGCAGGTATCCACATTCCAATAATACTCATCAGAGGGACACTGACATATACCAGACAAGCATATTGAATTTCCGATGCACTCATTTACAGTAGAACAAGAAGAGTTGATGGTTTTCTCTAAAAGATAACGGTTATTGGAATATTATTCAGAGCTTAAGATAAACGGTTTCCTTCACGAAATATTATGGCTTTTTAATTGCTAGTTTTCTGTGTGTAAAACAATCTAAAAGGTGTTTAGTTGACAATTTGTCGTCGTCATCTTGTGTGGATGAACACTGGTCATATATTTATTTATGTAGACCCAGGATTGCTCAGGCAGTTCTTATTGTTTAAATTTCTTGTGCTTACGCTTTCTATTCTATAGGGATTCATAATTAAGGCGAGTTGGAATTTTTGTCTTTTATGGTATACTTTAAATGGACTTTTGGAGAAACTTTACAACCAGTAAAAATTCTTGAAAGTGATTGCTATATGTGTTGCTTAGATATTAAAGCGTTCACGTTTCCTCGAATGAGACACCATGAAACATTTGAAAGGAGACGTATAACTGAATTTAAACACGACAGATTCTGCTAGTGATCAGCTTATCCTTTCTGAGCAACGAAGATCATCCTTTGTTTTTGGAAGGGTTCATGTTGCTAAATCTTAAGTCTTATATATAGTTTTTTTTAACTTGTTTGTATCTCTGTCGTCTGTCGTATTTTGTCATGCGTTTGTTGTTTTTTTTCTCCTTTACTTTTAAACTTTTGAAATTCATTGGATTCTTCCAGATTTTGAAAACATGGTATAAGCTGCTGCTATTTAAAATATCATATTTGTTTTCCTGAATATTGCTCAAACAATGATTTTGTATATACCTTGAAAATTACAAACTTCTTAGAAATTAACGTTAGTAATGTCAATCTAACTAAACCATTGTCCTTACATATATTACAGAAAAGAAACTGTTGGGCAAGGAATAGTATATTTATATTTAACTTTCTTCTACAGTCTCTTCAGTTAACATATAAGTATGTCCCAAATAGTAAATGATGAAAATTTGTTGATTGAATTAAAAGTCGCGTTGCTTTTAAATTTGCGACTTCTGAGTGCTGTTTATTTCTGTAGGGTCTTAGTCTTTAATCAATTTCATTAGGAATATTCACAGTAGCTTTAGGCGTATAACTGTTTACCGTTGCGAAAATTGTCTTGTAATTGCATGAGTATCTAGATCAAATCTTCAATATAAAGCATTGTGCACTTGAAAGACACAAGACATACAGCCATACTTCTATGTCAATTGATCTCTGTGTAGATTTGTCTCGTTGGCAATCATACTATATATCTTCTTAATTTGCATAGCCTTTGCAGTGTCGTATCTCTTTGTTAGTCTACATTGAAAAGTTTTACCTTCATTGTTTTAAATTCTATAATTTAAGTGTTCCTTTGCTACATCTGAATGATGTAAAGAATAATTCCAACAAATCTCAGTTCAATATCGAAAAACCCCTGAAAGCGTATGCATGCTGATTGTTTACCTTCATCAGTTTTCAATTTTGAAAAAAAGGTTTATAATCGGTTCGCTAATAATGTAATAGGCCTATGTTCCATGAGCAGTGCTGTCGGTATTTAATTGGCAGTGAGCAATATGTATTAACAGTCAGCCTCCCCTTTAACACTTGGACTAAGTTTCGAGATTATGTAATCAGTTGATTAACACTATTAACCTGATCATGTTCTTATTTCACATTACTTTGTTCAGCGAGGCATTCGGTATTTAGTACTTTTACTTCAAACATGTGTACAAATATCTAGTGGAATTTATTGCAAAATTAAGGCAGGCTACCTTGAATAAAAATCTTATGCATATAACTTGAACCTAGACGGTTCAACGGACACTGACGAATATGAACTAACTAACGATAGAACATATGGACAAATTGACGGATACACAGACTAGAAACCATTATACTTCTCAACTACCATATAACAATTACTTTGCGTTGATTAAATTTGTCTTAACGCTGCAGATGCACCATTTCTACTTACTGAAGAAAAGACAGACAAATGATGTTTTGTTGTCGACAAATAAGAGCTGATTTTTGTACAAATTACTTTAGTACTCAAGATGTCATTTATTTATTTACTCAAAATAAACTGATATATTGTAAGTTTAACTTATCGGAATACATACGACTGTGATGATCACACTGCAAATCATGGTTACACATTGCAGTGCCTGAGCAACATGATTCACATTCTTGATGAACACCAACTGAAGATCGACGACCAAGGATATTCGAATAACCGTGTGTGCAAAGCTAAAATGAAGAACAAGAGAAATATACAAGGATGTATTTTTGTCACGTTTCAGTCTCTTTGCAATCTCGTTCTGGAATTTCTTCCAAAACATGTCAAACAAGTGGAAAATATCAATAATTCCAATAATATTTTAATTAAACTTAACTCTGTGAAAAAATTGTGTATTTAATATAAGTAGTGTTTGCGTAATGAAATTTATAAATTGTATTACCAATCAAGTCAGTCCCATTACTCAAAATATTGAGAAAAATTGGTATGGGATACAAGAAATGATTTTACCTGACACATGTACATCCCATATCAAATTTTAGTTTTTAAATTTCCTAAATACATGTATATATTTTTCAATCATTTAAAGCGTAGAAGTTAAAATAATATGCTTTTACTTTCAAAAATAGAGAAAAATCCCAAATTTATAAAATTGACAGCAAAGTAAATTTGACACGAAAAAGTAACAAAATTTTATAAAACTTTCATAATCAACACCTATCTATAATTCGTTTAAGTTGAATTTATTCAGATAGGTAATTTTTATTGAAAGTATGAACAAAGGTGTATTAATGAATAATGAAAATCTGATTTTTCTCATGAAAATAGCCCCAAAACGGGTATAAATTGAGGAAAAATGGGACAATTGTTAGAATTGGGTACTTGCAAATGTCCGTAGCAAAAAACAAAGGTCATCACTGTATAATATTGTCTTCACCAAATATTTTTTTTAAGTAATACATGTAATATAGACCCCCAAAATCAGGTTAAGCAAAAAGATTTAATTCCAGAAATTTTTCGATCATTCGAGGTGTACATATTTAATATGATATGAATTTTCTGAAAAATATAAACACTGTAATAATAGGTTTTCATCTCGTTTTTTTAAGCTATGTATTTAATTAGTAACTGTTTTGTCTCAGTTATAAAAGTGAAGTTTTTTGTATTGTGAGTAATAATACAATAACGATGGGAAGAAATAATGTTCAATTATAGATGGTTTATGAGTGATGTAATATGCATATACCTATACGTACCGCTGAGTGTTTGCAGCCCAAATCATATAGATGTTGCTTTGTAAAGGTGAAGTATTTATGTAGATAGCAGATCTATTATAAAAAAGACACAACAAAACAAGTTATGATTTGTTTTATATAAAAAGAACAAAAACATTCAATCAGTGAACACAATCGATACTTAAAATCTTCAGATGTTCGTCGGTTAATTTGCATTGGGACATGTGGAATAAGCTAAACTTTTAAGATCAGATAAAAACAGACTTGACTCAGACGTTTGCGTGATAGTTCTTCTAGTAGTTTTTAGAAATTTAACATTTGAATATACTTTCTATTACCTCATCTGTTGCACAAGTTGTTGTGTTTTTGCACATGCTCGGATCGGCTATACCACTGCATGCTAAACATTTCTGCAGAGGAACTATATAATAGAAACAAGAATATAAAGTTTTCAACTGAAAAGAAATATCATTATTTAGTTCTTTTGCTTCTTTTAAGAATCGGTAAGGTAGTCTTGTTGTAGTAAACTTTCACCAAATGTTTGAGTCGTTGGGCGATATTCATCCAGGTCAAACATAAACTATCAAATTTAAAACAATCTGTTGACCAAACATGTTTTGACAAGGCAAAAAGAAGGTATTGTTCTTTAAAAGAATAATTTTAATGTTTTGCGGACATATTAAAACCACACTACTTGAACGCTCTTTTTAACGTACAACATAAAAGGTTACCACCCACAATGAAATTCGTAATACTACCTTCTTAAAAGGATGTGTTTGCATTGTAAGATTCTCAGTTTGATGAACGTTGGCACATTCATCATCGATATCATTAATGTCAAAAACCTAAGTTGCTAATTCTTTGCTGGTTGAACTGACATGATTTATACATTTTTCCGTTGAAAGATTTACAGAAGCATGCATCTTATGGCAAACTTGACCTTATATTATCTTTGTAGGTCGTTTTCCTCTATCAGTCAACTCGAGTATCCAAGTACACGACAAGAATATTTAAACCGTTATGTTTGAGACTTTAAGCGTTATGCTACGTAAAAAAGGGGTTCGGACGCACATCCGTATTTATGAAGTGTTATTTGAACTTGTAGAAGTTTATCTGTTTGCATAATTTCTGCCGAAAATCTTAAATACAAAGGGGATTCGATATACTATAAATTCATTCCATCTTCGAAATTGAATCAATTACCCTGTGTCCATCATTACCCTTTACTTCAATTTGTATATCACACTTACATCACTCAATATGAACATTGTTAATGTAACAGGAAACAAAACCCAGGAATATTAAACAATGACTTTCCTAGCACCATATATACATTTTGTAGGTATTGATATGATAATTTGAGTTATGTTCCGTGTAGACAGTCCATACACAATTATTACAAACGCATGGACAGAAGTACAAAAAAACTGTTAAAGGTGACAAATCGATTTCTTACCCGTTTTTTTTTTTTTAATTTAGAAGTGTCATTTTTGATATTTCGAGGACCATTACTCCGAAGCAGAAATCGTCAATATCGAACTTGACCTCCATTTTATCATGAATAATAATATATCATAATTGTATCCATCGGTGGAAAGGTTCAACAGTTATTGCACGGAAACAGACACAAAACACCAATACGTCGACACACCAAGACACCGTCGTTCAACCATAGACCAATATACAGATTTCCGTTGGAAAATCCAGTTAAATGCAAAAAAAACTTTAAAAATAGGACAAGAAAATTATAAATTTAAGACCTGTGCACTATGAATCATAAATCAAACAAACATTTATTAATTTATTAATAAAATGCGTTGGTTTTATCATATCCATACAGATAAATACTGTACTGAAGGAATTTCGCTCTGTTTATTATCCTAAATATTTTTCTACAAATGAAATAAAAGACGTGGGACCTATTGTCTTGGTGGAAATATTGGTGTCACCACTGTTTTATTTTCGGCAAAAAAAATATGATAGAACTGAAAACTACACCGTAGCTGTTTTTAAAAAGAAAAATTCGTTTGAAGTTCGCAAATTTTATTTTTTCGTTTTTCAATTGACTTTTTTACTATAAATACTAATGTTATGATTACTTGAGCAGCACAATATATCAGAATAATAACTGGTCAATCAAAAACTTATCTTATAAAAAAAAATGATAATCTCGACTAATTATTTTTTTAGTGACAGCCAAATTGACATCCTTCTTATGATCTGTAAATAACCTATGTGAGAAATCACAATTTTGTTGTTTGCATAAGCATGGCTTTGTATTTAATGCAGACAGAGAGATATTTTTCTTAAACATACTTACCATCAATTTTATCATTACAGGACAGACGCACATTGCATGTATCAGAGTTGTTACAACATTTATGACATATCACGTGATTATGATCACCTCTTCGGCCGAGAACGTGCCCCGTTAAATCTTTTCTGCACAACTAAATAAGACGAATGATAGCCTATATAATGTTAAATGTAAACGATTATAAAGTTAATGAACATACACTGCAATTGTTTGCACCTGTCCTAAGTAAGGAGTCTGATGTTCAGTGGGTGGCTGTCGTTTGTTTATGTGGTTCATAAGTGTTTCTCGTGTCTCGTTTTGTTATATAGATTATACCGTTGGTTTTCCCGTTTAAATAGTTTTACACTAGTCTTTTGGGGCCCTTTTTAGCTTGCTGTTCGGTGTGAGCCTAGGCTCCGTGTTGCATACCGTACATTGACCTATAATGGTTTACTTTCATAAATTGTGACTTGGATGAAGAGTTGTCTTATTGGCACTCATACCACATTTTCCTATATCTATAAACCATGTATACAGCAAATGACCAATTTTATCTCCCAGAGATAATTATTAAGTACTCTACTAATCAAAATGTGTTTGTTATTTGTTCCATCATGGTGGCAGTCTCATTTAAATAGACTAAAGATTTATTTCAATTCATGCAGATCAGTCCAGTAGTGAGGAATAGTTTCATTTAAATTACTGTTCATATATTTGATTTGAAATTGTTATTTTTACTAACAATTGAAGTACGATGGCTTAATACTTTTTTTACAATCATTGATAGTGAATCGTGTTGACAAGCTGGATGTGATACATTACTCAAGAAATGCATATCATGCATGAGAAAATGTGATAACCTTAGTGTTTTGTATGGTTTTTTTTATTCTAAATCTTTAGTTTTCTGTGTGTAAATTCATTCTTTTTTAATTTCCTATGATATTCACAGTGCTCATTTGACGTCTTTTTATATACGGAGAATACACGGAATTGGGGAGTATACAACTTTAAAAAATGTGTTTTTAATACTATCTTGGAATAAGCTCAACATAGTAAACCACGATTACACTTTTTGTACACCAGACGAGCGTTTTGTCAACAGAAGACTGATAAAATACACTTGAGCAGATGCAAAAAGTTAAAAATTGAAACATACAGTTCAAGCAAATGTGACACAATATCTGTTTTACCTAGGCACCTTATATGGATGTTCATAAACTATTTTGTTATAATTCTTTGGTTATGGCACATGTATTAGATGTTGTGTTTGTTAATTTCGAGATAATCTATTATGTAATAGACGTTAAACTCATGGTGCAAATGTTTCTCAAAATGTTGACCTCAAACGGTATTTATTAATGTAATCGCCTCCGACTTTTGGTAGTGTTTTTTTTTCTACTTTTAAATCCCATGGCCTTAAATTTCTAGAATCATAGCATTGATATTAATATCAGGACTGTTTTGTTGTATGAGTTGTACATATCCTCTAATTTTTTTCATCGATTTTAAAATAAGCACGTGATGACAACTAAAATCGATATCTTACATATACATCATTTAGATCCGTCTCTTTTAATGCGACGAAGTGATTTTCATGTTCCAGTCGGAATTTGATATTAGTATTCAGCTTATATATCTGGAAATCCATCACTTCTTATACGGATTCCAGGCACTTCATTTTAAATTGATTGTGATAAACTTCCCTGATGCGGACGGTAGTGTCCTTTACTTTTCTTTAACATAATTATTGCGAACAGCTTATTGTGCATCGAAGCATTTGTGCAACAACATAACAATTACCTCTGGATATGAGCAGCCAACATCATATCTATAGTCATTTCCATTTGCTGAATATTTTTGGATAAAACAAACCTAAAATTAAACAGGAGTGTTGCAAGCAAACCAAATGTGTATAAGGATATACTAAAATGACGGGGTTAGCTAAAAGGCTGGATGGACTTGTTTGCAAAAAAAGCAGAAAACGTTGAAAAGCAAATGTCATGTTTCAAGTTTTCGAAAGAATATTACTGTTTATTTGGAGAAAAAAAACTAGAGACATAATAGATAAAGTATATTGTTATTTATAATATATATCAGCAGTTTTTAATTCTGAACATTTCATTATATTTGACGTATGAGGTTGAATATCACTTTGGTATATTTTGTCTCTGTACACACTTTACCAGAAGTAAATCACCAAACATTCCAGCAAATTACTCTTCTTTTCTTAATTTTTAAACATATATACATCAATCAAATGTTGACGATGTACTTGTATTAGTTTACCTGTTGAATATATATTTGTAGGATGGCGACAAAGTTTGAGGAATTTGTTTTTGATATGGTCCAGGATGATCAGAAGGACATTGTACATGTACGAAATACTAATAGCATGACGCATGTAATTGATCATAGAGATAAGCAAACAATAATGTTAATTTATGCAAACTCCTTTGCAATTTGTATGCATATTACTTATACACTACATATAAACGAATGTTAAATCTTTAAAAGCGTTACTCATACAATTTGTAATAAATTATGATTTTGATTACTCTATCCTCTGCATATACTATTCTTACCTCATCAGTTTTACACATTTCGACTCTAGTACAGAGTTCGCCTTCAGTAAGATCATTGCAGGACAAACACAGTGTTCCGGAACCTAGGATAAATATTAACTTTAGTGAAAGCGGGCAAAATATTAAAGCAGATGTGACATGATTTTTTTTTTTTTTTTTTTTTTTTAAATAAATATTTATTTATACATAATTACCCCCAAAAAACATCGATAACAATATAATTATCGTTTAAATGGATAAAAAATAAATTTAAATGTATCGATCTGTCGACATACTAATTATGCATATTTCAATCCCGGAAGTCACTCAGAACGAGGCTGTGACGTCAGTGGTTACATCAATCATATTAAACTGACGGGTGTTAAGGCATAATAAGCGCAATTTCATATTCGAATATCTTCCAACAAAACCCATGACAGTGATTAAAAATGGTTCTGTGTTCTGCCAGTAGATGCAACAATAGGCATAAGGACAATTTGATAAAAAAAAAATCCGTTTTCTGAGTAACCCACAGACTAGTCCCAGGAAGAGATAGGACTTCCTACCAAGCACTAGTTATAGACTTTGTTCCGCCCACTTTACAAATGCATGTTACGATCGTGACCCAGAAGTTATGAAGAATCTCCCATGAAGCCAAAAACTTCGTCCAAATGCGGTACCTGACATTCCATTGACACAACCAACAACAGCTGAGCCCCACCTAAGCGGAGAGCTTGTGAGAAGCGGAGAATGGCTGAGGGAGAAAAAAATCTTTTTCTTCGCAAATATTTTTTGCGTCCCTTATTAATAATTTTTTTAATAGTTTAGTCATATTTGTGTATAAATTTATAGCCAAATATATCTCAAAGTTTAAAATTTGGTATTGTGTACCTCCTGCGTGTACCTCACTACCTGTTCACGTGTGCAGGTATTGGACATAATAAATTAAAAGTCATCAACATCGATCAGAAGTTACAGGTATGCGGCACACTTTCTCTGCAGTGCTGGGTTACCTTTGAAGTTGAAAGCTACAGGTGTCATGCCCCCGGGTGGTGATATATATATGACATCGGCAATATGCACTATTGCGTAACATGCGTCGAATCTGTGTACATCCATGATCACCTGCTGGGTGCACAGGTGAGGTTGGAAAATATACTAGAGCAATGGTTACAGATATAAGTTACGTAATGCATATCTGTTTAACCTGTTTGAATAAACAATAGTCAATACCTTACTGTCGGATATGGGGGTTTACAGAATAGAGAAAAGAGGACTGACAGTGCAGCTTAAAAAAGGGGGCGGATACAAAATAATGTGTTTGTGAATTTACTTAGTAAAGAATGGAGTATAATAATATTAGATAAGCAAAATAAATAGAAAAAAAATAGGGAATTAAGAAGAAATGCTTCTAAAGTAAATAATTAATAAAAAAAAAAATCCTGTCAGTCCCCATAACTAATACATAACCTGTAGTGGGTACATAAATTTCCCCTATGAGTTTTCTAATAAAAATTAGGCAGGTATGAAGGATGTATTGCAATAAGTTATTAGTACTTACCTTTTCTATTTATTTATTAAAAATCATTTTATTTCTTAATAAAAAATAAATTGTGAAGAGATATCAAGTGATGCTTTTAAAATGACAGACCATTGATGCAAGGTTATCGTGGTGAAAAATTATATGCAAAAGGTGACTTGAATGAGAAACAAATATTTTGGCTAGTGAATGTATGCAAATCTTTATATTGCATAAGACATGGAGATGAATAACATAGTTTTAACTTAAATAATGCAGATAAATCCAATTGATACAGACCTATGAGTAGTAGATAATGTATAAGTATAGACCGAGTTAGTTAAAACATATTTTACTTGCTAAATTAAAGCAAAAAGGATTAGAAACAAGTAAATCATACTTATGAAGTCTTCTCCATAATACAATATAAAATTACAATAATAGTATGATATAATGTACATGCATATAAGGAAAACAGTTTATAGAATAATACTAGCTTTCATACGTAAAAAAGAGAAAAAGAAAGTTTGAAAAGTCATATGATTCTGTGACGGTGACGTGTGTACTGATGATGACAATGATGTTCCGTGCCAGTAACAATAACCTCTATCAAGGCATTAAAAATCTGTTTGACCATTTTATGAAATTTTGAACATGTTTGAAAATTTGAATATTTTGTTCATTCGAAAGTTCCATGTGTCCGCAAATTAATAGTTTTGTATTTAAAACAATGTTTTCAGATAGCCAGTTGAGATTATCGAATAAGGTTTTTCTACATAATGTGTATTTTGGACAAACAAAGAAGTAATGGTAGACATCATCAATATCTGACCCACAATGACAAGAAGGACCATTTATAAATTTATAATATTAGCTCTAAATAGATCATTGTTTAAGAATGAAGGGGAACATCTCAATTGCGTTAGATGATATTCAATTTCCTTGGGCCGTACAAATGAAACGTTTCAATTTTACATAATGGCCTATCGTTTTTTTAATTCTTTCTGTTATGCATTACTACTCTCTGTTTTCTGTCGTGTAGATAATCCTGAAACCAATCCAATAAGTTTCCGTCAATACCATAAGCTTTCATTTTACATATAAGGCCCCTATGCCAAACTTTGTCGAAGTTGAAGAGAAGTCACAAAATACAAAACAATTTATAGACTGAGGATATACCACACGGAAAAAATATCACAAAAAATAAGCCAGTACTCATAGAACATTTTCAATCGGATTATTATGGAGGGGAAAAAGACATATGAATATATATTACTGTTTTAAAACTTCTTTAAATCTTACTTATAATACCCCCTCCCCCTGTTACGTCATACCAGAGACATATATACACTCTGGTCATACTTATTACACATTTATTTGGGGCAGCTTTAGTAATTCAAATTTTACACCCAACACTCTTGGTAAGGTGATAGGTAATTTATGACGATTGTTGAGAATTGTTTTTAAATTATAAGAGAGTGATCTTGAAATATTTTATTTTATTACATTAATTCATTTTCGAGTTTAGGAAATTTTTCATGAAGCTTGATTAATGAAAAAAAAAATTAAATTTAAATCATGGAAAGGATATAATTCATGCCACAATGAAGCCATTTAAAGATACCAATAAGCCACTTTGACATGTTGTTTTTATAACAATTATTTGATCATTATTGATATCTATTTTGAATAAATTTTAGTAACAAAGTTACTTAATATATAATAGATCAAGAATTTTGTGTTTTTTAAAATTATTTTTTCTTGTTATATGAAAAATAATTTCGAAAATAAATTGTGACTTTTTGTCCTGTGAATTTTTTTCCGTGACTTTTTGGCTGTGACTTTTTGTCCTGTGACTTTCTGTCCTACATTATTTATGACCTGTCTTTTTGTATTATTAAATGTAATTCAATTACCTGTTAAACGTAAACATTTTTAAGAAATATCTCTTTATTTTTGGTGAAATTAATTATTGATATATATTATATCGGCATTGCTTGAAAGATCGTCAATGTCGGATGACGAATTTATATCTTCTACTTGATTATTTTCAACAAGTAACGGCTCAAACTGATACGGTTGAATATCTAAAGTTTGAGAATTGCCTTGAAAACTGCTGTCAACACCGTCCATTGTTTAATTTTCCAGGAATATGATCGACTTTGTCCTTTTTGAGACATTTTCTCAGATTGTATCCACTGACGTCATCACGATCACGTGACCGGTATCTCATTAAAAATCAAAGATTACGACAAGCGATGGATTCTTTGACCATTAAAAGGCCGTTAAATGAGGTTTTGACAAGAAAAAAATATTACAATATGTTATTTGACCAATATTTATTAATTAATTAAAAAAAAAAAAAAAAAAAAAAATTGTGTCACGTCTCCTTTAAATTAATAACGTCGAATTATTGTCTCTTAAAAGACATGTTCCGTTGTACTAAAGACTGAGAATATGCAACACATGAGTGATCGCAGAAATATAATCTAAGAATCAGGAAGTTGCAGTCTCTACACATTGATTGAATTAATGTTGGTTGCTAAAAAAATGAATGTGCTTTTTAAACGTTTTAATGTTTTATCATGTTTGAAACAACTTAAAAAAAAGAACTATTCAATCATTAAAATCACTTACTTGATTCTTGACATAACAATATGAAAGCCAGGAGACCTAGCGTCCAATATACTGTGAAAGAGATAAAACTGAACATAACATATCTAAATCATTAAAAATAATACTGTTAATTCATTCATTTTTGTGGGTTTTAATTTTCGTGGATTGCTGAAAACTTTCATATTCATGGATACTTGTATTTGATTTCGTTGTTTTGCAAATCTCTGTATACAAAGCCTATTGAAAATATGGTATATTTTAACATTTCAATTCGTGGTTCATCTGTACCCATGAAACCCATGAAAAATGGTATCCGACAAATGATAATGAATCCACAGTATTAAACAAATGCATAGAATGATGTTCTATAAACAATTGTATACAACGAAGGGATATTAAATATTACATTTTACCGACCGTAGATTATATATAATCAACTATAAAACAAAGTAAAAAGGAATTTTCTATCAGAGTGAAATGATTGAAAATTGTCTACCACCAGCCTATACTAGATACATAATGTTTAAATGAATCAAGTTGAAAGAATTATGAAATTATATCTGCCATTTTTTGTTATAACAAACTTCGTCTCAAAACGTCAGATAAGTGATTATACGTATATTTCACATAATGCAGACAATTCGCTTGATAATCATTTCAAATTTACATATGTTCACTGTCAACGCATAAGATATTGTATGTATTAAGTGAATTCAAAATATTTCTATAAACTCGAATTCTATATTATGTTATTTCGTGTAGCATGTGAAATAGTATTTACGGAATTAGGAACAAAAAGTACTTACTTTTCATAGTAGCGTTTCTTAAATCTGTACACAAAGTAGTTAAAGATAAAATCTTACAATTAAATACTGGTAAAATATTGAGATAAGGCTGGTTGTTTAAATTGTTCTTATCGATTTAATCACGTCCTTAACTGTATATAGTTATCAAAAGTACCAGGATTATAATTTTATACGCCAGACGCGCGTTTCGTCTACATAAGACTCATCAGTGACGCTCAGATCAAAATAGTTAAAAAGCCAAACAAATACAAAGTTGAAGAGCATTGAGGACCCAAAATTCCAAAAAGTTGTGCCAAATACGGCTAAGGTAATCTACTCCTGGGGTAAGAAAATCCTTATTTTTTTGAAAAATACAAAGTTTTTTAAACAGAAAATTTATGAAAATGACCATATAATTGATATTCATGTCAACACCGAAGTGCTGACTACTGGGCTGGTGATACCCTCGGGGACGAAACGTCCACCAGCAGTGGCATCGACATGTGTTTCTGGAATAACTTGACTAATATTCTCATAACAGTCTCATATTCCGTAAAGATTTTCAGACATTAAGGGTTTGTTTTTAACTCTGGCATACATTACGTAGACCTATTTAGTTCATTTTGGAGTTGTTTTTTGTTTGTTTATTTTTAATGTTTATAAAGTTCATTTTGAAGCTGTTTTGATTTGGACGTTTTTGATGAGCCTTATGTATACCAAAGGTGCGTCTTCGTTCCGAGTGTATCATCATTTTTTTTTGTTAGCTAAATATTTGGATGCGTTCTTTTTCTTAACATTTAGTGTTTATATAATTGTTGAATTATACGAAACACCTAGATTAACCAACTGCCATGCATAGATGACATCACTTTTTTTTTTATGTTAGATGTTCTTCGACGCCGTATGTAACTGTTGTAGATTCGAGGAACAGTAGTTAATTCACTGATGTTCAAATCTCAGTATTCCATAAAGAACATACTGATCCACGTGAATCCAAACTGGGTCAGTCCAAAAAGAGTGAAAGAATTGCGTTGACAGAGTCAGCGTCTCCTGCTAGTTATACAATACCAAAGTTTTTACATTTTTACCTATCATGTCTGTTTGTTTTGTTCACACATCATTGTCAATATAAAGGAATTTTATGCAACTGTGATACAAAATAGAGCTTTGATTTTACTATTTGTTTATACGGACTTTTCGTTTAGAACATCCTCCGAATTCAGTATTATTTTTTTAACTTTTTACCCGAAATGCAAATCCACATTCATTCATCATGTCACTATCTGAAATTAAACGCAATCGGTAGATTTTTCTTACTGTTATCTAACTCTTTTTGGTTAGGTTTTAATGTTTGTTTAAGAGACACAACCCTGTTAATGAATTCCATAAAGTGAACTATAAATGTTTCATTTGCCTGTTCTTGATTGCTTTTTTTATAACACTACAGATTGTTATCAATACTATAATTATAAAAACAACATCATACATACAACAAAAACACACACACTGTAAATAGTATAAATATTGTGAATGTATTTCAATGTTCGTACAAAGTGAAATATACACTATCATCATAAATGTTATGCAGATACGAAACATGAGCGATAACCTTGTGTTTTTTGGTTAAGTTAAGTCTCGTTTTATATTTTTATCGAGTCAATATAAATTTACTGACTAGTTGGCCGATGATTCGGTAGGACTAATAGTCGACCAGCAGTAAAATTGATCGAGTGTTATTAAAAATGAAAACAACACCTTATAATTTGTATGCGTCCGAGGCGCATTTCTTGAGTAACCTTCATCAGTTACGCTGAAAGTTAAGAATGGATATGTATATATACATGTAAAGATCTATATGACCAAACAACACAAAGAAAAATAATAACCGAATCTACCCAAGGTTAACTTGGTCTTCTTTCACAACTACAACAGGTATATTATTTACGATAGGTTATTATAAAAAAAAAATCAACTGAAATACCTTTCATAATTAAAACAAACGAAAATTAATGTTTTCATAGTATTGCGTAACAAATATGATGCATGTACTTTAATACTGTAGGTTTGTTATTGGTATATATGCCCCCCCCCCCCCAAATTATATCAATTATTCAAATATATCATCTGACCTCAAATTACATACATATAAGAACGATAAAAGAATAGACCTTTTGTATGTCTTAATTTTGTTTAACCATTATTATTATTTAGCTCAAAAGTTTTTTTTTTATGTAGAGTCAAATATGTGTCTTGTATATTGTCAAACATATTTGCTTTAGAGAGTTTTCCATTTTTTTAAATTAAAACTGCAGAAACTTAAATTTACGTCATAAAAGTACTACCGAGCACGGAGTAGGTTAAGTATTCTTTGTTGGTGCAACCTTTGCTAATATTTTCTTTTATGAAAAAAAGATCATTAAAGCCATGCCAATGTAAATCCCCAGACCAGAAGCAGTTATGTAATACTTGATACATCAGAATTATAATAATATATAATTTAAATAAAAGACTAATTAATTTCAATTTTTTGTGTAAAGGGTTCAAATTTTGAACTAAATTTTTTTTCTTTTGTGGTCTTGTGCATGTTACGAAAGAAAACATGATGCATTTTTTGTTGTTCCTAATTATTGTGAACAAAGACGTTTGGTTTAAATTACAGTTGTTATTGTGGATAACTGCACAATGATCTAACAACAATGCTTATGTGTCTAGTGCTATGCAATTGAGATGTAGTTTTAAGTATTATTTTGTTTAGGTAACAAGTAAGAAGCTAAGTCGAGGTGTGTAAACGCAGTTTGACCCACAAATGAGTTTATTATTTTCATGCAATCAACTGGTAATTGCAAGTGTAGTAAGTTATATCACCAGCCCAGTAGTTAGTCAACACTTCGGTGTTGACATGAAAATCAATAATGTGATCATTTTAATAAATTTCCTGTTACAAAACTTTGAATTTTACGAAAAATTAAGGATTTTCTTATCCCAGGCATAGATTACCTTAGCCGTATTTGGAACAACTTTTTGGAATTTTGGATCCTCAATGCTCTTAAACTTTGTACTTGTTTGGCTTTATAAATATTTTGATATGAGCGTCACTGATGAGTCTTATGTAGACGAAACGCGCGTCTGGCGTACTAAATTATAATCCTGGTACCTTTGATAACTATTATAGCTTTTTCATTAAAAAAACCAGTATGTATGGCAGCTTCATTTGCAACATTGCCAATATTGTTTAACATAATTATTAGGTGTATGTCTCGTAGCTGTCAATCTGGCATGGTTAATCTAACCTTTCTGTCATTTTCATGGTTTGCTTGTCAATTCTAAGTCGTTGATATACGTCTTTAACTCAGATACTATAAACTGTAGGCTATGGATAAGTTTTAATTGTTCATGTGATCATAACCTCATTATCATGCTTGTTCAATGTTAAATTTTATGAATGGTGAGGTACGTTTATTAGAAACAATTGCAGTAAGTGTATATTTGGTGCATGAAATTCTTGTACGGCGTATATATCCGTTTTGCAGGGTGCATATGAACTTGATTATTTTCAAATAATAAGTTTGCATGTTACATGCTTTTCTCAAATAGTATAAGCAGGTCAACTAAAAAAGCAAGATTCAATTACCACTTAGTTTTATGAATATTTCTAAAGTTAGGTTAATGTTGTATCTATTATATAAATTGAGATTAACTACATCGTCATAAATTCTACACGACCAATCAAAGAGGTGAGACATCACAGTGGGTACACTTGTGTACATTGGAGGAAGACGTAATTTATGTATAATGAGACAAAAAAATCCTAATTTCAATTACCCCCATCCTACAAAATTGAATCTGAATTTGAATGTTTTGAAACCACTTCTTACGCATTATCATGATTATCTTATAATAGAAACAGTAATATAATGGAACAGATTTTTTTTATAAATATCACGTAACTCTACATTCACAGAGAGCCTCTTGACTTCGTTGATCATATTTTTATTTGAATTTTCGCTACTTTAAATACCCATTGGTGGCTAATGTTGTTTTCTTCTCTTTGGTAGGATTGTTGTTTCTTTGACACATTCCCCTGTCTATTCTCAATTTTACAATAGCAAAATCCTGATCCAAAAATAAAACGGAATAGATTAAAAGATATAAAAGTAGATATTCGAATTTGTATGCCCATATTCCGTATAAAGCAAATTACGTAAATACAAATTAGCAGAGACAAACAAAACTTGCTCAAGTAAACTAGGTAACTCATGAAAAAGTTTGCTGTTCGTGATTTATATGTGGCACTCGTCATGTTGAAATCTGATAGAAAGTCAGGAGATATTATAAGAGTTGAAAGGAGACGACACTGCGATTTGCAAAAAAATCTAACGTGAAATACAAGAAGTGTTTTTTAAAATGCATTGACAAATTGTTGAATATCTATCACTTGATAGAAATCCACAATTGACACTTATTTTTCTAAATGCACGGAACGTGCAAATGTGAGATATCGATAGACAAGTGTAGTTGAAATAATTAATTAGATGATTTATATTCCGTGCAGTTTTCCTGTGGATTCAATCAATCGACTTATTGGACCATTGCAGGAGTGTATAATTGATGATATTGAATTGGTAAATTAGTTTACTTGTAATCCTTAAAGTATCCGTTGTGATTAAGGAGATCAGAGGGGTTTGGTGGCCCAGTGGTTAGTATTACTGTATCACTAGCTTGTCAACACTGAACTCATATGATCGAGTCCGGCACTAGGCAGATGCGTTAAAATCAAATCTTAATTTACTAGGCTTGTCACTTTTCTGTAAAACTAACCACCAAGAAATAGCGCAATAATGCTGAAAAATGCGTTTACAACCTTTCAAGCTATCAATAAATCGATTTATTGGACCATCATGAGAGCACAATGCTTAGTAAAGTTTAACTGACGAATAAGTTGATTAGTTGATTGATAGAATGAACCATCCTAGGAGCGATAATCGAATATTTTATTTAAAAAATTTGCACCTTCTATTTGTATCAGTTAGAAACAAAAGAAAATCCTGCTTAAATATCATGAATGTTCATACTCACTGATCTTACATGCGATGATGCACTTTAAATAATGAATTTAAATCCTGATATAAAGATATAAAGCGTATCGACACATTCATAAGCTAATTTCCTTGCAGGCTTTTCAGTCTTTACAAATTGTCAGGTAACATTATTCCATAACTTAAACACGGATATTGTGTTTGTCAACAATCAATATATCATGTTGTTAATAAAACCAAATAAAAAGAATAATGCGTACATGTAGATATATTTTGTAAATATACAATCTGTCTTTAAGAAATTTGACATTATGATGGTTTTGTACTAATAACTAGAAAATGGAATGAAAATATATCAATATGAATCAAGATAATTATCCAAATGACTTGGATTGTATTTCAGTAGACCAGTTCCATTTCCATACAAAATTTAAATGTATTATAGTGTGTGATAACATTGTGTGAGGGAATTCGACGTTTGATGTACCACTGTTCACTCCAGTGCAATTTATGACAATACCACTGCATCAATCAGAATTATTTTTTTTGCAGTGTTTTAAGAAATGATTTTGCCTTGTTGTCGCGTATTATTTGTGAAACATTCAATGTTTTGAAAAGGCGAATTTTCTTTATAAAGTCAATGATTATGTTGACTTTTGAAGGCCAAACTTTCTACAGCCTTAAATACGCTAATGAAAGATCCAAAAACTATACCAATACATAACGAAATGTTTATGAAATTATAACAAATCTATTGGTTAACAAATTTTTACTCGTTATTGCAAAATAATGAACTTAATATATCTGACATTTTCTCCCTACCCAGTTTACCCCTATACATTTTTATGATGTGGACTGGTATCGAATCGTAGGCAATTTGATTGGATTAAGTTGTTATTAGTTTACCTTCAAACTTGTTTATGCTTTTCATACATGACTATTGATTAATTAGAACGTGCATGAATGTGTACGGTAACTAAAATGACCTTCAAACTGGACACTGGACGAGTCAATATTATGTTTTATCAATGAAAGTTAAGGTATGAAAGGTAAGAATTGCCACTTATTCGATTTTCACAAAATTTTCGGAATATACAGTTGAAAGGTTTTTTTTTAAAAGCCTATTGTGAAGAGTAAAGAGAAGGTTACAAATAATACGTTTTGTTCCATTAAACAAGTCATTTTCGTAAGAGAAATACCGAAATATATTTTACGCACGACTACGGCAGGTAAAATTATTATTAATCATAATAAAAAAAAACATTTTTCAGTCTCATTGGAATATGTTGATTACAATTAATCCCAAACTTAAGAAGTAAGTAACTAAAGTGAAAATATGTCCGATCTGCCTATTTCTGCACATCAAAAGTCAATACGATCGTTTTAAAGTCAATTTCGTCTACCTCACAAAATCTTGTTAGGCACTATAAGTAAATTGTACTCGTCCGGTTTATTCATAAAATAGGTGTTAATGAACGAAACGTACATAATATTCAATCAATTTACGAGTTGGTATTATAACGGTTGTACTTAATTCTTACTCATTCTAAGAAATAAAGAAATATTCGACATGCGAAAATAATTTATTTTAATTATTAAAGAAACAAGCTTGCAACAAACTAATATGCAACTACTCTTGCAGGCATTTCCAATATTACACTACTTACCCGCGCACACTCTTCCATTATTTTAAAAACGAATACTGGGTTTGGAAACACTCAATAGTTTTCACACTCTACGTATTCCCTTAAAATCAAACGAAAAGTAAAATGTCTCTGACTGTAAAATTGTATTTTTGTTAAGATAATGTGATATATGTTTTGACATTCAATCCACAATAATTGCATTGCGAATCACACTTGAACAAATGCCAACACTATAAAATACAAATACTACCCCAAATAAACATAATTTAATAAAGTTAAAAACGACTGTTTGTTATTCACATTTTTAATATAAATTTAAGATTAATCTTTCATCTCATCAGGATGTCCGTCGTATCATTAAAATGCTCTTTGATATACCACTACTCCATGCACCCCAGTACATACTCCCAGCAGTACCACTGTAAGCCCGATTGAAGTCTGAAAGATAACAATCGTTAAACCACCAGGCGCTTTTGTATTTCACTGCACAGTTGGAGTTATAATTGTCATTATCTCTATCTTTGGTCGTAAATGGCTGTCCATTTGCTTTAACCTTATCTTCAACCTTGTCCATGCTGTCACCTATGATGATAAGACAATACAAATAATACATGTACTACCGATGTTAAATAAACAAAACAGACTGAAAATAAGTAAAACAGACTAATAGAACAATCCCATTAAACGGACAACGGCAATTTATATTGTACGAGTGGTATACAAGTAATATTTTACCGGAGGCATTGTATTTTTTTTTGTTGCATTGACACTTTTATGATTTAATGATTGGCATTGAACTAATTTGTTGGAGAGAGCCATTGCTACATATTTTTAACAATAATATTTTCAATGTAAAAAAATATCTGATATTGCATAGGTTAGAAAATTTCAAAGCTTTGTACAAAAACGTTGTGTTTTAACATCTAAAAGATTGGATGTTGTTTCCGTTGAATTTAAAAGGAAATTATTCAATAAAAGAGGGTCGACAGATACCAAAGGGATATCTAAACTGATAAATCGAAAATAAACTGACAATGCCGTGGCTAAAAAAATAAATAATATAAAAAACAGACAGACAGTAGAACATAAGACATAAATAACTTACAAGTGTTACAATTTAGACAGAAACAAAAGGTCAACAAAAACGACAATGTATTATTCTGTAACATGTTGAAAGGGTTGGGTTATGCAATTGATACTTTCAAAAATGTATACTTTTTATTATATACTAAAGTTATCATTGATAATAAATATAGTTAATCGTAAAACAGAACGTTCATTGCTAAGATAGTAGTTTTTCCATTTTGAAACAACTCCTCTCAAATTGAATGAAAATTAATGAATAGATTTTAAACTGTTTAGAAATCCTGAAACAAAACACAGTTTTCCTCAAAGTAAACTGCACATTTTCAATGTATATAAAAAAAAAACACATTCTTAAACTTTTTTGAGAATATTTGTTGCAAGCTGTAATATGCATACATAAAAATGTCATCCGTTCAATCAAATAGCTACGTGAAGAGATTAAGAAATATTTTAAAAAGCTGCATTGTATACTGTTCCCTTTTTCCATTTTGCCGACGAGTATGACATGAACACTTTACCTTTACAATTATCTTAAACTCTACCTTACCTGTATCTCCACTATATCCTGTAACTGTCAATCGATACTTGGAGTCTTCATTTTCAACGAGAAAAGTAGAGTAATTTGCCTTATGTTGTGTAGATCCAATCTGCATGTTTATACTAAATTCGTGATGTCCATTCGTTGAAATGATGTTGATGTTGTCATTACCTAAACAAGAATGAATGTGTTAATGAAAAATCATTTAAGTTTACAAAGTCGTTTTACACTAGTAGAATTTGTAAAATACTAGAAATACTAGAACACTCGCCGATGTTTTAAAGTTATTTTAAAATATAAATGAAATAAAATTGAGAATAGAGGTATGGTCAAAGAGACAACAACCCGATCATAGAGAAGACAACAGCCGAAGGCCACCAATGATTCTTCAATGCAGCGATAAACTCACGCAACCGGAGGCGTCCCTCAGCTGGCCCCTAAACAAATATGCATACTTGTTCCTGAAAGCCTTTAAGATGTATCCATATTTAATTAAATTGTTTTTTTTTTAAAAACAATATTTAGCGGAACTGTAGTACCTAGCCAATATTCCCCGTATACTGAACCAAATCCCATTTTGTATTCCTTCCAGGTCCTATAGAAATCAACCGAACCATTTACACGTCTCTGTACAACCTAAAATATGTCAATTTCTTTTAAAATGATCGAAGGAATCTCATGTTATGGTTAAGACCATGCACCTGATACTATACACTTTTTATCTAATTTGAGGGAGACCAACATAAGTCTTCATCTATTTAATTTTGTACGATCTGTTTATTATATTTGTTGTAAATCTTTAATGTTATTGTGCTACTCTCTTCGTTGAGAATACCGTTATTAATTTTTCCAGTATTTTGGGTCCGTGGTTTCAGTTGGGACAGATTGTAATTTTACATGTACGGAAAATGCTTGAAGTTCGATTTTTTAAATAAAAACAGACCTTAGTTCGTACGACTTGGCATTTAAAACGAAATCTATTTTGACAAAGACTATCTATTTCGACTGCATGCTATTGTTCATTTAAAAAAAAAATACTTTGCATTCTAAATAGCATGTATATCTGCACTGGAGAATGTATGTTAATAAAAGGAATCAATTATATTTTCACTTTCGGTACCTAGCATAAGTATTCGTAAACCTTCTACTATTAACTCTTTCTGCTCATCTATTATTATACAGTTATTGGGGTTTTTTTTTTATTAATTAACCCGTTTACTTATAAAACTAACAAGCAAGATCTAACTCACTAGTTCGTTCAATTTGTGAAGAGAAATTCTAAGTTTTTTTTTTACCTCAGGCATAGATGACCTTAGCTGTATCTGGCAAAACTTTGAGAATTTTGGTCCGTACTGCTCGTCAACTTCGCACTTTATTTGGCCCTTTTAACTTTTTTGATTTGAGCGTCACTTGTAAACGAAACGCGCATCTGGCGTATATACAAAGTTTAGTCCTGGCATCTATGATAAGTTTATTTAAGGTTGATGACCCCTTCTATAGCCATGTGAATTACGAAATTTTCAACTGTAATAGTATCAAAACAGCAAACATAATAACTATTAGAGATGGGCTATTTTGTACATATACCAAGGAGGAACTTCGTGCGAAGTATCATTTATTGTTTCATTGCATTTGATAGAAAAGGGGAATTTTGTGGCAAATTCACACACTTTATAAAAGAGGTTTTGTTTGAAAATTTTAAACATAGATTATTCGCTTGTTTTTGTATGATGTGCTAGCATTGATTGTTTACAAAACGTCCTAAACAACCTTTAAATTCCAAAAATCCACAGCTTTTCCCCTTGTACTCTCATATTTTGACTTTTTGTATACAATAAACGCAAGCACATCAAAGAAAAAAATAAGTACGCAATCTATGATTAAAATAAAAAAAAAAATACTTTATTAAAGTCTGTAAAAAATCTTGGTTTTATTTGCCACATTATTTCCTTTTTGTCGAGCATGAGACTTTAGTCGCAGAAGCGAGACATATAGATCCTACACTCCTTCGTCGTCGGTGGCTGTGGCGGCGGCGTCCACAAATATTCACTCTGTGGTTTAAAGTCTTTCAATTTCAATAACTTTCTTGAACTATCCTCGATTTTTACCAACCTTGGACAGAGGCTTGTTTATGATCATCAGATAATATCCAGAAGTAAATTATGTAAAAAATAAAATTCTGTTTATCCATTTATTTGCTTATAAATGGAATTAGTTTTTCTGCCAGCTAACATTACATTCACTCTATGGGTAAAGTTAATTTTTTTAATAACTTTCTTAAACTATCCTGGATTTGTACCAAACTTAAACAGACGCTCAATGTGTATCAACTTTTTAGAAATTTACCTGTGACGTCCCTTTTGTGGTGTTGATACAGTTGTGTGAAAAAAGTGTGACGGGCAGATCATGGTTCTGTTGTGCTGTTTTTGTGTGCTGTTATAAGTTGTTTTACTTGTTCGTTGTTATTCTGGGGTTAGCATGTCGAAATGTACAATTGTATTGTTTATTTGTGTATTTCTCTGCCCTTAATGTTCTTGCATTTATGCACTGTATTCCTGGCATGCAATGTTGTCATTTTAGTAGTATATTTAACATTGCAATAAAAGTGTTTTCCACAGATTTAGTTTGTAGCCCGGATTTGTCATCTCTCAATTGATTTATAAAGCGGTATACTACTGTTGCTATTATTCATGATCAAAAGCTAGTATATATACAAGACATTTTGTAAATCAATTTTTTCCTTTTCCCTCGTATATTACTTATAAATGGGCATAGATTTTCTTCCAGTTAACATTACTTACAGTCTGCAGTTACATGTTTTAAAACATTTATTAGATTCATAAACCATCCTGGATTTTTACCTAACTTGAACAAAAGCTTGTTACAATCAAAAATAGTATCTGGAGGAAAATGTAAAAAAATCTTCTTGATCATTTGTTCATTTAATAAGTTTATGTTTCAAATAAAGGCAACAATATTATAACGCTGTTCGAAATTCATCAATCGATTGATAAAATACAAATTCGGATCACAAACTTAAACTGAGGGAAACACATCAAATATAAGAGGAGAACTACGACACAACAGAAACCTGGTTTTGTGGCATGCCAAACCTCCCACTTTTATGGCAATGTTTTATAAAACATTAAAATGTCAACATTACATGACAGGACTACAATACAAGTGAATGGGAGAACATATTGGACAGAGAAACACACGAAAAATAGCTAACAAAACTTTCCAGGTTTAAAATTTAATACGCCAGACGCACGTTTCGTCCACACAAGACTAACCATTGACGCTCAGATGAAAAAAGTTCGAAATCCAAAAAAGTACAAAGTTGAAGAACATTGAGGACCAAAAAATTCCAAAAAGTTGTGCCTGATACATCTAGGGTTTTCTGCCTGGGATAAGAACATCCTTATTATTTTATGTCTTTAAGATATATGAGGTCTTGTGTGTAACATGTTCATTTGATAAGAAATGTTACCCTTAGACTTTTGCAAACAGTAAATTTTTATTAAATGACAATATAATAGATATACATGATAAAACCGAAGTGGTGACTAACTACAGGATGAAAACGGATACATAAAAAAACATAAACCAGCACATAAAAATTCACAACCAAGTAAGCTAAAGCGATAAACGCACAAACTGACGTCACATTTGAATTTTTAAAAATTTCCCCCCAAAAAGATAGAATTATGATAGAATTCAAGATTGGGTTTGTAATACTGATATAACATTTATTAATATAACAGTGAAAATTATAATACTAATTAATATCTAATTGTGGTAGTAATCAGATAATTAATTTATTATCTAGCTATGTCGGGGTTTCCTCTAAATCAAACTGTAAACCAAATATATCGTATAAATTGAGTTGACCCAAACTAAAGTCTAATAAATAAATGAAATACCTTTACGATAACAAACGAATACAACAGAAAATAATAAAATTTACAACTGCAAATGATAAGACATTTGAAAATATCCGATGAGAATAACCAATATAACATCAAAACTAAAGACATGAATTTTGGATAGAAAAGTACCGTGACACGTTTTATAACAATGCGAATTCACACTTAGCAAAACAGTCACAATCGGGAATAAGTCAAGTTCGGTAATTTAATTTAAAGATCAGACGACGTAATGACAAACCACAATCTACCACGTGGTAAAACTATCAGTAGTTAGTTTGGACAAAAACACATCGTATGGATTAACCTATTCGTGATCATGGTGATGGTGTCCGTAAAATTTACGGAGTGTCATTTTTAATCTGTCCTCCTCATAACTTTGTTGGAGCAGTTTCTACGTTAGGAACACACTCCTGTATATGAAGTCGGTATAGTGTGAACATGCATGAGCATAACTTATTATGCATGAAAATACGGATTTTTTGTGTTATTAAAATTTGCTGTTACAAAATGATAGAAATTATTATAAATTAAGGAATGTATCTCCCTCATGCAAAGCTCTGAATCCTTTCACGGATTTGGCTATACTTTTTGGACCTTTTGGGTTATAGCTCTTCATCTTTTATATAAGCTTTGGATTTCAAATATTTTGGCCACGAGCATGACTGAAGAGGCATGTATTGTCGAAATGCGCATCTGGTGCAAGAAAATTGGTACCGTTAATTTATTATTAATTGAGATATGTAAACACATATGAAAGGGCAGAATGTATGTTAATGCTGAGAAATGGGAAATTGATAATTGGGAAGCTGAAATCGTCCCGTTTATCATAGATTTTTGTTTGAGGTCGTCCATCTGAGTAAATATTGAGGAAAATATCAAGGTATGAAGAAGTCCTTCTAGTATCATTGATATCCTTAATTTCAAGTTTACAAGGACATATGAGATGTAAGTATTGGCTGAAATATGGGTTATTCAATAATAGGACATCATTAATATATTGGAATGTAAAATTAAAGAATTTCGCAAGGTGATTTTTCTTTTTGTCTTTAAGAATGTTTTGAATGAATTCTGCTTCATACGAGTACAAAAAAATGGCCAGTAGGGGTGCACAATTAGTAACCAATGTATCATCTCTTTTATAAATTTATAGATTTGATTGCATACTGCATTCATTCGTTGTACAACAAAACTGTTATATTTCACAAACTGTAAATATATTATGTGCATTCCCCTATCACAATGAAAACTGTAACAGTAGGCAAGACACAGGGTTACCTTACGAATTTTCTATTAAATGATAATAAAGTAAAATGCTTATTACGAAGTTTCCCTGCGATATATGTACAAAATGGCCAATGTCTATTTTTCGTTATCTATGTTGTTTTGATGCTATTACAGTTCGAAAATTATGTAAACCAGATGGCTACGGAAGGGGTCATAAACCTTAAGCAATTTCTTTAAAAAAAATTATTTTACATGTCTATTTTTGTTCCATTTGTAAAATCTGGTTTTGTTTTGTTGATCATGAAGTCCCATACAAATTGATGTACAAATGTGTAAGTTATTTGATATGTTAAAATTATAGAATATGTTGATCTATATTATAAAAAGTATTAATTTATTAATGTTCGTTATATTTACTGTCCACTTCTTTGTGTGACGCATTATACAATAGACATCTACAGCTGTGTCTCCCCCTCCTGGATAAATAATATACACACCATCTTTGGTGTCTTCTATATCCTCACATTCAAGTGACTCTAAAAAACAAACATGATATGTGTTAACAAGACAATGATGTATATGAACTTAACATGTAAAGGGCATAATGATCAATAGAAATATAAGCAAATAATCAGAATTCATCAAAGTAACTTTACCTGAATGAGCTGGAACCTTTTATAATGTCTTAATTAAATTTTGTTTTAACTCATGTCATTGACGAAGCACTTACTAATGTGTTGATAATATCCTTGTGGACTGGCGGTTCACCCACAGTTTTATTGCCGTAGTGCTATTTAAACATGTAAAAGCAAAGTGTTGATTGAATGTAGTATACGAAGCAGGAAACCCAATGGGACAAAGACAATATACCATTCATTTTAAGATATAAAGACCAGCAATATGTACATTGAACCTTTTAATACTTCTTTATAAAGCTTTCTATACAACATTTCTGTTTTCACAAAAAATAATTGCCAGTGTGAATAAAAAAGTTACTGCTTTGTATTTTGTTCTGCTACAAAAATTCCTTTTTACATTTTGATTTTTACTGACAGGTTATGGACATAATATTTTGACAGTTTTAAAACGCTAGTACACAATTTCATAGTTGTGTCTAAAACTTTCTTTACATTTAAATACTTCTTAATACATACAATGTAGACATGCTTTTATCATAACAGATAAATCATTAATTTCCATCATTGTGAATCGATAAAGATATAAACAAATTAATCACACAGACAATACAAATAGCTAATAAGTTTACTTACATGCATATTTATTACTTACTTGTGAGGCATTGGATCCCATCCCAATATTCTGCTTGGATACATCTGCAGACATTGTTGATGCATCGGAAATGGTTTTTGCACTGGTCATTTGAATTGCATGTTGAGTTGAAACTTTTTTCTTTAAAAGCAATAATGAAAACTGACTTATGAAACATCATATATAGGAATGTAAGAAAAATGTCAACATTGGTAGCCCTCATACATAGATAACATAAGTGATTGCTCTTTGCAAACACTTTTTGTAATTTGATTTACTTAAAAAAATATATACAAGTTTTCTTTACTTTTGCTATTGATCTTAGTTGTTGTGATCTAGAATGCAAAATTAAAAGATTTTCACAAAATTATTCAATCGAAATGCATACACAAAAAAGAAGATGTTGTATGATTGCAAATGAGGAGGAGACATCTTGAAAAAGAAATTTACATAGTGGGAGATATTATGGACATAATTGTGCAAATCGTGATAAAAGCATGAAATTTGGTATAAAGGTTGATTATATAATACTTACAAAAAATCCGCTGCTGGCCAGAAAAAAATCATTTTTTCAAGATGGCCACCACAAATTTTGGAAATGGCGTCATTACAAATTGGCAATTATTCCTATATCCTTTGAAAGGTGTGTTATATCTAAAATCCAATGTTAGATTTGATAAAAAGCAAATGAAAGTTCCTAAATTACGACTAGACAATACATTAATAAAACTTTAGGTGACTTCCGGTTTCAAAATGCTGGCAAAAAAGTCAAAAAATTCAATTTTTATACTTTCAAGCAATTTCACAAGGGATGTATTCGTGTATCTCCTTCTTCATGATAACAAGGGGTAGATAGGAAGTATCCTTATTAAAATCGCAAAGAATAATTTCACCATGAGTAACATACACATTTTTATTAATCTCTTAAGAAGCAATTTTGTCAGCAAGAAACTTGAACAATTTCGTTTCGTTGTCATCTTCACAGAGAAAACTACTCCAAACCCTTGTCGTTCTACCAGAACCAACACCTTTCCATCTGGCACAAAAACCTTGCCTTTGTCTTGTTACAGCCATTAAATTAATCATTTAGTAAACATCAAATACAATGTCTACTCTTGAATACTTATCGATGCAAGATTATATGTAACATGTGTAAGGCAGTATGACATTATTTGTATAATCATCAAATATTTTTGCCCAACTTTGTGACCTGGAATTAACCATTGCTGCCCCAACAACGATAAATGCGTCCGAATTTGGATCAGCAAATCGCAGAATGTTTCAAGTAAACCCATTTGCAGCGATTTAATACAAGTATTTCAAGAAACATCTTGAGATAAAGACGGAGGAGCAGTTTGGTTTTTTATGGATAAAGAAATCTTCCAATTAAACTGTCTATTGTGACAAGAAGTCTAAGAAGTTTCGCAATCACTTTTAAGGTTCTCTTAGTATCTAGCTTTGTTTTTTACAAAGAAGTTCCAGTTTAATTTTGCGTCCTTCGTTTTGCATTTGCTTCAAAAGATCTTTGTATTGTTTGGACCAATATTGTAGAGTTTATTTACATATTTACCTGTTCAACATTTTCCTAAATGGAGTATCTTTTTATTTACAAATCTGACGACTCTTCTAGAAATAAATGTCTAAACTCGTTCATCACTTTACAAAGCCTTTAAAGCTGTTTAAAGACATCTTTTTGTATTTTTTTAGAGTCTTCATTAGGTCCGTCATCTGTTACAGAATGACCCGACCACAAGATCTTTCAAATTCATCTTCTAGTATACTGACTCCTGGTCCAGCTACCATACATTTGTCTAAATGGGATCTTCGGTTAATCCTAGAGCACCAACATCGCCCTTCACAATTGCATTATTTTGTTTTTGTGTCTGATCAATTTTGTTATAAGAAAGAAATTTGCTGGTCTTAAATACAATGAAATTATCATTTTCAAATTCTATTGCCACCTGTAGGTGATGTTAAGGAATGGAAGTCATATCTTGGAGATTGGTCGGTAACATAATTTACACGATCAAGACCTAAAACAATACGCTATCATGCTTCATATGGACTGTTTGTAAAGTACGAAATCTCACTCATGAAATGAGCATAATATCAAAATCAGAAGAAGTTATTATTTTATAATTGAATGCCAGGAATGATTCTATTTCCTTACACTGGTATTTTAAGTCATAGAACGTCACAGAGTCATGAAATAATTATATATATTCTGACTTTAACTTTCATAATCCGAAATTAACAGTTTAAGCAAAGTACATGCAGTTGTCTGATGCGCCCGTCTAGTCCTAGGTACAATTGAACATACATAAAAAGAATCTGCCGTTCTTGGTGTTGCAATATTGGCTTCAGTAAGACAACATGTCCATCCCCTATCATGCAATATATCACCCAGAGTTTTATAACAAGTCATTTCAATGTGCAATTCACCAAACATGACGATAAACTTATCTTGTCTTTACAAATCAGGCCATTGTAGGTGAATTTGCTTAGGCATTTCCAAAAGTGACTGATTTGCAGTTACAATTGATGCTTCTCCGGGATTCACCACATTTTCGCCTTATTCTATGGAATACCTGAGAATTGCCTGGTAGTGCATACAAATCGCTCTTGATGTCTATAAATAGTTTGCACATGCGCAAAAGTGTTAAACACATGTGTATCATAACCTTGAAAAATGATATTAAACCAATTCATAATATCATTAGAAATCCAAAAACACTTAACATATAGTTAATAGTTCAAATGTTTTGAAAGAATTTTGTAACATTTTCGCACATGCGCAAATACTGGATATGTCAAATATTCATTTTTAATAAATATGTGATGTAAGGAAGGTAGCCGCCAGACCTGATAATTGGTTTTTACTATAAGAAGTTCAAAGAAAAGTTTTCCAGAAAAATCAGTATTTTCAAACTGAAGAAAACAGCCATTTTAGAAAATGGCCGTGGCCATCTTGAAATTTTTTTTTAATGGCCAGCAGTTATTTCTTAAATAAAGGCAACAGTAGTATACCGCTGTTCAAAAATCGTAAATCTATGGACAAAAAACAAAAACGGGGAAACAAACCAAAACTGAGGGAAACGTATATAATAATGACTCTTTGTGGTAATTTTCATGCTTGTATCATCATTTGCACAATTCCCTCGATTTTGCTTGCTAATATCTTCCACTATACAGTTATAGTTCACCGTACGGCCTACAACAATGAGCAAACCCAATTCCGCATAGTCAACTATAAAAGGACCCCAAATGACAATGTAAAACAATTCAAACGAAAAAAAAAAAAAACAACGGCATAATTTATGTACAAAACAATGAACGAAAACCAAATATATACACATAAACAAACGAGAACCACATAATAACAGGCTCCAGACTTGGGACAGGCACATACTTACAGTATGTGCCGGGGTTAAACATGTTAGCGGGATCCCAATGTATGTACTGAAGACGCGTAGACTATTTTTGAAAATATGAAGTATGGAGTTATAATATCATACAAGGAACTTCAGTGATTTGCTGGAAAATCAAATTTAAACAAATTGAGATAATTATATAATATGAGAAAAGATGGAAGAAAGACTCCCAACATTTTTTCTTATGTTCCTAGTCAATGGATCACGGTATCATAAATGAGAAGACTAGGTAACGTCGTTTAGAAATTAATCTCTGAATATGGCAGGGTCTCTTAGAGATTTTTAGCATGTGTTGGTATAAATAAATATATTTATAATAAAGAAATCATATATGTTTCAAGCAAAGCAACCATCTAATAATGAAAATTGAAATTGTAAAATTTATCCATGGCAGAATGAAAAGCAGTTTAATGTTTAACATTACATAAAATCACATTTCCAAACTTACTTTGTGAGCATTGAGAACCAGACCAATAATCTGCACGATCACATTTACATTGTCCACGATTACAATACAGAGCACCAAGACACTCATCAGAAGACATGCAAGTTGAATTATATGTTTTTTCTTCATGGTAGAAATAAAATAAAGAAAAGATACAAAATAATGTTGTCAAATTGAACATGTTTGTACATGTAGTATTTTACAAATGCATAGCTGTGTGATGCGACACATTAAAGTTAGTCGTGACTTCAACTCCTATATTTATATTGTTTTTCTAAGGCATTTTACTATAAGTTATCTACGTTCATATCCGTAGATATGGATATTTTAACACCCTGAAGTACCTCAGTACACCATGAGGCGTAGTCGAAGGGTGTACAGGGTACTGAAGGGTGTTAAAATATCCATATCTACGGATATGAACGTAGATAACGAATTTATCCCCGGTCTTAGTCCGAATCGGGCGAGTTTTATGGAAATTCGGGTACAAAATGTAACGCGAAAACAACGTTTTTTTCATTATCTAAAACAGTTTTATTGAAATTTGGAAATTTTACATATTTTTTACGGGGTGTAGGGTACTACCTTTGGGAGAACCCTACAGGTAGTCAAATATAAGACGTTTTTAATACGGAGACAGATAAACTGGATTGAGTCAAATTTGGCGCTCAATGTTGTGAGCGTTACGCAATAGATGGTGTGACGTCAACATGGGTAATTTGCATAGCATGTCAGTAGTCCCATTCCTTGAAAATGTGGCAGTCAAGCGATACATTTAATGAAATGAGTGTAACTGATCGGCATAATAGGACAACATCGTTAATGAATTAAATATTTAATTACAAACCACATGGATAATCTACAGATTTCAATATTTCACAAGGAGTAATCATGGAACCACGGAAAACTTGCGTGAAGTTCCCTGGGATAATGGTTAGCAACGTCCGGGGATATGGGTTAGCAACACCCAGGGGCTATGGGTTTTGTAACGACGTGCGTTAACCAATCAAAATCCTAGATATATACTAAGCCGGGGATAATAGTATTTACCTCTTTATTCAACAATATTCTGCATAAAATATGTTCAAAATAAACAAGATTCAAAACAATTAACATTGTGACAGGTTTACGAATGACTATTTGTTTCAATTTCATAAAAAAAGATACATGACTTTCCAAACTTTATTGCCAATTTATTACAGAAAAACTACATTTATTATTTAAATAATATCTGAAACTTACTAGATATGCACAAAGATCCTTTCCAGTACTGAGTGTTAATACAGTTACACATGTTTTGTTGACATTGCATAGACATTTTACAGTGGCTATCTTCAGAACATCTTTCATTTTCAGATTTCCCTAGAATACAAATCATTATAATCAACAGTTTATATAATTTATTGGGTTTTTTTTAACAGTTTAGTAGGTTATTTAGATAAAGTATCATACATTTAATTGAAATTTACCGCTGTTAGTAAAAAGTTTTTTTTTTTAATATTTCAAAATGTCAGATGACTGTATTAGAGCTTGGTTGTCAGTACTTACGTTCAATACAAGTATTTATATTCCAATAATATTCCTCAGATGGACACTGGCATATACCAGACAAGCATACTAAACTACCGATACATTCATTTATAGTAGAGCAGGTAGAATTGATTGTTTTCTCTGCAAGAAAAGATAAAAGGAATACGATTCAAAAAGTACGATCCATGCTTTTTCACGATATAGAAATTAAATATCTATTGATGACTTCACTTCGTTTTGTTTTGTCGGTCAGTTTTTACTATTGTGTTATGATATGTTTACGTAAACAAGATACCAAATTCTGTCTTCATATCATTTGCCTTTAGTTTGTGTTGAGATGCCACATTGTAGTTATTTACTATCATCTTACCTCCTGTACATTTCTAGTAATATGAATGGTAAAACGCGACCATGTGTAGACTGTCTTTACTCCATGTTGGGGCAGTAGGTGGAGCTTGTTTCAATACATGGTAAGTAGTGTAACAAGACAAGACCGTATTAAGGAAAAATCTTTAAGGTTTCATCAGAAGGAGAAATTCAAGGAATCACTATGTACAGCTTGTTTCCGAATCATATTATTATTGTATATTTTGTATGATGATTTATTTGTAATGATGACGAATAAAGATGTTTAAACTAAGAAGAAATTGATAATTTGTAATGATTGAAAAAAATTCATAAGACGCGTTTTAAGCACACAGGTTTTTTTTTTTGCATTTGTTATTGTTATTTATATTAATGCAAGTAGGTAATTAATACTAAATGTATTGAAGACTTGGTCACTTTGATAGGTCACTAGTCTAAATACCACGTGTTGAGATAAAAGTAGTCGCTAAGATAAATTCTTTACATAGTGTGATAGTGACCTAATACTGTATATATGGGGTCAGTAAATTCCATATGGGGATTCGCGCTACTGATTGAATATACATATCGCATTATGTCGTTAGCAGACTATGAACATAATAATTTCAATCTTAATAAATAAGTTATAATCGTTCTTTTCATAGTCACTGTTTCTCAACACAACCATCAGATATATTCAAAACTTCATGACTCTTTCACACAAGACATATTTCGACCAAAGGATAATAAGTGCTCTGAAATGTATTTATATTATTTGGATTTACTCGGAACTACTGCACTTGAGTAGTAAGACTCATTCAAAATCATGCATATACCATGTTAAACCACCAGAATACTTACGACTTAAGTGATCACACTGCAAGTCATGGTTACATAGTGCAGTGCCAGAGCAACAAGATTCACATTCTTGATGAACGCCTAGCGATGAACGGCGACCCAAAATATTTGTATAACCATGAGTACAAAGCTGAAATGGAACATAAAACTAACATTCTGTCATATCACAAGTTATGTAAGATGTATGGCAAGGAGACTCATAAGAGTTCTTTTTATATATATCTATATCTTTTACATGTATACAAAATCGATATATCCATAAAAATATGACTTGATGTCTATGCTGGTGAAGATTCTTCCCTTGGGATATAACTATTTCATTAGTCAGCACTTCTGTGTTGACATGAATTATAACATGTATAATAGATGTGGTCATAATTATAAATGAACAGTTTTCAAAATTTGAATGTTTCGACATACTAATGACATTCGACACATGTAAAAGATTACTTTAGCTGTAGTTGACAAAACTATGGGAATATTTAGATCTCAACACCCTTCAACTTCGTACTGTTGTTTGCCTTCTTGACTTAACACAAGACTTAATCATGTTAATGTTAGTTAATTAGAAATATTCTATACCTATACATTTAATGCTACAATACAATCCAGAAAATGAGATTTTAATTAAATACATATAATCTATTGTAATGAAGGTGGTAGACTACACCTCTGTAAAAGCAGCGGAAGTAAATGTTAAGCTTCCAAATGATGAAAATGAGTGTTTGTCAAACTGCTATATATGCAATGGAAATTTTCCGATAAAGTGTGTGGTTCAATTTTCATGAAATTTTCATCACTTTGTTAAAGGGTCAAAATTTATGAAAATAAAACGAGACAAATTAGTTTCAGTCAAGGTCTTTGGTACCACCAAAAGTAAAAGTTTTGTACGATGAACACAATATACATGATATACTTACCGCCGAGTGCTTGCAACCTAGATTATACAGTTGTTGTTTCGAGTGAGTGGTGTATTTATGAAGATAGCAAATCTATTTGCAAAGAGAAGACACACTTATCATGAGGTTTCATGAATGGTTCAAAGGACTAACAACTTGACGATGTACGTACGATTGCTATTATCCTTAGTTTAATAATCGTAGTGATTGTATACATTGTATACAAAAAAAAATGGCTTTATATAAATCAAAATAACAGTCAATATTCTCCAAATAAACTATATAATTTGTTAAAATGTGTTGCATTAAGCTGATGATCAAGACTATACCTTGATTTAACGCAAAGATTACTTCTTTGAGGGAGGATTAAATAGAGCCATTATTATGATAATGTGTGAAATACTATAGTTTACTGAAGAGATCATATAAGATTGTTCTAAAACATTGAACAGTACAAGAGATCAATCAAACCATTAAAAACCGACTATTCCAAATATAAACGTACAATAACCAACAACAGCGATAAACAACCCGATTCCTGTTGATTCATGCCTGTCTTGTTTGTTTTTTGTAAATGCTTTTGTTATATATCAAGCCGATAGTTATATCAATAGAATTGATTTATATCGGGGAATTATAAAACGCACTATGTGGTATGGGTTTTTGTTGTTGTTGAAGACGGTTCAGTTGCCTTTAATTAATAAAATACACTTCATTTGAAGCTCGGTGTATAGTTCTTTTATTGGCAATCATACCCCAACTCCTTATTTTCATATTGAGATGAGTAGATATAAAAACATTTTACTGTGACTATGTAGATGTACATGCAGCTCTGTTTTTGATCAATGTATGTCAAATCTTTTATAATCCAAATCGAAACTGAAATATTATTACAAACAACATCATATCGATAAATCTTTTTTAAATACAAAATCATTTAACGTGTTTAATAGAGGTATAGTTAGTATGGTCTAAGTTTTTAACTATATCTATATATATGCAGCATTATTACTACCTCATCTTTGGCGCAAGTTGTACTATTTTTGCACATCCGAGGGTCTTCAATTTCACTGCATGATGAGCACTTCTGTTGTGAAACTAAACAAATTAAAAAAAAAAAACACTTTTAAAAACAAGTAAAAATTTCTGATGGAGCATGTTTTACGATTGGGATTTTTTACAACTGCTATTAACCACTTATTGTCATTATACTGATATGCAACCATTCGTTTTACTTAAGGGTGTAAAGTAACATAATGCAGTCATGTTTAGCATCTTCTGTAAAAGTTAAGGAACAATGATCTTAACTAGAGAACGCTTGTTTCCCGAGTACTTATCTTCATGAAAAGATTCTACTAAGAGTATTACAAAATAAATGCTTTTTTTTCATTAATTCATATTGAAAAAATGTAATTAGCCCATACTTTTCATCAAACATGTTTTACTACAAAGTGTGTATGGTTTTCCCTTCAATGAAAACCTATGGTCTGTCATGTGTTGATCTTTTAGGTTATATTGTAATTTGTTTTGTCATGTTACAATTCTGATTGGTTTTCGGTCACATTGATGCATATTGACGTATTGTTTAGAGAGTAATTATAGTTATCAATGATAAAAAATGCTTATTATTTAATACGCCAGACGCGGATTTGTATCGTAGTGACTGAATGTTTTCATTTTTCATTTCGAGCATATCAACTGTATTTTTTAATACCAAATTTGATTTAAGTTTCCTATAACGTACTTCATTACGGGAGAATACTATAGACCCTACTGCAGCAGTTTTTGGTGAAATTAACTCCAAAACAAATGTGTTTTTTTTTCTGCAGGTTGATACACCTCTACTAGTAGACTATTAATGTATTTGATAGACCTAAATATTCCCAAAACTTGTTTGAAACTATTCTACCTGAGTTAACTATGAGTATGAAACTAAAAGTTGCCACGTTGCCACGTAACTTAAATGATTAAGTTAAGCTTAGAGATATACTATACTAACCACTGATCGTATCATTACAGGAGAGACGTGCATTGCAGATGTCCGAGTTATTACAACATTTATGGCATAACAAGTGACTATGATCACTTCTTCTACCAAGTATGTGTCCTGTTAAATCTTTTCTGCACAACTTAGGTAATAAAAAAACAACTTAAAAACATATTATGTGTATTAAAGGAAAACGGATATATACTGTTTGATGGGGAAGAAAAACAAAGCAAAGTTATGTTATCCTCATCAAACCCAAAGTCATAATAAAGATCAGTAACATACCGACTTCAACTCGACCAATACAGAATAACTTGGCAAATATTGAAATAGACAGTCATATTAAACACAAACTTAGAGTAAACAGTTGTTTTGAAGACGCAGTTTTATTCACATATCGAAATGTTCAATGTGGCATATATTTCAGGCTGAAGACAACCACATTCATTTAAAAAAGCATTTTGTAAGCAGACGATTGAAATGTTTCAAGTTTAGGCAACGATTAGATTGACACAAACATTGGTAGGTAAAATTTCGTACAATTTAGCCGTCTTTTGTCGCAAGATGAAATATAAAATTGCAAATTACGACATTGGCGACGCACAGTGCGATCCGTATAATAATGTCGACTCCATATACACATCGATTTAACGTTTATGTTCGCTTCTCATACTTTGTAAGCGTTCGTGAATAGGTTATTTCAGTAAAGCGTTTCGGACACACGAAAATATTGATTTAAAGCGAGCCGAAGGATGACTGGAGAATAGAAATATGGTCACTTGGTCTTCTTCTGACCGGCAGTAAAACGCTCGTCAAAGCTGGGCGTTCGTTTTGCTATACGGGATGTATCAAGTATGCAGCCACGTCAGGTCAAAAGGGGACATTAAATCCGATGCCTCATGTAAAGGGAGTGCCACACTCTTTGCACGTTAGGAATCCTTGCAACAACTCTTGAAGGAGTCCGTAGGTGGCCTGTTGCAAGGCAAAATTTCTGTCCCTATCCAATATACCCACATTTTCCAGTGGCAGTCCAAATTTCCCCGACCATCATCCCGTTTGGCCTCTAATATTACATGACCTACCTATTGTTTTTATTGTTGATTTGTTCTCGTCCTGATCATACATGAACTTTTTGCCACTGGACATAAACCAACCAACAATCAATCAATCAAAATAATTTGAAAGTGTTCATTAAAGATGAACCTTGCATGTGCTTTAGTAATAAGGAAGTTCGAACTGTCATTTCCATAACAGCCATTTAATTGGTATTTCTATAATAATTTCAAATGTTAAATTATTAGACAAACACTTTTAAAAAACGTAAAATCAGGATTGACTAGATTTTTGTTTACGCCAAACGAAATGATTTCAATTTTCCCATTTTAATGTATACAATTACCGTGACGGTTCTTTGAAAGAGACGTAACTGATAGGATATTGGCAATTCAGAATGTTCACGAAAAGTGTATGTTTTTTATTTATCGACATTGGAATTAGGAATACTTATTTATGTGAAAATGGTAACAATTAGAAAAAATGTCATTTGTTCTGAGCTATATCATTGACAATTCACATTTGTTTCTGTTCTCGTATATATAATTTCTTGTACTTAGATTTCTATGTATAGAAGATAGTTGTCACCTCAGGATATGCACAGCCTACATCATATCTGTATTCATTCCCATTTGTTGTATATTTTTGGATATAACAAACCTAAGTTTGAAATAAAGAATTGAAAGATTATATGCATGCCATTTCCTATCAACGCACAAAAAAGAAAATAAGCTGTTTTTATATACACCAAAGGCAGTTTCTTGTACTGTTCTCTGTTTACAGTAATGAAATTTCAAAGTTGTATTTTTGAACAGTACAAACAATCGTGTGTTGCAACATATAAACTTTAAGTAATTGTAATACTTTCATTAATGCAAAATACCATTGATAAATCTTATTTTAAAAGTGAAAACAGTGAGTTTTCTTTTCACTTTAATAAAATTCAGATTTTTTTCACTATGTTTGAAATAAATTCACTTACTTCATCATGTTTACACATTTCCACTCCTGTACAAAGTTCCCCTTCAGCAAGATTATTGCATGATAAGCAGATTGTCCCGGAATCTAAGTTACATTTTGATACAAGTAAAGTGAATATGAATAATACAAAATTTGAGAAACATGTAAAACATTATATCAATCATAAAATAAGTTTATAATCCGAACGACAGAAGAGCTTTGCATATTTCACGAGCTAAAATGCTGCAACCATTGTTGTTAAACATATATATTGCTTCCAAACAATCTGTCGAGATAGGTATTTTCCAATTAAAATTTACCTTGTTTATATGGTATCCTGTCTATAGTTATCAAAGGCAGCAGGATTATAATTTAGTACGCCAGACGCGCGCTTCGTTTACATATAACTAATCAGTGACGCTCATATCAAAATATTTATAACGTCAAACAAGTAAAAAGCTGAAATCACCGAGGATCGAAAATCCCAAAAAGTTGTGCCAAATACGGCTAAAGTAATCTATCCCTGGGATAAGAAAATCCTTAGTTTTTCGAAAAATTCAAAGTTTTGTAAACAAGAAAGGAGTTGGTCCGGTAAGGGCCGATTTTGGTCTCAAATTTCAGGTCCATCTTACGAAAGATTTTGGACACTTTTTAAACACTTCATTGTCTATTTCAATTGATTCAATTAGTTTATGTGAAAGATTTTAACTGATTGAGTCATTAAAAACGCTCCGATTTAAGCCTAAATATGAAAAATCTATTAAATATGCCAAAAAACGTCACTTTTCAGTGACGAAGTGGGTGTGTCTTTTCTGTGTTAAACTTTAATAGCATTATGCATTCGGGTTTAGTTTTCTGTAATTAGTTAATACTTCAGTTTCATTATGTATATCTCTTTCATATTCATTTGTTAAAATTTACTGTTTGCAATAGCATGAGTTGTTCTATATAATAAGGATGTTCTTATCCCGGGCATAAAAACAATGCCGTATTTGGCAAAACCTTTTCAACTTTTGATCTTCAGTGCTGTACAACTTTGTACCTTTTTCACTTTCGATCTTTTATATCTGGGCGTCACTTGTAAGTCCTGTGTGGACAAGGCGCGTTTTTGGCGTATTGAATTTTAAACCTGATGCTTTTTGTTATCTATTAATCATGTTTTTCTTTGTCTAATATGTTCTCCTATTTATTTGTATTGTAGTCCTGTAATATTATGTTGTCATTTCAATGTTATATTTAACTTTGCCATTTAAGTGCGAGGTTTAGCATGCCACAAAACCAGGTTCAACCCACCACTTTTATTCCCCTTTAAAAGTGTCCTGTACCAAGTCAGGAAGATGGCCATTGTTATATTATTGTTCGTTTCTGTGTGTGTTGCATTTTAACGTTGAGTCGTTTGTGTTTTCTCTTATTTTTGAGATATTGAGATAAGACGTGGCACGGTACTTGTCTATCCCAAATTCATGTATTTGGTTTTCATGTTATATTTGTTATTCTCGTGGTGTTTTGTCTGATGCTTGGTCCGTTTCTATGTGTGTTACGTTTCGGTGTTATGTCGTTATGTGTTATATTTAATGCGTTTCCCTCGGTTTTAGTTTGTTACCCCGATTTTGTTTTTTGTCCATGGATTTATGAGTTTTGAACAGCGGTATACTACTGTTGCCTTTATTTCAGATTGTTTTTGTCAAAAATGAAAGTGGCCGCATCCGTGTTCATCCTCAACCTTCATATATGTTATGTATTATCATCAAATACAACGTACATTTCAATATTATGAATGAACACGAATGCGGCCACTTTCATTTAAGACGGAAACCGTCTAGAATTTAACTAAAATGCTAAAATTGTGAAGATTTCAGTAATTTAGCGTGACCAAATGATGCTAGTACCCGATATATGTGCATTGTATTATAAAAACAGCCCATATTTATGTAGCAGAAGTATTCTTCTTTCCAGTAAATAGCTAAAACATTACATTTTCACAATTATGTAAAATTGCAATATTTTGAGGCCCAAAAGGCGTCTTCCTTTGTAAAAATGATCACATTGTTGATATTCATGTCAACACCGAAGTGTTGACTACTGGGCGGGTTATACCCTCGGGGACGAACGAAGGATTGGGAAAGGTTGAACGCTTACAACTGCGTTTACCCCGCTACAATCTGTATTTCCACGTCTCAAGTTGCCTGTAGTTTAGTAGATGTCATTGTTGATGTCTGTCATGTTTATCTTTTTTTCAATTATGTTGGCATATAACTAGCTGTTCGTTTTTTCATTGATCTACATTCTAACATGACGTCCGTCAAACGCTTTAAGTACACACCCGTGGGAAAATATGAATATATTGCCTGGCCAGTTCCGATCGTATTCCCACGGCTTATGTTTTTTTATGAATGAGCTTACCGACGTCATAGAACAATGAGGTAAGAATATATGCATTTTACGGGAAAATACACACGCCTGTGAAACCGAAATCATCACAAGTAAACATTAACAAACAAAGCAAAAAATGTGATATAAACCATTTTTTAAAACATACAAGACATATAAGAAAATTAACATTTAAAGTAATCCAAAACTATTTTAATCCGTTACTGTAAATAGTTTAAGCATGTCAATAATTCAGTTTCATCCGTTCTTTTACGGCAATTTAATAGTGCGTTTATTCATTTATAAATTTGCTTCCACCTAGAGCACTTCGATTCAAAAGAATTGCCGTATTTGTCCTATAAGAATCGAAATAATTAATGGGGGCTTGAATACTGTGGATTCATTTATTTTCGTGGGTATCAATTTTCGTGGATTGCTGAAAATTTGTATATTCGTGGATATTTGATTTCGTGGTTTTGCCAATCTCTGTATACAAAGCCTGTTGAAAACATGATATTCGTTGAACATTTGAATTCGTGGTTTACCTGTATCCACGAAACCAACGAAAATTGGTATCCAACGAATAATAATGAATCCACAGTATATCGTGATTTTACCACGGGTTGTCCCTTTTTGCCGATATTTATTATTTTACCCCTCGCTTTCGCTCAGGGTAAAAATTGTTATAAAGGGCCAACCCGTGGTAAAATCACGATATAGTCAAGCCCCCATGAATTATTTCTTAATTTTGTCATGTAATAAAAAAAAGAAGATGTGGTATGATTGCCAATGAGACAACTGTCCACAGCAATTAACAACTATAGGTCACCGTACAGCTATACGGTATTGATTTTGCTCATTGTTATATGTACTTACATGATTTATCACATAGGTAAATCAGGACCAAGAGATCGTAAGTCCAAGGAACTATGTAATATATAAAGTAAAAATAGAAAAACAAACTATTGGAAAGAACTAACAAGTTAATCATTTATACAATAAACATAATAGTGGATGATCAAGACACAGTTTTGGTTCTTAAACATCATTGGCTCCCAAATATTTGGTTTTTAGAGTACCGACAAAAGTCACCTAAGATGAGCTCTGAAGAAGCAGAAAATTTATAAAGCGTTTTTTTCATCTTTTTTTTTATATAGAAGGAAGTCGAGTCATATAAAAATATCAGAATTTTGTTCAAAAGATAACTTTTACATAATGATATATCGAAATTTGATTCAAAATAATATACAGAGGGAAGAAAGATATCAGTTAGACATTCAAACTCATATCTTAACCTAAACAGACATCGCCATGGCTTAAAAGAAGAAGACAAAAAGACAAATAATAAAAAACAAAACATAACACAGAAAGCTCTATATTGAGCAAAAGAATCCAGCAAAAACTAGGGATGATATCATGAACCCAAGGTAGGGTTAGCAGATCCTGCTCCACATATGGCACATGTCGTGTTGCTCAGTAACAATAACAAAACTTGAATACCTTTTCAAAATACAGACAATGCGATGTTACGATTTCAGTTACAGAGGGGCGACACATACCAGAGGGGCATTTAAACTCATTAATCGAATATAAATGGACAACGCCATGGCAAAAATAAGAAAGACAAGCAGATACACAATAGTATGCAAAACAAAACATTAAAAAATAAAGACTTATCACCACGAATCTCACAGGAAACTGGGGGTTAATTCGGGCGCTCAGGAAGTGTAAGCAGATCCTGCTTCACATGTGGCACCTGTCGTGTTGCTCATGTTTGTACACACCCGGTTATAAATCTAATTAGGTAACTCAAATTAGTGAAAAGAAAATGGGATTAAAGTAACGATAAAACATGTAAAATGTGCATATCCGCTGTAATCTGCGTTATGAATACTCACTTACGATCAACCAACAATATTTACGAAGGGATGATTTCAATTTCAAGGTTTGGAACTCTTGATTTAACAGTTTCCTTGTAAGTAACAACCCTCTATCTATGAAATCACGATAGGAAACACAAGCTAGGAATATCGTTTCACTTTAAAGACACATACTTCACTTGCATGTACCTCTGGAATGTTGCCACAACAAAATAGAAACATCACAATTGAGAAGCTGAATTCGTCTTTTTTTGTCGTAAAGTTTTCTTTTAAAACCCTTATTGTCAATTTCTAGATGAAAGTCAATATATGATGCAGGATAACTGTATCTGGTGTATTCTTTATCTCTAGTTTGATGGGATAGATGCATTCAACATACTATTAGTCACCCAGAAAAGTTAAAGGATACTGCTAACTTCTTTTCTTGCTTCAGCCTCATAAGAATTAAGCAACACATCGACAAGCAGAGGGGCACAACTGGTCCTCATGAGAATTGCGGGAGTTTGTTGAAAAACACGTCCCCAAAACGTAACACATATGGTGTAAATCAAAGATTCAAGTATCTTTATAATGTCATATTGAAAGAAATTTTCGTTTAAATCAGAGTATTTTGTTTTTATAAAGTATAATGTATCCCTCCTTAAAACAAGACAATTGAGAGTGAGAGAGAGAGACTTGGCCTGCAAATAAACTAATTATAGATACCAGGATTGAAATTTTGTATTTTCTCCAGGAACGCATTTCGTCTACAAAAGACCAAAAGACTCATCAGTGACGGGAATGCTGAATTTATATCCATGTTTAACTGTTATTGACATCGTAATTTAAAGTTATTCATCTTGATAAACATTACTAACGGTTCACAAAAGTCAAACATATGGCAATTTTATCATTAGGACTTGACCTGAATTTTCTTTCCAGCCATGAAAAAATATTCTAAAGATACTAACAACAACAAAAGAAAACCAAGCCAACATGAACGTCATACATTCTTGTGTGTTATATACAAAACTGTCTACTGAATAACAATAACAAATATATACTCACTATTCATTGTTTCTCAAATCTCTCAAATGTTTAAGTGATGTTTCCGTACAACTTAACAAAGTAGTTACAGATAAATTCACACAATCAAACACAGGTGAACTGTAAAGATAAGACAGTTCATTTAAACCTACCACATTGATTTTGTGTCAAGCTTCTTGAATAAACTCATTTAACCTTTATACGAATTGTTTCGGAATCAAACAATTAAACAATACCTGATATATATTAATATATATATATATAAATAGATTTACATTATAAAAATAAGAAAATGTAGTATAACTGTCATCCACATCAGCAAAAAAAGAAAATATAAAAGTTAACAACTATACGATACCATACGGCCTTCAACAATTAGCACAGTATAGTTTACATATATATTATGAAAGAAATAATATTATCTCTCCTTAATTTACGCATCTGGTATTGTGCAGACACGTATATTTCTTTGAATATCACATAGTATATGGCCCATTACACAATTAGTTGGGAAAGCTAGTGTTGTGATTTTGTGTCATGAATTGAGAAATTTCTTACGTGAGTTTGCGTACCAACCAAGTGTATTTCATTGCATATTTTTTGGAATAAATGTGGAAATAATTTCAGAAAACTGAAAAAGTATATACAGTTTTAAATCAGTTCATTTAATATTTAAGACAATAAAAATGTTAAGACTTGCTATATCTATTACAATTAATCACAGTCAAACATAAAGAGCAACACATTAACACATTTGAATGAATATGCTTGTGCCAGATGTCCTCAACACAAAACGTAAAATATGAAATATAGACACGAAGTATTTGTGACAATGGCTATGATTGATCATATGCATCAAACCATATTAGCAAATATTAGAATAGAACAATTGGATCATAGGAATTGACAACATTATTTGGTTTACGCAAAATCTGATTATCCTAATAGAAAGACTGTTTCAAGTTAATGAAAGTTCAAAATAGACCATAGCAACAGGTTATTGCGAAGGTGGTCCATCAAATTGTTAATTTGTCAACCTTTTTATTCATTTAGATTCGGTTCATTTGGTTTGTCGTAAGCTATTAATTACGCATTATTAAGAATAATATATATTTGTATGAACGAAGGGAAACAAAACAAACAAATCTTCCGCCTTACTAAAAGAGAACTGAAATTAAGACGCACAGTGCATAGATAATCGATCACTAAAACACTATAATACTATATTGATAATTCAAAGAGGTTACCTATAGAAAAAGAAGATATGTCTACTCAGTTGAGATAAACACTCCTATAACAATGAATAACTGTTTCAGCATGTTCTCAAATGTATATTGAAATTCTGTTACTTAACTTATTTTTACTTAGTTGGAAGATAGAGTATTTTGTTTCTTAGTAATGAATCATTATTTGTAAATTTTAAAATCAAAAATAATTATTTTTATATTATATACGGGAAATCATTTAGGAAATAAAGGTCCATAAAGATACGAGAAAGTTACTTATAGTATAACCAAGCTTAACAGTCTAAATCGAACTGACAATATCATGGAAATAAACGAAATACGACAAAAGGACAAACAATAGTATACAAAAACAATGCAGAAAACGCAAGACTCAGCAACACAAACGATAAGGCAGCTAATTCAAACCTATCGCATTGATTTAATTATTGTCAATGTGTGTTTCCGGAATAATCTTATTTAACCTGTATACGAATTGGTCCGGAATCAAACAATACTTGTTAGAATTTCAAGCTTTGAGTACTGTTTTAGTGGTATACGTACTTGTATCTATTTTATTGTTGTTGAATTAAACCATCAACAAATATGTGTTGATATACAGTTATCAATGCATTCAGTTCTAAATCCTATGGATACTTTTTTGGAACATTGTACATATCCATTGCCTCTACGTTGATCTGAAACAACAGAGGCGTGTTCGTCAAAATAATAATGTATCTGTATAGATAGATTTATAATATAAAGATAAGATGATGTGTGTTTGTTCATTTCATATTTGCTAGAGTTATAGATGGAGGGGGGAGATCTCACAAAGGATGTTTAGCCCCGTCGCATTTTTGCACTTGTCACACAACAATACGAACAGTGAAAAGTATAAAAGAAGTACGAGTCCGATGTTAGATTATGTAACAGGAAATGCTACATTTTACGCGATTGAACGATTACGTCTATATCACATTGAAATTAATTACAAATCTTCTCGCATAAGGACTAAGCATAGGCATCATACCATATTGTATCATACATACAATAGGTTTTAGAGTAAATGTTTAAATTTCCAATGCAAAGAACTTATGAGTGAATCAAATTAAAATGTATTCAAAGACATACCAAGTAATGTGAAATGATTTCTGTATGTTGATTTATATTTTCGAAGTCAGTGAATCGATGATAAAATTTATCGCACCGCGGGTAAATTATCACGTTGTGATTGGTATAACGCCGTCACGTGGTGACCCCCTATGAGACCGTAGGGGGTTAGTAAATTTCATAGGGGGTTCATGACGCGTTAATGGTGACGTCATCTATTAATGTTGTTGTGTTTCATTGTTTATTTTTCAACAAAACGCAGCAGAAAAGTCTAGCGTGCGATAAATTCGTTATACGGTTAACTACTGACCCCCTACAGATTCATAGAGGGTGAATAAAATCCATAGGGGACTCGGCCTCCGGCCTCACCCCCTATGGATTTTACTAACCCTCTATGGATCCGTAGGGGGTCAGTAGCGAACCATATAACTTATAATAGTACGTGTTTTGACAATTTGTGAATATATCGAAAATCTTTATGTAAATATTATTCAGTAAAACAGACATTCCTTTCGTTAGAATCGAACAACTTGGTAACATTTACACCATACGATGGCACCAAGATAACTTCCACCATTTTCAAACGTACAATAAACAATACTTCAAGAAAACAAATCACCTCTTTTGTCGTGAATGTTAGGTTAAAGCTTACACTAAAAGTATAAATATCAAGACCAAGGAGAGGAAAGGGCATTTCTTATTGTTATTCTTTTTTTAAGGAACGTTAACAGGATTCTATAGAATAATAAAAGATTAAAAAAAATATTACCAGGAGATAAGAGATTCAATAATTATGCTTTTACTGATTCGATGCCAATGCTGGAGAAAGTACCGCCGATGGTAATCACCAGCTTAACTGTCTTTAACGTTTACTTGAAATACAATTTATATGTTCGTTTTCTGTAAATTCATATTTCAAAATATTCGAAAAAAACCAGGATTGTCTACCTTAGTCATAGATAACTATATCCGTATGGGCCTGTATTTTAAGCTTTTAATGCTCTGTTTTAATTTGGCTATTCAACCACTCTTTAAAGTATTCTGTATTTTGTATTAACTTTATAGTTGATAATATGGATATATGGCTTGCATTACAAGAAAACAGATCAATTTCAAGTTAGTTTTATAGACAATAACTGTTTAGTGTCTTTAAGGTAGATCATAAGTATATATTTTTTGAGACAGAATTTTCTAATAATTTGCCAAAATGCAGATTTTACCATGCTTTTTTAAAAATATAATAAAAAGTATCGGTCACCGTGCTATTTGTCAAGCTGTGAGTCGTTGAAAATTGCCTAAATTTGGTTAGATTGTTCATGAAAAAACACATTAGTGTGCATAACAAAATTTCTATGAGATAGAATTTTGAAATAAATTGTGAGAAGATATGTTTCCTAATATTAAAGAAAATAAAAAGAAAACATGGTGTCACCGAACTTGTTTTCTTGCTACAAGTAAAAATAAAAAATTTCTCTATTAGCCCAGTGTAAATTTTGTACTGAAAGAGTTATCTCCCCTTAAATGGCTCATTTGACAAAACTGATTTAAAAACCAAAACAATTGATATTTGTGTAAATATTTTAAATAATACAATAAATCAACAAGTTTTCTATATAAAAATAAACAGTCTAACCATTAAATTTCTAATCTGTCTCCAAGGAGTAGGTTCAGTTATAACCCTTTTTGGCCCCAAAATATAGCAGTTTTACAAAATGGTAAAAATGTAATATTTAAGCTATTTATTGGAAAGAAGAATGCTTCTGCTACATAAATATGGGTTGTTTTTGACAATACAATGCACACATATCGGTTACTAGCATCATTAAGTCATGCTAAATTACTGAAATCCTCACAAATTTAGTTTTTTAATTAAATTTTAGACGGTTTCGGTCTGAAATGAAAGTGGCCGCATTCGTGTTCATTCATAATATTGAAATGTAAGTTGTATTTGATGATAATACATAACATATATAAAGGTTGAGGATGAACACGGATGAGGCCACTTTCATTTTTGACAAAAAACATCTGAAAAGTGACGTTTTTTAGCATATTTGATAGATTTTTCATATCTAAGCTTGAATCGGAGCGTTTGAATAACTAAATCCGTTAAAATCTTTCACATAAACGTATCGAATCAATTGAAATAGACACTTAAGTGTTTAAAAATTGTCCAAAATCTTTCGATAGATTAACCTGAAATTTGAGGCCAAAATCGACCCTTACCGGACATACTCCTTTGCAGATTTGGGCAAATAACTAGACCGATTTTGTACTGTGATTGTACAATCCAAGATGGCGGTATACCATGCATCTACCTTAAATATCAGCTGTATTTGTACGAGGCTAGGAAACAAGGTGTATGCGAGCTTTTTAAACAGTTATTGTCTTTATCCTGCAATTAATTCTATATTATAATTTGTTTTTGAAAGAAACAAAACACATGTTTTGCATTTATTTTCGATTTGAAATCCCTTGAGGCCCGTGTTATAATACGAAACAGTATTCATACATTCAGCTGAAGTTGGGTTCGCAAAAAAATGATCTCGATTGTCAACAATAATACATCGCTCAAGGTGAATAATTATCTATTTTAACATAACAACTAATTTCAACAGTAAACACAAATAACAAAACATTGTCCAATTTGGAACAGGAGTGTACGAGTTGTCCTACGTTTCAGACTCGACATTCACTAAACATGCATGGTGAAATTGACATGGTTTTTTTTTTACACAATCATACACATTCAAGTTTTGAAATCGATAGGTATCATCGTAGAAAAGACTGCTGTCTGATTTATATCCAGTTTTTTTAAACTTACCTGTGACGTCACTGCTGATACATCGTGTACCGTGTACGTGTAGTTCGTAATTCAATTATGCTGTGTTTGTGTACTCTCACAAATTAATTTTAGGTATTTGTTGGTATGCTGTGTTGACATGTCAAAATATACTTTAAATTATTTAATTATGTAATTGTCTGTCTTGAATGTTATTGCATATACTTGTATTGTATTCCTATCATGTAATGATTTTAGCGGTATATTTAACATTGCTATCAAGCGCGAGGCTATCCACAAAACCAGGTTCAATTCATCATTTATTTCAAATGTCTTGTATTTAGTTAGGAATATGGCAGTTGTAATCTAATAGAACATGTGGTGTCGTTGCCATTGAGACAGGATACTAAATGATACAGAAATTGACATCTACGGTTTTCAACAATGAGCAAAGTACATACCGCATAGTCAGCTATGAAAGGCACCAAAATGTAAAATGTAAAACAATTCATACGAGAAAAAGCATGGAAAGATATTGGACGGCTTGTTTTAACTGATATAAAATATCTTCATGTAAGATAACAATGCATGTATAATTATATACAATTAATAATACGTTTCATGATAAAAATATCAATATGTGAGTATTTGGTGACATGAGCAACTGTGTACAGACTTTTATCACTTACATCAGGCAATACACGAATACAACATTGTGTTGTTTTGATGCTCAAAATATAAATTTGTACTAAACATTAGTTTATCTTTTTATAAAACTTTAGAAATGTTAATGGAAGCGTTTACACCCATGAATAGGGATTATACCTACTACGAGTGTCTTCCCGAACCTTTATTATACATTAAAAAAGAGCTTTGAAACGTAGTTCTAGCCCGTTTACTAGTGAAAAGTTTAATTGCCAACAAAATCAAATTAAACGATTGTTCCATCGCTATTTACAACTGTCTCTCGTGTAAAAACTTTAATAGGACCTGCAGCATGCTGAATGAAATTATCTCTCTGTTCAGATTCGTTGTAAATGAAATGTGTGCACGTTTCCTATATCATATATATGTTAGCGTACAAAAGGTAAGGTTATGATGAATTTGGTTAATTGGTCAATATCTTCAAATTTCATAAACATGACAGAATAAAAAGACTTGAAAATATTTGCCACCATAATTTCCAAAATGAAATAATCGAAATGTTATGTTATCATAGTTAGTTGTTAATTTAAAAATAAGTCCAATCTATCACGTGAATTTTTTATTAAGTATTTGTCATTCGTTATCAATGTCGTGTAGAAAAGAACGTATCTTTCAAAAAAGGCTAATAGAAGAAATTTTAATAAATATAATTGATTGATGTTTTCCAAACATATTCTCTTGGATGTTGAATAGATTTCAGTTAAATGACTTTTCAACATAACAGTGATAATATATTCGTAAGAATCAAACTCAGAAAAAACTTGGAAAAATCATTCGAAATTTCGGATTCTCAATACTTTTTCAACGTGGGGCACTTACAAGGCTACCATCAGCTCAGTAGTCGATACTTCGGTACTGACAGGATTTATAACGAACCTTTCTAAATTGTCTATTTACTAGTATGAGTTTAATAAAGAAACAGAGCTTTCAACTCCCTCAGACAAAATTGACCTTAGATTTGTTTGTCTATTTTTTGGGGTCCTTTCTGATCATATAACTCTAAACCATTCGGTTCATATACACCCTTGGCTTTCAGATATTGGGTCTTCAGATAAAGTTTAATCCATCTCAAGTGCTACTGACGGGAAACAAGATCCTGCTCCAAATGTGGCACCGATCGGACAAATATATTTTTTTGCAATGTAGCTAAAAAAACTGACATAAATTGGACATCAGCACACATTCTAATATAAATTTATTAATGTTCTTTTTTTCAAAATACAATATTGTATTCAGCAAATGCATGGTATGTTATGATATACAGAAAGTCCGATTACATTGCTCAATTTATAATAAATAACGATCTAGCGAATGGCTAACATGATTTTTATTAGCGTACATGTAAAAGGAAGCTGCTTTCAAACAAGGTTCAGTATTAAGTTCTTCGAATCATTATTATACTTTTCGATATATCTTCTCCAAATCCCCTCCAAAGCATATTGCCTTTACGACCACTATAAGGTCTATTCAATTCTACGTCAAAACAATGTTCGTACCACCAAGCGCTAGAGTAGTCTCTTGCACAGTTTCCATTTGGTTGTGCATCATTATCTCTGTCCTTTGTTGTAAAGTCTTGACCATTTGCTTGGTGGTGATTATATTTGTCCAATGCATCCACTATAATATAATTTTCAAGTTCAAATTACTTATATACTATGATTGACTAAAAGTTATTGGGATCAAACAAATATGTACAATATACAAAAAGCCATTCATTTAAAGAAACATAACTCAATTTGCCAGTGTATCCATTGGGATTTAATATATAAAAATCCAAAAAAAACATTTAAAAAGATAATGTCGGTCAACGAGAGTTTATGGATCGGTTCTTTAACATTTCAAATATCATATTCTTGATAGGTAATCTTGATATCACAAACAAACTCGGAAGGAGACGGAGACGGTCTGACTTGAAGTGTAAATATATCAAACATAATTCTTAAGTTAAGATGTTAAATAGACATATGCTGTCTGTCAGGTATTAGTATTTATATCTAGATTTTTGTGTTGAAATATTTTCAAAAAAAACAACGCTGCAATATGCTTATTATGAGATCTTATCAAACACATTTAGATGAGTCAAATCATAACATTAAAAGGCTATTTTTTTAAATCGAAGCTTTTGGGTGTACATGTTTTAAAAGAAAAGAATCGTGTAGAACATTAGCTGAAAACTAATTTATACCAAATGCATGTGAATAATTGGACATTTTACACAAAAGTGGTTCAATTTTTACATGTTGATAAAGTAATAGTGACGTAATCACTGTATTAATTTTATTGAAGTGGTTCGCACAAATTTGATTTATATATATACTATATTGAACGGATTAAAACATTCAATTTGCATATTTCATGAGTCATAACTGTTCCTTTTGTTCACGTATAGTTTTACATATCTTTTCAACATGTTCAAGGTTCCATAATGATACTTTGGCAAAACTGAAGGATAATAACTTCAATTAGGTGGCGATCAGGCTGTTTTAGCTGTTTACAAACATCTTTGTCTGCTATATCTTGTTAGATAACACATGAAGCGTAACAGGAAATTGACCCCAACGAAACCATGTACATCCAAATGACATTGGATACAATACAAATGAATTCTGTACCAACAAATCAAATACTATGTACAAGAGTATATTGGCATTCGAATTGGTAGTGAACACTACTTCATACGAGTATGTTTAATTCAGCAAATCCAATGGTTGACCCGAGCATTTACAATTTTTCCGGAAGACTGTATATCAAATGACACAAAACACTTTTTTCACACATTGCCAGAAAGAAATTTTATTCTTTTGATTTAATTTGATATCTTTTGTAATTACATAGATTGACAAGGCCACAAAGTACTACTTCTATATATTCCCTGATTAGAGAATTAGTGAATCTGTATTCAGAATTGAGTGTTTGAAAATCAAAAATACTTGAATCATAACCACTTACATAAAAGATAAATTAAGACTGATTTTCAACCATCGATAATATGACAGCTGCAAAACGACTCAAAAACCCAAAATATGTTAAGAAGTACGTATGTTCACAGGCCGAAAACATGAAGCTCCTGAACAATTCGGTTACTTGTAAAATGGCGAAAGCGAGTGTCTAGTGTCTTTAAAGCTTTATTTGTTTTCACAATATATATGGTATGATATTTAACTTACTTGTGCTAGTGTAGCGGTCAAAAATATTCAATACAAACAACATTTACCGAAAACCTGAATCAAAATTCAATATCTACGAGATTGATTATCTAAAAAAAGTTATCAAGTCTTTACCACATATGCTGAATTTTGTAATATTATAATTGTTTATGAGTGTAAACTATGGTTAAGAATCCTGTTTTTTTTCTGGATTCAAAACCTATTTCCAAATGTCTAATTTCACTTTGGATGAACAATAACAATAAAAGCATATTTTAGTTTCATTGTTTTGTGACATGTACTACGTTGTAAAACATCATGTCCTTTATATTACTTTACTATGCTTTATATATACTGTAAACAAACTTATTTGCAAGTTTTTGGAAGTCAATTCAATTACGCGGCTATTTGATTTCACGATTAGCACTCTCTCTAACATGTATTTTAAAATGGCCATACAAATCCCCACTTCTATTGTTACAAATTAAAACGTGACTGAACGTGAACAGAATTAACACACCTGTACAACTCCAACATTGTTTATTCTTAAGAAGCTTAGGACGCATTAAAATGTATAAAGCATTGTTTTATTTCTAATGTCCAGTTGGTCTAAGAAGCAACGTTTGATATTAAGATTTGTTTTATTTACAGCATTCGCTGTTGTTGGCGTACTATCTTAAGGTTTTCTTTTAAGCTTCAATATATAATCACAAGGTGTTATCGTTATATATATATAAAAAAAAAAGAAGATGTGATATGATTGCCAATGAGACAACTGTCCACAAGAGACCAAAATGACAGAGACATTAACAACTACAGGTCACCTTACGGCCTTCAAAAATGAGCTCACTTATAATTCGACAATATGCACACTTATTAGACAGAAATAAAAACAAACTTAATAGTAGCATATATTACGACTGACGCATTACCGATTTAAATCATTCCAAGTCATGTTAACTATTTTTTTATGGCAAAGTCAGTGGCTTTTATGGTAAAATCGGAGTTTTTTTATGGTTTTACAACAACTTATTAGATATTCGATTTAAAACGTACAGGTGAAACCGTTGAAGGTGAGAAAAGGACTGTCGTCATCTTTTGGTCAGATAAATGGAAGGTTTCAGAGTAAATATTGACAACGATGAACGAAAATTGATGACAAAAGCTAACACAAAACATTTTGGCCACGACACGGTTAATCTTAAAACTTATGGAAATTGTGAATAATCAAACACATTTACCACTAGCATCTCCAATGAAGCCTGTGACTGTAAGACGATAGTTTGACATTTCATTTGCAACGCTAAACACAGAATAATTGCCCCAGCTGTGCGTACCATTAGGTTTCTCCATGTATATGCTTAGTTCATGATGGCCATTTGTTGAAATAAGGTGAATGTAATCATTACCTAAAATTATCAAAAGTAAACCATTAACGCGAAAACAATTTTAGAAAGCACTATATGTGATAGAAAATAGGAACTGTGTATTTCAGGCATAGATTACCATAGCCGTATTTTGCACAACTTTTTGGAATTTTGGATCCTCAATGCTCTTCAACTTTGTTCTTGTTTGGCTTTATAAATATTTTGATATGAGTGTCACTGATGAGTCTTATGTAGACAAAACGCTAGTCTGACGTACTAAATTATAATCCTGGTACATTTGATAAATATTTACACCACTGGGTCGATGCAACTGCTGGTGGACGTTTCGTCTTATAGTATCGCCAGCTGAATAGTCAACACTTCGGCGTTGAAATGAATATCAATTATTTGTTCATTTTATAAATTAACTGTTTACCAAAGTATGAAATATATGTAATACTAAGGATGTTCTTATCCAAGGCATAGATTACCATAGCCGTATATGGTCCAACTTTTGGAAATGTTGGGTCCTCAATGCTTTATACTTGTTTGACTTTCTTACTTTTTTTATCCGAGTCCCTGATGAGTCTATGTAGACGAAACTAGCGTCTGCCGTATCAAATTATGAGTCTGGTACCTTCGATAACTATATGCAATGTAACTAATGTGGCGTGTTGTTGGTCTTTTGTCGAATTTCATTTCATACTATGGCATTGTCAATAAATGTGACAAAGATTACAACAGAATGATATTCGATGACGTATTTTCCTCTCTTAAATACTAAAGTAATGTGCAATAAATATATACACCAAAGGTCAACTTATGATGTTCTTTGACAAAATAGAGGACTTACTTTTCTCAATGTGAACATATCTTTTTAAGCAACATTCAAAAAGCATCTGCATATGCAGTAGTGTCTCCTAGCTGATAAGATATCCTTGTGTGTTGTATCCCATCAAAAATTTCTAGATGCAGATTTGCAAACACAATCCCTAGGATGTGTAGACATCATCATTTTATTTGTTAACCATTAAGGATAATTGGTGTCAAAGAGGACCACGTATAAATATTCTATATATCGCATAGTGGCTTTCACATGAAAAAACGTATACAATTGATAGAACGTCAATTACTTAAACGTTGGAAGAGTCAGAGTCCACTTTGGATATGCTTTCCGATTTTTCGTTTATTTATTACTGTCCTGGTCTATGATATGGTTTCTGAAAACTATAATGCTGTCTACTGACATGATGAGTATTCTATGATCTAGAGCAGTATTTGTTTGATTTTGTCATATCAAACATTTTAAAAATTGCCAAATTTGTCAAACTTACTTTAGTCAAAAATGAAAGCGGAAACCTTACCTAGCCAGTATTCCCCTTGAGCCGAGCCGAATCCATGTTTATAATCATTCCAAGTCCGATAAAAATCGACGGAACCATTAACTCTTCTCTGAATTACCTGTATAAAATAAGTTAGCGTTAATTCCTGAATTATAACAGCACGTTATGAGACGGTTATTAATCAGATTGTGACATTTGACTGACTTTTGGTTAGGATTGGGGTTGATGCATGTTGTACATAAGAAGATTACCCCGTCGAATCATGCGATCAGTCTCCTTTAGTACATGCATCTTTTAAAGTTTGTATATGTTTATAGTGTGCCTACTTACAAAAATGATTTATGAAACTTGAACAAATGCAGAATAAGGCAGATAACATTACATCGGAGGCAGCAAAAGGAGGACTAACAATAAAGTGACGAAGACAGCTACAAAGAACAAAAAAGTCAATAACAGTGATCGGAAAAGAACTGGAACAAATAAATCATTCAACTATCTTAAAGTCAATGCAGTAGGAAATATTGTAGAAGTCATGCAACATCCGTATTGCTAAATAGTTATCAAAGGTACCAGGATTAAAATTTAGTACGCCAGACGCGCGTATCGTCTACATAAGAGTCATCAGTGACGCTCATATCAAAATATTTATAAAGCCAAACTAGTACAAAGTTGAAGTGCATTAAGGATCCAAATTCCAAAAAATTCAGGCAAAATACGGCTAAGGTAATCTCTGCCTGGGTTAAGAAAATCCTTATTTGTTCGATAAATTCAAAGTTTTGTAAACAGGAACTTTATAAAATTGACCACATAACTGATATTCATGTCAACACTGAAGTATTGACTATTGGGCCGGTGATACCCACGGGGACAGCCGCTGTATTAAAAAACCCGAACAAAATATGGAAAACAACAGAATTTCAAGAGAGACTAAGACCAATTATGTGAGAAATCAGTTCTGCTGTACGTTTCAGAAACCTCGAAAACATCTAAACAAGTAGAAAGGCGAATTAGAGGATTTGGAAGAAGTGTTTGAGACAAATTGTTAACATCAGATGGCCAAATGTATGTCCAAACAGTGAACTATCAGGAAAAACAGGTCTGATGAATGTTGTAAATGGGATCGTGAGAAGGCGATGAAAATATATTGGACATATATTGAGAATGGATAACAACCTGTATGTAACAAAGTAATGACATGGACACTACAAAGGACAAAAAAGCCTGAAGACATAAAGACACACGGAAAAAAAAGAGAAAACAGCAAAGAGAAAAGAATAGGTCAAACCTGGAATCAGATAGGGAAAATCGCGACAGATAGAAAAAGTTGGAGGTCCCTTGTCGATGTCTTGTATTTTCAAGAACATGAAGAGTAGTAAATGAGTAAGTAAGTATTCGATTAAATGTAATAAATTTGGTGATATTACCGCGGAGGAAATAATGAAAGTTCTAAAATTGATAAAAACAAATAAATCCCCAAGGGGGACGGGATCATATCTGAATTTTATGTAATATTTTGGAATATCATACAAGAAGAATTTTGTACGTTATTGCAAGAAATATTTAATGAAAAAACATTGTCCAAATCGCAATATAAAGGAGTTTTAACATTATTATTTAAGGGCGGAGAACGAGAAAATATACGAAACTGGCACCCTCTTACACTACTTAATTGAGATTATAAAATTATAGCTAAAATACTAGCAGAAAGATTAAAAATAGTCTTTCCTAGGCTTCTACATCCCGAACAAAAAGGGTTTGTAAAAGGCAGACATATAACGGGAGCGAATAGAATGATACAGGATATCATAAAATATATTGATGATGAAGATGAAGAGGGTATAACTGTCTTTTAAGACCAACAAAAAGCCTGATAGGATGGAATGGGGATGGCTAGACTTCGTTATGAAGGAAATTGAATATGTTTGCAGACGACAAGCAATCATTTGCTAAAAATGAAAGTTCTGTAAAAAAATCTTTTGAAATATTAGACAAATATGAAAAGGCATCGGATTCTAAAATTAAATACGAAAAGACTAAAGGAATAAATATTGTCGTTAATAGACCTACTTTTAAAAAGATAAGCTGGACAACAGATAACATAAAAACACTAGGTATTCACCATGGTTATCACATTGACAATGACAAAATTTGGAAATCAATCAGAAAAAGTACAAAATTGTGTACACGTCTGAAAAGATTAATTATATCAGTTATTGGTTATGAGTTAGAAATAAGAGGTATACCCTAAAATACAAAAAAGAATTGAATAAGATAAAACTGAATTTTATTTGGGATGGGACGGAAGGTGTGTTGTTTAGATGTTAAGGTTCATCATAACAAATGGACAAATATGGCTGTATTTTCACCTCAAAAACTACTCTGTGTACAGACTTACCTGTGCTGTTTGGAAAGTTTTAATGCCTAGGATCCACTAGATATATAAAAGTTAAATGCATTTTGTGTTTAAAAAAGATAAAATCTTTCTTGGTTTTTGATGGGCATTTTTTTTTTTCCTTTCTGCAGAAGGCGTAAAAATAAATAAACACCTGAATTACTTTGATACTGTCCACTCACTGACTCAGATAAACTCTTTAACTTACCTATAGTTGTGAAGATACCTCTGGTCCATGTCAATTAAGGACAATCAAAACATTACAAACCGGTTGTTTACCTGAGAGAGCATCTCATAGTTGTACCACAACTTAGTTAATTTTCACACCTTTTGCATGAAGGAAAAAATGTCCATCAAAATGCATTTATCTTTATTATACCTAGTGGATGCCAGACATTAAAACTTTTTCAACTTCACAGGTATGTCTGTACTCAGAGTAATTTTTGGCATGTAAATACCGCCATATTTGTCCGTTTGTTATGATGAACCTTAAAAAGGGGGCATGGGGATGGTAAATTTAGATAGTTGGATAGAAAGTAAATATATAAAATCTTTATATTCGATATTACATAAGATACATTCGATATATGGTACGATAATACCAAAGATTTTAAATCGTGCAATGAAATATATATAGACAATTAATAGATAAACGTAATTGTGTTTCAGAATATTCATGAATTAAAAGTTCCATACCACAAACATTCATGCAGATTTAAAAAAAAATATAACGATGATCAAACTGCTTTAAAAAGCAACTATATCAAAATTTCATAAAACCTTGAGTTTTTAAATCCAGACAATAAAATCATTAAAATCAAGGATTGACATTAAAATTTCTTCGATTAAACATTAACATAAGTACGACTCCTAAGTGTCAAACACAATGGGAAAATTTGTATAGCGAGTATATAAATTGGGAAAAAAATTGGCTAAATCTAAGTAAAATAAATATTAACAGAAAAATTAAAGAATTTCAATGGAAATTTCCTGTTTACAAAACTTAGAATTTTTCGAAAAACTAAGGATTTTCTTGTCCCAGGAATATATTACCTTAGCCGTATTTGGCACAACTTTTTGGTATTTTGGATCCTCAATGCTCTTCAACTTTGCACTTGTTTGGCTTTATAACTATTTTCATAATTATGAGCGTCACTGATGAGTCTTATGTATACGAAACGCGCGTCTGGCGTACTAAATTAAAATCCTGGTACTTTTGATAACTACAGTACTTGCAACCTTAGGCGTTACTATTTCAGCGATCAGTCAGCGGTCATCGATCAGTCACCGATCAGTCAAGTTCGCGTCAAACTCACGTCAGCAATCCGTCTGACTTATAGTAAAAGTAATTGACTGATCGGACTGATCGGACGGATAGTACCGATCGACCTTGATGACAGATTGAACTTTAATACGTCACATGATAAACTAATACAAATTACGGAATCTTAGTTTCGTTTATTCTAATTAAAATGGCGACTCTTGAAAATCGAACGTTCAATGATACATTTTGTTTATTAATTATTAAGCAAAGTTTTATGAATTGAAATGAAAAGAAATGTACAGATAAAACCTAAATTAAAATATCATCATTAAAGAATGGTCTTTTTCGTTTTATTTAGGTTATATATTTTCACAACCGGCGAGTTCTAAAACGCTGTCTACATCGCGATTTTTATTTTATTATTTTCCAAACATTCTCGGGAAAAACAAAATGAAAGAATCAGTTATTGAAAAATGTGATAAGCAGACTTGTCTCAAGATGGTAGAATAACTGATTTCAAATAAAATAGTATCATCTTTAATAAAAAGAAGAATAATTTTGGTTATTTTAAACAATGCGAATAAAAGTTCAGTATGATTTCTCTGACATTTCTTTAATTTTATGAACAAAAAAACTATTTTAAACTATAAAAAGTACAAAATCCAATGGCGGTCAATAATTTTCAGTAAAATGAAGAAATATTTGCATTTTAGGTAACGCGTACAAAAATTTAATATCTTTTTCCTGAAAGTAAGCATGTTTTATGAAGAACAGCCAATCCAGATGTACAGAAAGTACTGAAATCATATGACGGTTAATAATTTGTATCAAAATAAATCAATAACTGCATTCTTATTCCACAAAAATAAAAGTTTAAGTATCTTAATTCTCATTATATCTAAATTCTGATTAAAAGACTTGTCTCAAGATGGTAAAAATAACTGATTTCAAATAAAACAGTATCATTTTTGATAAAAAGAAGAATAATTTTGATTACTTTAAACAATGCGAACAAAATTTAAGTATGATTTTTCTGATATTATTTTAATTTTATAAAAAAAACTATTCTCAACTATAAAAAGTACAAAAATCCAATGGCGGTCAATAATTTTCAGTAAAATGAAACAATATTTGCATTTTAGGCAACGCGTACAAAATTTAATATCTTTTTCCTTCAAGTAAGAATATTTTATGAGGAACAACCAATCCTGATGTTCAAAAAGTACTGAAATCATATGACAGTTAATAATTTGTATCAAAATAAATCAATAACTGCATTCTTATTCCACAAAAATAAAAGTTTAGGTATCTTAATTCTCATTATATCTAAATTCTGATTAAAAGACTTGTCTCAAGATGGTAAAAATAACTGATTTCAAATAAAACAGTATCATTTTTGATAAAAAGAAGAATAATTTTGATGATTTTAAACAATGCAAACAAAATTTTAGTATGTTTTTTCTGATATAATTTTATATTTATGAAAAAAAACTATTCTCAACTATAGAAAGTACAAAAATCCAATGGCGGTCAATAATTTTCAGTAAAATGACACAATATTTCCATTTAAGGTAACGCGTACAAAAATATTATATCTTTTTCCTAAAAGTAAGCATATTTTATGAAGAACAGCCAATCCTGATGTACAAAAAGTACTGAAATCATATGACAGTTAATTATTTGTATCAAAATAATCAATAACTACATTCTTATTCCACAAAAATAAAAGTTTAAGTATTTTAATTCTCATTATATCTGAATTCTGATTAGAAGACTTGTCTCAAGATGGTAAAAATAACTGATTTCAAATAAAATAGTATCATTTTTGATAAAAAGAAGAATAATTTTGATTATTTTAAACAATGCGAACAAAATTTTAGTATGATTTTTCTGATAATTTTAATTTTATGAAAAAAAACTATTCTCAACTATAAAAAGTATAAAAATCCAATGGCGGTCAATAATTTTCAGTAAAATGAAACAATATTTGCATTTTAGGAAATGCGTACAAAAATTTTATATCTTTTTCTTAAAAGTAAGCATATTTTATGAAGAACAGCCAATCCTGATGTACAAAAAGTACTGAAATCATATGACGGTTAATTATTTGTATCAAAATAAATCAATAACTACATTCTTATTCTACAAAAATAAAAGTTTAAGTATTTTAATTCTCATTATATCTCGATTCTGATTAGTAGACTTGTCTCAAAATGGTAAGAATAACTTATTTCAAATAAAATAGTATCATTTTTGATAAAAAGAAGAATAATTGTGATTATTTTAAACAATGCGAACAAAATTTTAGTATGATTTTTCTGATATTATTTTAATTTTATGAAAAAAAACTATTCTCAACTATAAAAAGTATAAAAATCCAATGGTGGTCAATAATTTTCAGTAAAATGAAACAATATTTGCATTTTAGGCAACGCGTACAAAAATTTTATATCTTTTTCCTGAAAGTAAGCATGTTTTATGAAGAACAGCCAATCCAGATGTACAGAAAGTACTGAAATCATATGACGGTTAATAATTTGTATCAAAATAAATCAATAACTGCATTCTTATTCCACAAAAATAAAAGTTTAAGTATCTTAATTCTCATTATATCTAAATTCTGATTAAAAGACTTGTCTCAAGATGGTAAAAATAACTGATTTCAAATAAAACAGTATCATTTTTGATAAAAAGAAGAATAATTTTGATTACTTTAAACAATGCGAACAAAATTTAAGTATGATTTTTCTGATATTATTTTAATTTTATAAAAAAAACTATTCTCAACTATAAAAAGTACAAAAATCCAATGGCGGTCAATAATTTTCAGTAAAATGAAACAATATTTGCATTTTAGGCAACGCGTACAAAATTTAATATCTTTTTCCTTCAAGTAAGAATATTTTATGAGGAACAACCAATCCTGATGTTCAAAAAGTACTGAAATCATATGACAGTTAATAATTTGTATCAAAATAAATCAATAACTGCATTCTTATTCCACAAAAATAAAAGTTTAAGTATCTTAATTCTCATTATATCTAAATTCTGATTAAAAGACTTGTCTCAAGATGGTAAAAATAACTGATTTCAAATAAAACAGTATCGTTTTTGATAAAAAGAAGAATAATTTTGATGATTTTAAACAATGCAAACAAAATTTTAGTATGTTTTTTCTGATATAATTTTATATTTATGAAAAAAAACTATTCTCAACTATAGAAAGTACAAAAATCCAATGGCGGTCAATAATTTTCAGTAAAATGACACAATATTTCCATTTAAGGTAACGCGTACAAAAATATTATATCTTTTTCCTAAAAGTAAGCATATTTTATGAAGAACAGCCAATCCTGATGTACAAAAAGTACTGAAATCATATGACAGTTAATTATTTGTATCAAAATAATCAATAACTACATTCTTATTCCACAAAAATAAAAGTTTAAGTATTTTAATTCTCATTATATCTGAATTCTGATTAGAAGACTTGTCTCAAGATGGTAAAAATAACTGATTTCAAATAAAATAGTATCATTTTTGATAAAAAGAAGAATAATTTTGATTATTTTAAACAATGCGAACAAAATTTTAGTATGATTTTTCTGATAATTTTAATTTTATGAAAAAAAACTATTCTCAACTATAAAAAGTATAAAAATCCAATGGCGGTCAATAATTTTCAGTAAAATGAAACAATATTTGCATTTTAGGAAATGCGTACAAAAATTTTATATCTTTTTCTTAAAAGTAAGCATATTTTATGAAGAACAGCCAATCCTGATGTACAAAAAGTACTGAAATCATATGACGGTTAATTATTTGTATCAAAATAAATCAATAACTACATTCTTATTCTACAAAAATAAAAGTTTAAGTATTTTAATTCTCATTATATCTCGATTCTGATTAGTAGACTTGTCTCAAAATGGTAAGAATAACTTATTTCAAATAAAATAGTATCATTTTTGATAAAAAGAAGAATAATTGTGATTATTTTAAACAATGCGAACAAAATTTTAGTATGATTTTTCTGATATTATTTTAATTTTATGAAAAAAAACTATTCTCAACTATAAAAAGTATAAAAATCCAATGGTGGTCAATAATTTTCAGTAAAATGAAACAATATTTGCATTTTAGGCAACGCGTACAAAAATTTTATATCTTTTTCCTGAAAGTAAGCATGTTTTATGAAGAACAGCCAATCCAGATGTACAGAAAGTACTGAAATCATATGACGGTTAATAATTTGTATCAAAATAAATCAATAACTGCATTCTTATTCCACAAAAATAAAAGTTTAAGTATCTTAATTCTCATTATATCTAAATTCTGATTAAAAGACTTGTCTCAAGATGGTAAAAATAACTGATTTCAAATAAAACAGTATCATTTTTGATAAAAAGAAGAATAATTTTGATTACTTTAAACAATGCGAACAAAATTTAAGTATGATTTTTCTGATATTATTTTAATTTTATAAAAAAAACTATTCTCAACTATAAAAAGTACAAAAATCCAATGGCGGTCAATAATTTTCAGTAAAATGAAACAATATTTGCATTTTAGGCAACGCGTACAAAATTTAATATCTTTTTCCTTCAAGTAAGAATATTTTATGAGGAACAACCAATCCTGATGTTCAAAAAGTACTGAAATCATATGACAGTTAATAATTTGTATCAAAATAAATCAATAACTGCATTCTTATTCCACAAAAATAAAAGTTTAAGTATCTTAATTCTCATTATATCTAAATTCTGATTAAAAGACTTGTCTCAAGATGGTAAAAATAACTGATTTCAAATAAAACAGTATCGTTTTTGATAAAAAGAAGAATAATTTTGATGATTTTAAACAATGCAAACAAAATTTTAGTATGTTTTTTCTGATATAATTTTATATTTATGAAAAAAAACTATTCTCAACTATAGAAAGTACAAAAATCCAATGGCGGTCAATAATTTTCAGTAAAATGACACAATATTTCCATTTAAGGTAACGCGTACAAAAATATTATATCTTTTTCCTAAAAGTAAGCATATTTTATGAAGAACAGCCAATCCTGATGTACAAAAAGTACTGAAATCATATGACAGTTAATTATTTGTATCAAAATAATCAATAACTACATTCTTATTCCACAAAAATAAAAGTTTAAGTATTTTAATTCTCATTATATCTGAATTCTGATTAGAAGACTTGTCTCAAGATGGTAAAAATAACTGATTTCAAATAAAATAGTATCATTTTTGATAAAAAGAAGAATAATTTTGATTATTTTAAACAATGCGAACAAAATTTTAGTATGATTTTTCTGATAATTTTAATTTTATGAAAAAAAACTATTCTCAACTATAAAAAGTATAAAAATCCAATGGCGGTCAATAATTTTCAGTAAAATGAAACAATATTTGCATTTTAGGAAATGCGTACAAAAATTTTATATCTTTTTCTTAAAAGTAAGCATATTTTATGAAGAACAGCCAATCCTGATGTACAAAAAGTACTGAAATCATATGACGGTTAATTATTTGTATCAAAATAAATCAATAACTACATTCTTATTCTACAAAAATAAAAGTTTAAGTATTTTAATTCTCATTATATCTCGATTCTGATTAGTAGACTTGTCTCAAAATGGTAAGAATAACTTATTTCAAATAAAATAGTATCATTTTTGATAAAAAGAAGAATAATTGTGATTATTTTAAACAATGCGAACAAAATTTTAGTATGATTTTTCTGATATTATTTTAATTTTATGAAAAAAAACTATTCTCAACTATAAAAAGTATAAAAATCCAATGGTGGTCAATAATTTTCAGTAAAATGAAACAATATTTGCATTTAAGGCAACGCGTACAAAAATTTTATATCTTTTTCCTGAAAGACAGATTATTCTATGAAGAACAGCCAATCATGATGTACAAAAAGTACTGAAATCATATGACGGTTAATAATTTGTATCAAAATAAATCAATAACTGCATTATTATTCCACAAAAATAAAAGTTTAAGTATTTTAATTCTCACTATATCTCAATTCTGATTAGAAGACTTGTCTCTAGATGGTAAAAATAACTGATTTCAAATAAAATAGTATCATTTTTAATAAAAAAGAAGAATAATTTTGGTTATTTTTAACAATGCGAATAAAATTTCAATATGATTTCTCTGTCATTCTTTTAATTTTATGAAAAAAAAACTATTCTAAACTATAAAAAGTACAAAAATCCAATGGCGGTCAATAATTTTCAGTAAAATGAAGAAATATTTGCATTTTAGGCAACATGTACAAAAATTTAATATCTTTTTCCTTAAAGTAAGATTATTTTATGAAGAACAGCCAATTATTATGTACAAAAGTACTGAAATCATATGACAGTTAATAATATGCATCAAAATAAATCAATAACTGCATTCTTATTCCACAAAAATATAAGTTTAAGTATTTTAATTCTCATTATATCTCAATTCTGATTAGAAGACTTGTCTCTAGATGGTAAAAATAACTGATTTCAAATAAAATAGTATCATTTTTAATAAAAAGAAGAATAATTTTGGTTATTTTTAACAATGCGAATAAAATTTCAATATGATTTCTCTGCCATTCTTTTAATTTTATGAAAAAAAAAAACTATTCTAAACTATAAAAAGTACAAAAATCCAATGGCGGTCAATAATTTTCAGTAAAATGAAGAAATATTTGCATTTTAGGCAACGTGTACAAAAATTTAATATCTTTTTCCTTAAAGTAAGATTATTTTATAGAGAACAGCCAATTATTATGTACAAAAAGTACTGAAATCATATGACAGTTAATAATATGCATCAAAATAAATCAATAACTGCATTCTTATTCCACAAAAATATAAGTTTAAGTATTTTAATTCTCATTATATCTCAATTCTGATTAGAAGACTTGTCTCTAGATGGTAAAAATAACTGATTTCAAATAAAATAGTATCATTTTTAATAAAAAGAAGAATAATTTTGGTTATTTTTAACAATGCAAATAAAATTTCAATATGATTTCTCTGCCATTCTTTTAATTTTATGAAAAAAAAACTATTCTAAACTATAAAAAGTACAAAAATCCAATGGCGGTCAATAATTTTCAGTAAAATGAAGAAATATTTGCATTTTAGGCAATGCGTACAAAAATTTAATATCTTTTTCCTTAAAGTAAGATTATTTTATGAAGAACAGCCAATCATTATGTACAAAAAGTACTGAAATCATATGACAGTTAATAATATGCATCAAAATAAATCAATAACTGCATTCTTACATGTATTCCACAAAAATAAAAGTTTAAGTATTTTAATTCTCATTATATAAATAATATAGTTCAATATTTGATAAAAAGAATTATAATTTTGGTAATTCTAAACAATGGGAACACACTTTTAATATCATTTCTTTGACATTCTTTTAATTTCATGAAAAAAACAACCTATTCGAAACTATTAAAAGTTCAAAAATCCAATGGCGGTCAACAATAACCATTTTCGTAGAAATAAGTTCATGTTAACAGAGTCATATAATACAATTATGTATTATATGTCTCTGATGTTTATAAGATTTAAATTATATTACGAAAATATTAATCAACACAAACACTTTAACACTCTAAGCATCTTATTCTGTTGAACTATTTTTACTTTTGTATTGCAACTAATTTTATTACAAATTAAAACGTGTAAATTAAGGTGTCTTCGTAGAGGTCCGCGTTCATCGATTGTAAACACTGTGGAGTTCGGTTTACATAAGAATTTTAAATATATACGTATCCGTCCGATCCGTGCATAAATTTAATTTACTGATCGATCGGTGACAGTTGTCAGGGTAACTCTCACAGAGGTTATTTGACTTATCTGACGGATCCTATGGGTCACCGATCACCGATCACTCATCGATCAGTCAAACATCCGTCACCGATCATTCACCGATCAGTCAAGTTCACGTCAAATAGTAACGCCTAAGGTTGCAAGTACTGTATAAACACAGGATTATATATACAGAAAACAGACTGCAAATAATGCATATGTCAAATGGAAAATGTCACTTAATATGTGATAAAATTAATAATGGTGACATTTTATCAATGTAACAAATGTTAAACCATTGACAGAAACGGTTGTTAGAAATTTACAACTTTGTAACCGTATAAGCGACGGGGTTCTCGTTGAAAAAGATATTTTTTTAGGAATTTGTACAGATTTTTCGAATGATACCATTGTTAATGTAATAATACTTTATTTTAAATGGGCTATTTGGAAAATACGTAATAAATGCAAATTCGATAAAATTGAACTGAATGACTATACAAGCTTTGCTAAAACTGCACATGCACAACGTATTCAAACTTCTTCTACTACGATCGGATCTTAAGTAAATATGCAAAACGAAAATTAAACTCTTAATCGAAAAAATAAAGGAAGATGTACTTAGTTCTACTGCTCTAAACGAAAGGTGTGTTCGGTTCCATATATACTAATCTTATTGTATCTTCATTAGTGTTTATAAAGTAGTGAACAATATGTTATTTTAACAGAGAGAAAACCAATGTTTTTGTAATTATTATTTGAATCTATGTCGGTGCGTATTAGTTACATTAGTAAATTACCACAAATATTATGCTTCGTAATATATTTGTACTCACCACATGTGCATTATCCTTTTTTGTAATCCATATATATATTTTAAAGAATACTTTAAATTTCTGTTCAATCACATCAAAATTCTTCAATTCAAATTGTAACTTATTTTCGCAATCAAATTTTAAAGTTTTTCCAGTATAAATCAACACATGTTTGTTCAGTGAACCGGATATACGATAGTGAATTTATACAGTGATGCTTATTAGGTGTGAAAATCAATTGTATTGGTTATTCAAATATTATTATGTATGTAAAACTATTGTAAAAACTCATTTGATATTTTTCCTGGTCAAGTGAGGCTGTTAAAATACAGGGGCCCCTAAGTGTGCTATCTTGGCTACTTAGGTATTTATATAGCAGGAAATGATTGAATAAAATATTTGTTATCGTTAAAAAAAGAAAAGAAAAAAAAGATGTAATAAATTTCATGAATTCAGCAGAAATAACTTATAAAATAAAGTTTTAAATCTTACGCAGTTAGAATAGTTATTGTGTAAATCATTTAATTTTTCCGACGTAGTCGGTATTGTTTCGGTTTGTGTCCTTTGAACCTAAGGACGTTTAACTATGGCAACAGAATACGCATGCTCGAAAATCCTTTCTGTGATTGGACAAAATGCTGTCATGGTGGGTGATTTGGTTGTGTTTGAAAAAAAGTCTCGTTAATTATATCGTGATGGAAAGCAAGTGAAAAACTATAAATATTTGAACTAGATCTTACAAAGATTTATATTTTTATTAAAATAATTGTATAACAAAACATTCAGGAAAACAATTGTATATTATGTTTGTTTAACCACCTTGCCATTTGCCGAAACTGGTTTTATATTATATCTGAAGGTTTTTTGAAGAATCAATATTTTCAACTTATTATAAATATTGTCTATTTAATGTTTGAAACTATTTCTATGACTCTGAACCATTAAGATTGTGACACTTTGTATGATTGGCTGTAGTTTGACCTCTAGATATATATTTTTGTATTAATATTTACCATTTGATATTTTATACAAAATATGTCACTACGAAAACCATCACTCTTTAGAGTGATATTTTTCGTAGTGATATATTTTGAATACAAAATTAAATGGTAAATATTACAAAAATAAACAATATTTAAACAATATTAGTAATAGAGATGCATCATTGTAAATTATCTGTTGCTTATTTTGGTATAAGGAAATATTTTTTTTTATTATTGATTGACTGTACCAATGCAAAGAGCTGAACACTCACGTCATATTTGTAACATTGTGTAAGGCTACAAATTAAACCAGTTACTAACCGTCCATTTCTTAGTCTGTCCTATTATACAGTAAACCAGAACAGCTGTATCACCACCACCTGGATGAATTGTGTAAATCCCGTCCATGTTTACTGATATGTCTTCACACTCCAGCCTCTCTAAATAAATTGAATCGATTGACATAAGAGTGAGAATATTAATTTAAAAAAAAAATTGCTTTTTTGTATCGATCGTTGGGCTCTTTAAACAACGTTTATTGTTATTTATCTTTCAAACTGTATGTTATTCCGAAATCATAACAGCACGTTATGAGATGGTTATCAATGAGCATAATTGTGTTCAATTTCAGATTTTGACATATGACTGACTTTTGGTTAGGATTGCGGTTGATGCATGTTGTACATGATATATTTAAAGATAGTGTGAGATGTACATATATTTAGAAATCATTAAAAATCGTCAAAGGAATATATTAATCATAGTTCATATTATTAGGGTATGAACGCATTAATTACAATTACTTGGTGTACACTGGGATCCTTCGAAGAATTCTCTGGGCATGCATTTACATGTATCATTTATGCACCTGAAAGCATTTTTGCACTCTTCGCTTTCCCTGCATGATGAATTGAAACGCTTTTCTAAAAAAATAAAAACTGAATTTAAAAAATCAACGGATTTTTTTTTTTAATAAAGTTAAAACATTTGGCATATAGTATATAACATTTTAAATGTAATATTAAAGTGAAGTAAAAATGCGCTATGTACGTAATGACCGATAACAGAAGTATCAAGAACTAACTCTAATGTATGAACCACGAAAATAATAATTTTATAACACAAAACTAAAGAGAATGAATAAAATAAAACTGAAACTATATATTAACATAAACCGATCGAAATGACAAGCTACTTTAATTAAACATAACACATTTGGATACACGTTTTATTATGTTATTAATCAAATATGAGAATTTGGGTCAAATCGGTGAACATGAAATTGGCGGCTATTGCCCCTTTAAATCATAGGGTAAACCTTAAAAAGTTGTTAAAAGCAGGATAAAGATAGCTTTTTAGACACTTTAAAAAGTTTTAATTACATATAAAGACAATTCTTAATAATAATTCTTTTTGGGCCCTTTTTAGCTTGTTGTTTGGTGTGAGCCAAGTGTCCATGTATTTGACCTACAATGGATCTCCTTTACAAATTGTGATTTTGATGGAGAGTTGTTTCAGTGGCATTCATACCACATCTTCTTATATCTAATTTAATTCAATAGAATAAATCTGCCTGTGTTCTGATGATGTTACGTAAATACACTTACTTGCTACACAAAGAGATCCAGACCAATAATCATCATGGGCACAACTACAGACACCATGGGTGCAATACATTGTACGTATGCATTCGTCAGACAATTTACAATATGAATTGTAAGATTTTTCTGCAATGCAGTAGATTTATATTTTATTAACACTCGTAAATATTAAAGTTTAGTTCAAATGAATTAGTAAGAATGAATAAAAAGTTATTGTGACTTAGTAAATGATATAAATCAATTTTGTTACATGAAAAATATCTTTCCTTTAAGATTTCTAGTGAAAGGACTATCGAATTTTGAACACTAGAGTCTATTTTCTAAACGTATTTCCAAAGTGAGTTTTTTAAATTAAGCTAAACGATTTTAAATATTGTTTTTGTTGTCTTTAACGATTCTTGCACTGAGAAATTAAGCTCGGTGATGAGTGTTTCGTTTTTAAAAAATACATTGATGACTTAAAAGACAATACATACAATCATTATAGAGTTGTTTAAGAACCTTGGGGTTTTATAACCCTCATGATATCTAAAAACAGGTTGTTTAATGTTAAATTTTAAATCGTTTTTTCTATATATTTCTTTTTCATTTTTTTTTAAATATTGTCAATGAAACCAGAAGCCTAGCTATAAATCAGTGGTTTTCTGATGTGTACCGTATTTGTTTTTCGTTTATTGTTTTACACGCACATATACTATCAATTGAATTGTTTTAATTTTTTAAGCGTTATGTGATATGGATGATTGATGATATCGTAACTGTGAGTATGAATTTCTAAAAGCATGAACATTATTAGTCTCACTCGGTGTGCAAAGGGACCCATTCCAATATGTGTTGTTTGTACACTGGCAGGTATTCTGTTTACATCGAAGGAAGATCTTACACTGGTGGTCATCAGCACATCGTTCATTTGCAGAATGTCCTGTTCACATAAAGATTAAGCTCACATATATAGAGAAAAGTGCATTGTATAGAATAAAATCTTTACTTTATATATCAAATTTTAGTTTAAAATAGCACAGTAATATTTAACATTTCCATTAAAGCGGCGGGATTGTCTTGCCACGAAACTAGGTTCAGCCCAACATTTTCTCTTAAGATGTCTTGTACCAAGCCAAGAAAATTGCTATTGTTATCTTACAGTTCGTTTCTGTTTGTGTTGCATATTAGTGTTTCTGTTGTGTCGTTGTTCTCCTGTAATAGCTGATGTGTTTCTCTCAGTTTTAGTTTGTAACCTGGATTTATTTTTTCTCAATCGATTTATAAATTTCGAACAGCGGTATACTTCTGTTGCCTTTATTTTTACAAGATTATTTTTGCTTCTTGAGTGAACCGTGAAAGGCAATACAAATCTAATTTTATTTTATTTATTTTCAGGGTCATGATAGTTACCATTAAAAAAAACAAAAAACAAAATCAAATATTTTTACTCAATACATACTTACGTTCAATACACGTGTACATATTCCAATAATAATGTGCATGACATTGACATACACCAGATAGGCAAACTAAGTTCCCACTGCAGTCATTTATGGTTGAACAAGAAGAATTTAATGTTTTCTCTGGTGTATTAAAAAAATCAAGAAATCAAACAAATGTATGCATGGTTCTATACAAATTAAAATTCAGTACGATAAATATTCCTCAAACACATCCTACTAAATATCGTCTTACAGACATTCAATCCATTTAATCCAGTCACGTCTCAGTCATTAAAGCTGAACAGACGTGTTAAGTCAGCTCTTCTTTACCCGTTATATTCGATGAGGGTTTACAGTTAGATGATCAACGACTTACTGCTTTAGATGACAGAAACCAATCCAACACCGTACAGCAAACGTATTAGTTCGCGTATTCCCGCGTTAACATGCACTCAAAAACCCATTGTATCATAGGGGAGTGTTATGTCGATTAACGTCCGAGGGCTGTATCATAGGTGTTAGATGATTGACCTTCATTTCACTGTCTCGCGGCATTGGTCCTGATAACGCTTCCTGTCATCTTTAGCACTACGTCTAAGACTCATTTACAAGTACTCTATCATCGAGGTTAGCGGGCTGCCAAGCCGACCATACTGGCCCTGAAAGCAGCCATTGTCAAGAAATAACAACAAAAATAGTAAACAAACCAAAAAGAACTCACAAAACCAAGATGGCGACCTCAAAAATTGCCACCACAACCTATTCCTGACCGAAGCCAGCAAATTATTTAAACGCTTGCCAATCGCCTCCGATCATCGAGCCGACCATGCGAGGGCTGTATAGCCAGTCAAGGTCGTTAAAAAACTTCCATTTGTTGTTATAGACATTTGGATCTCCAGAGCTACGAGTATTCCTTATATTACTAAAACAATTGTTTGTATGCCGATTAATTTTGCTTGACATTTCTATTTTATTATTTATTGTTTTACTGATTAACTTGATAATTTGGAAACATTATGCATGATAGTATGGTGCCACTATCAATGCGTTATTACAATCACAATCTGCTCAGAAAATTTAATAAAAATCCAGTAAAAAACGGTCAAAAATTTTCATGAAATACTTTTATTTGAAATAACCTTTGCTAATATTTTGTTTTTGATAATCACACTATCCCGGTGTCGTGGTTACTCAAGTGATTTCGTTACAGGTTTAATCCTAACGATACTTTGGGAACATTACAAAAAAAAATGCAGTGAAATGCTAATTGGATACAACATCTCAATTTTTGGCAAACGATTATTGGTAACTTGTTCGAAATCAGACAATTCTGTATAAAATATATTTGAGCTTGTCAAATGTTTGATCCATTAGAGTGTAAAACCAACAAATCATAGTACGTCCAATACGGTTTCATAAGAAATAGCGTCGAGAAATATATTCTCTTAAATTTGACTTAGCATCTCAGAGTGAAAAGGAAATGGGGTTTGTCCCGCTCATTTCTTCTGTCAGCGAACAGCAGCAAACTATTACATATTCTAGACACTTTGGTACCCAGACAAATCGGCTCTAGGAAAATATATCACTTTTCATTTCCGTCAAAAACTTTAGTTTGGCGAACATCATTGGTGCGTTTTAGGCATCGTTTTCTTTCTATTTTGAGCGAGCTATATTACACGAATTATCCAGCAAATTATATTATTACTGTTGATTATCAGCACGGCAGTCCATCGGGAATAGTGATTTAGTAACTACAGAACAAACATTCATTTGATATATACTCCATAATGTCTTGCTTAACTTTAAGAGTGCAGGGATACAGTCCTCTTTATCTTGTAAATGACTTCATAAGATGAGTGTGAATTCACATTACTATAAGACGTGTCACGGTAATTTTCTATCCCAAATTCATGTATTTGGTTTTGATGTTATATTGGTTATTCTCATTGGATTTTGTCTAATGCTTAGTCCGTTGCTGTGCGTGTTACATTTTAATGTTGTGTCGTTGTTCTCCTCTTATATTTAATGCGTTTCTCTCAGTTTTAGTTTGTTACCCCGATTTTGTTTTTGTCCATAGATTTACGAGTTTTTAACAGATGTATACTACTGTTGCCTTTATTTATTAGTATAGTTGACGAGCTTTTCCATAAAAAAAAATCAAAAGTGTTCTATTCGATATTTGTAAAAGTCAGTTCAATATCAAGACGAGTAGGCACCTCATACAGCTAAAATGTGGTGATATTGTAGTACTGGTGCTATAGTGCACGAATATAAAGTATACAGCTTATATATATTAATGCGATTGAAAAACATACTGTATCACTCTCGACCAATATCAGCTCTGTTGTTGATCGGTATGACATAGCATGTAATACGGATTATATCATATATCATTATTTATATATTGTAGGTTTGTATAAAATGTTGTGTACAACCCATGATTCTGCACAGAAAGCTAATAAAACTTAATAAAGAACACCACGTAAAAGTGTTTTACAACAATTTCTTTATACGAATTATATGACCGTAAGGTATATCTGTTTCTCAGATGATAGTGAATATGTTACTTATGTCGTAACTACAACAACTTTTCCGCGAATGTGACCTATCGAGTTAGACTAATCAACAAAGTTTTACTATAATTCGCAACACGACAGGTGCCATCTGTGAAGCGGGACCTGCTTACTTTTTGGAGCACCTGAGATCTCCCCAGTTTCGTTTAGCTCAGTTTCGATTTTTCTATGTTGTGTCGTGTGTACTATGTTTTTCTGTTGTTTTCTATCATGTTTTGCATTGGCGTTGGCAGTTTATATTCGAGTTTTTGAGTTTGAATGGCCCTTTTGGTATTTGACGCCTCTCTTTGACTCTTTTAGTGGCTTAAGGTAGATCATAAGTAAATATTTTGTGAGACAGAATTTCCTTATACTTAGCCGAAATGAAGATTTTACTATGCTCTTTTCAAAAATATAATAAAAAGTATTGGTCACCGTACTATTTTTCGAGCTATTAGTCGTTGAAAATAGATGGTTCATTTGTGTGCATAAAAAAAAATCTATGAGACAGAATTTTGAAATAAATTGTGAAAAGATAGGTTTTGTAATATATTTTAAGAAAATAAAAAGAAAAAATGGTGTTACCGAACTTGTTTTCTCGCTATAAGTGAAAGGAAAAAAATTCCCTATCGTTCCAGTATAATTTTTTTAATAAGAGTTATCTTCCCTTAAATGGCTCATTTGAAAAAAATGATTCTAAAAGCAAAAACAATTATATCTATTTAAATATTTTGAATTATACAATGAATTACCAAGTTTTCTTTATATTACTAGACAGTCTAACCTTTAAATTGAAAATCATCTGTCTTCAAATTTGCAGATTTAGTCAAATAATTAGACCGATTTTTTACTGTGATTGTACAATCCAAGATGGCGGTATACCATGTATCTACCTTAAGTAAGTTTTCGAACAAACTTATTAGGAACATTAAGGTGTTCATATATATTCCATGCAGCTCAACGTTTTAGGCTTTTTGTTGGTTATGACGTTCACCTATGTAAAGATTTACCTTCCAACTATTTTCATTCAAGCGTTTCTATCAAGACTTTCTATACAGAAAACATGTTAAGGCTATTCGGTTATTACCTTTGTTCTTTTTAAGGACCTGTTTTATATTAATTTGTAAGAAATATACTTAGCTATTTGTTTAAGCCTCACTTTGATTTTGAGATGAAGAGCGCTGCTTCTTTTGCTGTTTACGTGTTGTTTTTGCTCATTTACTGATTTTGTGTCATGGATAGACACGTCATTACTTTGTTTTTCTATTGTTGTTACTATTTCAAATTACATTTTAAATCATACGTACGTGTATTATTATCACACCGCAAATCATGATTACACAAAGCAGTACCAGAACAGCACGATTCACATTCTTGATGAACACCAGCTATGAAACGACGACCAAAACTATTTGTATAGCCATGGGTACACAGCTAAAATTAGATGTGGTATCAAGATAAGTTCTATTTACTAAAACATTGTTTCAGTTTTTATCTTTTTGATCGGCATAAATTCAAATATATATTGGACATATATTTGATTTGCTTTGTTCTTTAAATTGATTATGCAATCCCCCCCCCAAAAAAAAAAGTATAATACTATCAATTACCATTTACAGTTTGGGTTCTAATTTTCTTTTCACTGTTTTGAATTGTGAAGAGGTGATTGGATGGTTTGTTTTTATCAATTCATTTCGGTTTTTTTTTTCATAAAATGTTTTAATTTTTTTAAAATTCTTTTTAAAGGAAGCGGAATCTTAGTAAGATCGTGAAGATGTTTCTTTTATATGTTGCAGATACCTAATGATGGATAATTTATAAAGTGTTATGTTGATTTACAGCACACATTGAATACAGTTTTCTGTTGTTGTTTAAATTGAAGTTCCCAGTCTCCTTAATATAATCGTTAGTGCTTCTCAACTGTCATGATTTAAAACATGCATTTCATAAATTTTCTGCCAAAACGTTTCTAAATTGTTAAGAACTATGATTTCAACTCACTACAAACATTCTGTCATATCTTGTTATATTTTGTTATGGTCTTTTTCCATTTTTTTAAGATTATCATGCAGATGTGCTCAACGAAGATCCTGGGATGCAACTAATTTATTAAAAATGTATTTTAATTTTCGTTTGAAGCCTTACTGAAAATAAAGACGTCATATCAAATTATGCTTATTTTTTTCTTTTCTTCACTCAAATGTCAGGACGAGAAGAAACTAACAATCAGTAAAATATCAATGTACTTAACCCCAAGAAAAATTCAAAAAGAAAGGGGTAATGGTAGTATACATGATATATACAATAAGTAGGTTTTGTCGCAAAGGCTGTTTATGATAAGGGTCAGGAAAATTGAGACTGCAACTGGAAAATGAGGATAAAAAATAGCCAGATAGGAATATAACTTTTACCATGCAACATATCAATTACGAACTACTAAAAGAACTGTTACAGGGTTCCTTTTAATACGTCCCCAGAGCGTGGCAATCTCTACACGAGGCATCGGATTTAAAGTCCTCATTCTCACAGTGACTGAAAAATTATGCATCCCACACAGACGGCGAACAGTTGCAAAAGGTTTCACTGCCAGTCGGAAGAAGACCTGTAGTGATCATATTTTTTTATTGATTCTACTGATCAAATGTATCGAATCAAACTTGGTTTTCTTGATTACAAAATGTTCTTATTGGTGTCGAGTATATCCGAAGTGAAGAAAAAAAGTACTTACTGCCGAGTGTTTGCATCCAACGTCATATAATTGTTGTTTTGAAGCAGTTCTGTATTTATGCAAATAGCATACCTTTCATGAAATAAATAATCAGTATTGAATGTACAGCAAATTAAATCTATACCACGATAACATTGTTTTTGTTTTAATCGAAATTAAAAGTGTTTTTCTATTATTTCACAATTTCAACGACCCAAAAAAACACAACACAGACATTTAGGGATCAACATATGTTTTGCCTTATAGTTAACGTACAGGTATATAGATATATGTCAATAAATAAATTTTTAGCGTCTGAAGATTATTTTCAAATGTAAGCGAAATTATCAGTATCAATGGAATACAGTTTTAAAAGGTTTCTTTTCAGACAGCTTTAATGAAGTTATTACCGGTTGAAATTCTGTAAGCTCGCAATGTTCGCGCTTCTATTCTATTCTAATTAAACAAAAATAACTAAAGATTTTTTCTGTACTGTAGAATATAAGTAGAATCATTATTTAGGGACTTTTTAATTGTGTGACATTACCAAAGCATACATTTTATTTGCTTGTGTCAATTGGTTGATGAAATTTCGTTTACTGTTTGAAAGCCTGTTAACATGCAATAACATTTAAGAAAGGACCGATATACATGTAGGAAATTGAATATTAGAGTTCAAACCCGATCAAACAGGAACTTTTTTTCACAAAATAAAAAAAAAATTGTTAAAACGTCATGTATGAAAAATATTCCTTAAGTTATATATGCAATGGTAGTCAATAACATAATTGCAATCTATTCCAATAGCTAGTTGCTGTAAGAAAAAAAAACCACAAAAAGTCGGTTAACAGCATCAACAAATGAATGAAAAAACAAAAAACAACGAATCACCAACACTTGTAAACAAAATGGCGCAAATTGCTTTTAAAAATAATTATAATTGCTCGAAAAAAATACGCATACCAGATACAAATTGAAGAAAAATCTTCATCCTATTTCTATAACATATGTAAAGAACAAAACAAAAATATATACAAACCTCATCTTTCGCACAGGTTGTGGTATTTTGACATATTCGAGGATCTTCTATTTCGCTGCATGATAGACATTTTTGCTGTGGAACTAGTAAATACAAATGTATAAGATCAGAAGTGATAATACCTCAATGAGACAATAATATTGACACATACATTTGCTACATGTAGCTATTAACGGTCTTGTACAGAAGGCATATGTATATAACATAAGTGAACAGTCTGGAATATAGTGACAGTTTATATATACATATATCCTGTCTTTAATTTTGTTTCTTGTGGTTTAATTATTCTAAGTGTTCAAGTGAATTCTTTTTCAAGTCGTTTTTGACAGATTGTATAGTTTATAGTGCCTAGTACAACCATTAGATTGATATGCAAAGATTAAGGACAGACAAAATTCACAATTTACCTTAGACGAGGAAATATTTGTTAGTCCTTTGACACGAGTAGTCCTTTCGGCTTAAACTATTACCTGGACTATCGGTAATTCTTTGACCACAGGTTAATGAAGAATATATAAAAATCTATCCTCTTACGTTTTTCGATGAATACTATTTATATCTTTGTCTAAAGATACAGGCAATGCTTCACAATTCGGTTTGTGGCAACTTTTTTGCATTTTAAATACCCTATCGAAAAATAACTGTTTTACTTGATAAATCTAGAAATTATTAAGAAACTACGGTTTCAACAAACAACGGCAGAGTTAATAGGCGATGAATTTAGCTATTCCTATAAGGTCTTTTTTGGCAGTAAAGCCAGTATGATAATTGCACGCGACTGGCTTTCAAGTATTTAAGTTTGAGCTTTTATATGTTTCCTTTATTGTTATATTTATTACGGGATTTCTTGTTTAAATAATTTTCACACATTTAAAATACGGAATATGTTATAGTATGAATACAACTAAGAATTTGTCAGAATGATAATTTGTTTAATTTCATTATACCTGAAAATTACGTTTTTTGAAATTTTCGGAATAGAATTACATACGTACCACTAAGTGTATCATTACAGGAAAGACGAGCATTGCAGATATCAGTGTTGTTACAACATTTGTGACATAACACATGACTGTGATCACTCCTCTTGCCAAATAAATTTCCAGTTAAATCTTTCCTACATAACTGAATTAAAATAAATCGTATATTGTAAATATATATATATGTTAGCGGCAATAAGTGAAATTAGACATTAAGCTTAAATCCTAGGCAATAAGCTAACACCTAGGCATTAAGTTATTGCCTGAAATTTTCAGGCATTAAGCTTATTTCCTGATATTTGATGATGATTATTCATCCTATTTCCGAACATAATTTTAGGCAATACGTAAACTCTGGAATATATGCATATTTAAGGATTTATTATTGATATAAAGTCGTTTCTTAATAATATTTCTAATATTACATGTATTAATATAAATTCATTTGACAGATCTTCAAAAGTATGTTTAATTAGTTATTTTAACAGTTTAACAAAATATTAAAAAGACTTAAAATGAAAAAAAAAGCTATTGTTTCCAATTAAAAAAGGGGTCGATTCTATAAAATAATTATAATATTTATTTGAAAATTTGTACACTTCACTAGTCGAGCTGGTTAGAACTGCACAAAAGTAGCCAACATTAAGATATGATTGTTTGCTCACACCATTTTCCAATTTTTTTATTGGATAAGTAAGTTTTCTTTGTTCACAGTTTCAGAACTTGTGATATCAAAATGAATTCAACACAAATTTCTATTAAGTTTTCATATTTTTAGATTATTATTTGAAGCGTTTAAATACAAATAACATATTTTATTAGTGTTTCTATTTGCGGTTTCTTGTGGACAGTTGTCTCATTGGCAATCATACAACATCTTCTTTTTTTATATATATTTAGGATGGAATTGGGCCCTGTAGTTTGGCATCAGTACAATATTATTTTTTTTCTTTTGCAGTAAAAAAATGAAATATTTGAAGTACTCAGTATCTATATGAAAGATGTACGATTATATTAACTATTTACAATTCAATTCTAATATAAAACGTAGTTATATTTTTTTTTTACTTTTTTTTTGTTTCAAAGAGTTTAAATGTACAATTTAATATCAATATTATTTATTACCCTTAAATTTAAAATTTTAAATAAGTATTTTCTAATAATAAATCGCTTTTTAAATTTAAGTTCTTGGTTAAATTTGATACAATATTTCAATTTTTTCATTTGCTATTTTCTTTTACGCCAAAACAAAGGACAGCGGTTAGAACACCATAGCTAAGATAATCCTCAAAGGTAAAGCTCAGATAGCTTCGATGTGCATGTTGAGACATGTCGTAAGTCGGTCCTTACTTTATCATAATTTCTGTCCTAAGAATATATTTTTACAGGACCAATCACAGGACAGTTAAATTTCGATAAACCTAGTTCTCATAATGTTATTATGTAACCAATATATTTTTATTTAAATGAATAAATGTCTTTTATTTACTCGCATTTATACTTTAGGTATTAAGCTTAATGCCTGCACATATTTTTCAGGATTTAAGCTTAAATCCTAAGATTTAAGACTAATGCCTAACATCATTTAGGTAATAGACTTACTACCTAGGCGTTACCTTATTGCCTAGGATTTAAGCTTAATGCCTAATTTCACTTATTGCCGCTAACATATATATATATCTAGAAATCTAGATCTGGTGTACAACAAAAATATTGACACCTTGTGTTTGTGGCATAACAACTTGGCCACAGGTTTATTGTTTTCTGTTCAGTATTAAATTTATATTAAGATCATTTTTTTTATATCTCGTGATCAATTTTATTTTGCAATCGCCAATGTGTGTCAGCAGGGTTAAAGAACATCAGTTGTTCGACCTGTTAGTCAAATGCGTTTTGTTTAAATATACTTTTTCACTTTATTGGTCTTTTGGAAAATGTTGTTTGTGCTGTATTTAGACCCTTCTACAACGAAATTTGTTTAACATGCACACGTATAAAAATTGCGGTTTTTATCCAACACAATCATTGGTTTGAACGTAGTTTTCAATTTAGACTTGCATGGCTATATTTTTTCGTTTGGGCTTGTATCATATTTCCCCTTCGGTTTATATGATCCGTTCATCCTATATGGACTCTTAAAATTCAATAGGTTTTTTTTCTAAAATTGAGGATAAATTGATTGTAAGGCCTTACAAATACCGTTTCGATCCGTAACATCACTGAAGAGACATTTATTGTTGAAATCCGGATCTGGTGTTCAAAAATATATTGTCATCTCATATTTGTGGCATAACATCTTGGCCACAAGTTTATTGTTTTCTGTTAAGTATAAATTTTTTATATTAAGATCCATTTTGTTACATCTTGTGATCAATTTTATTTGGCAATCGCCAATGGCAGTCAGCAGGGTTAGCGAACAACAGTTGTTCGACCTGTTAGTCAAATGCGTTTTGTTTAAATATATGTTGTTTGTGCTATATTTAGACCCTTCTACAACGAAATTTGTTTTACATGCACACGTATACAAATTGCGGTTTTTATCCGAAGCAATCATAGGTTTGAACGTAGTTTTCAATTTAGACTTTATATATATATATATATATATATATATATATATATATATATATATATATATATATATATATATATATATATAGAATCCCGGCGAGGGAAGAACCAAAAATTTGCGAAAGCAAATTTACAGATCTAACATTGTTGGGTTGATGTTTAGACGAGTTATATATACATTATGTACACAGCCATGTATCACCATCATTGATGGCGATCCGATGGATACATATGTTGTAGAGTTGTCACTGACTCAGACGTACTTATAAATATAATTATTTTCTGTGACTGTATATTACATTAATTTGTAGGATCCTTTACTATAGATAATTTAGCTGATCTGTAACAATAACATCTTCATGCCTTATATATCATGTACTGTAGTACGCCGCTAGATTAAAACTGACGAGGAAAGGTAACACACGGCCAGCGAAAGCTCTTTTTTGAGAGCCCAGGTGGTCGTGTGGTCTAGCGGGACGGCTGCAGTGCAGGCGATTTGGTGTCACGATATCACAGTAGCATGGGTTCGAATCCCGGCGAGGGAAGAACCAAAAATTTGCGAAAGCAAATTTACAGATCTAACATTGTTGGGTTGATGTTTAGACGAGTTATATATATATATATATATATATATATATATATATATATATATATATATATATATATATATATATATATATATATATATATATATATATATATATATACCGGTAGTTGTTTTATGATAAACACGAATACTTCCCGCCTAGACGCTTTTTTATAAGCATTGAAGTGCTCACTAGGTTACTGTAACGTCCTTCTCTTTTGAATACTGAGAACATGTACAATAAAAGACTCACTTCCAGGAAATATTGTTGAAAATATTTTCGTCGATTATAATTGCACTCTAGAGGTATTATATTAAAGGAACAGTATTTTACCGAATTCAAATCTCTAAAAAAATTATTTTAAAATGACAAATCAAGTTAACAAGCAAACATTGATGAATTGCATTAGGAAATGAGCAAGACGATTGTGTAAATAGGTCTAATGTATCTTCTCTTGCATGCATGAGTAAAAGTGTCACAATCTGGAATACTAATAATAAAGTAAGACAAAATCGGTAAAAGTGCAGATCGAACCACTATTTTAGATGTTGACTTAAGCAATGAAATTTCATTGGCACATTGTTATACACCGAATTCGCGGCAATGTTTTATCAAATATATAATTCGTTTTCAAAAAAAGTACAGGAAAACAATTAAAATTGACATCGGGTTTTTCAAAATCAATGTTGTGTTAGATAAAACATTGCATTATAATAACCATTAAGCAAGTGATTGTTGTGTAAACAGTAAAATCACGTGATATACTGTAAACTAACCAATCGCGAGTTGAAACAAAAATATAAATAATCGCAAATGTGTTAACTTGGATTTCGTTGATTTAACTACAACAAGCTTATTTTAAAAAATATTAGGATTGAATCATTGCAAATTTGACATGAAAAACTTATATGCCACATAACGTATTAGCGAAAACAAGTTGGTTAACAATATGTACAGTATTAAGGTTAAGCGCATATTGTTTTATATAATGGTATATTAATGTATACATTTCCACAAATGTTTTGACAAGGCAGTAAAATACGTTCAATTAAGTTAACACATACCTCGGGCAGTGCACAACCAACATCATACCGATATTCATTCCTGTTTGTGGAATATTTTTGGATGAAACAAACCTACAGATATCATGATTATTAAGACATAGAAAACTAGACGAGAATAGTTGTGTTTTTTTAATCAGCTATAAAACTTAAATGTTAAACTATTACTATTTTGATTTCAACATTTACATTCGTGTGTCAGCATAACAAAAAAAGGTTGATCATCTCTGTGTCAACAAATCATTAAACATAGTTCTGACACATTTAGAAAAATTTAGACCTTTTTTAGAAGTTCTGAATTTGTCTGAATCATATTCTTACTGATACAGACAGATTTTTAATTTGTCTTACATTCTTGAACATAATTCTGACACTTTCAAAACAATTCAGACACTTCTAAGAAATTCTTAATTTGTCTGAATAAAATTCTTAATGATTCAGAAATATTCAGAATTGTCAGCATCAATTCAGAATAGAAATATACAGACATCATTCATCATGTAAGACAATTGCAGCAAAAATTCAGACATTTTTAGACAAATTCAGATTTTTTTATGAGGTTCCGTTAGAGCTTGAGTACCATGTTGTAATGATTTACACGAGAAGACATTATTATCCGTATTGTGTCAACATGGTATGTTATTTTGTTTTTGGAAGTAGTTAATCTATGTTTATAATTATCATTTTGTTGGTTTCTTCTTTCAATTTAGACTGGAAAATCTTCTTGATAAGTTTTTCTGTGCTTTTTGATGTATGTTTGTTTGTTCTACATTGGCTAGAGGTTAAGGGAAAGGTTTTTAAACTTTGCACCTGTCCCAATTAAAGAACCGCAGGCTTTTTTAGTCTTTTCTTTTTAACTTTGGTTTATTTGCATGTTTCGGAATTTTATGACATTGGGTTGTGCCTGCATTTTGGTCGGGTTATTATCTCTTTGACACGTTCCTCGTTTCCATTCTCATTTCCATAAATTGGATAGAGAAAATAGTGCAATCAATTAATCATACACGATATACAAAATACACCGATAAATTGAAGGTATGTTACTTACTTCATTATTTTTACACATTTCATGACCTGCACAAAATTCTCCTTCAGCCAGATTACTACAGGATAGGCAAATTGTTCCAGATTCTAAAACAAGTTGACGAAAGCTTGTAACAAACCATGATAAGTTTGTGTGGGAATCCGAAAATATGCATTTGTTATACTTTATGACGCATAGTTAGAAAGGTAAAGGGAACGGTTTGTGTCCAGGTAAAACTATGTTATCGTTTTAATCCAGTAATCTATTATTTTACAATTACTGTTTCTGAGGCAAATTTAGTATAGTAGATATTAAAAATATCAATATATACTCACTTGATTCCTTGAATACACACAAAAAAACCAGCAGGGTAATCCAAATCACTGTAAGATACAAAAGAATGAAACAGAGTGAAGAGTACGGTTTATGATATGAAATAATCCATACTATGACAAGTTTGTAGTTTATAGCTGTGATAATAAACTGCCGGGTTCGCTATATCACATGTCTTTCATATAGAAAAGTGACACGTAAAGCTGGTCTACATTTCAATCGGTATAAAAAAAATCAAATCACCAGTGATAAATATCAGTGCTCCAATGTCTCCAATCAATGCACATATTTTTATATTTCAAAGGGAATAAGATCCAACATAGAAAATTCATGTTATTCATGTAGATTTTTATGACCCACCAATGGACATTACGTTATTGATCTGTTTGTCTGTCTGTCCCGCTTCATGAAAAAGTGTTTGGTTGAGGTAGTTTTTGTTTATTATAAGAAGATCCAAATAATACATAATATTGATAGTTTGTTTGAAGGCGCTTGTGAAAAGGGAAGTTCCACAATTAACCAATTGGCTAATGAGGGAATAACCCTTTTTAGCATAATTAGGTGGGCGGATTCGGCAAACCGTACGTTTATACATTTTCACTTTTGATACGTTCCTTAGAATGAATTGATACCTATTAAAATGAGTTAAAAGGGATAGAGTTGTGAAACGTAGCAGCTAGTAAGAAACTATCTTTGTTTTAAATATAATAATACAGTAATATTTCCAATGAGACGATACCAAAGAGACGTAAACGCTAGGTCATCGTACGGGCTTCAACAATTAACAAAACCCATACCTCTTAGTAAATAGTAAACAACAGAAGGCTCCGATAAAATTAAATTTAAAGCTTTCTAAATGAGAAAAATAACGGCCTGAATAGTGTTCAAAACAATAAGCGTAAAACAAATAGAATATACAGTCACAAACAACAGACACTGCAGACTGTGGACTTAACATTCGCAGTAGTGTATTGTTCAACGCAGTATAGAACCAACTATAAAAATTAGTTAAAATGTACTTTACTTATCAGATCGATACAAAGCATTGTCGGCAGGTTTATGTCAGAACGCAATAGGTGATGTAACTGGTGTAACACATCTCTTTTCTTTATGCCAACAACAAAGACTTTTAGCTTTCAAATTTTGACATACGCAAGCCTTTTTTCTGTGTCTAATTTTTAACTGTATGAAACAACTTTTAATGTACAAAAACATATTAGTCAGAAGCAAAGATACTTTTCAGCCTGAATTAATGTTTAGATGTTTCTTTATCAAAACATTCGAATGTATATATTGTGTAATTGTTTGTCATCAAAACACTTTATACAATCATGTGCAACTCAACCAAGCCAAAATTACTGTACAAAAGGCTCCTCGATATAACGACGTTTCTACCTGTGCTATATGAAGTATATAAATACGTTCATTTTTTTTTTTAATATTCAGGCATATTTTCATTTGGAAATGTAGTTCGTTGTTTTCTTTAATTGTTTATCAGTTACTGCCATGTTTCATGGGTTAAAAAATCCACTAGCCCGACGCCCGGGACTAGATCATTTGCGCCTCGGGCAATTAAAACTTGAACCCAATATGCCCGACGGACTAGTAACAAAATATTATTGGCGTTTCCAAAATAGATAGTGGAAAATCCCTTCATCCCTATTCTATCTTAGTCAATCAGATTCAATTACGTCATCCGGGATTCGAAGCATTTGAACTGGTTTGTACAGGTCTAGGGTTGCATTCAATATATTAGCGGCTACTTAGGGCTATGCAGATTTTTGACTATTGAACGAGTAGCTAGCCTAGCTGCAACATAGATATTGATCGCAGCTAGGCTAGCTACTCGTTCAGTAGACAAAAATCTATGTAGTACTACGTAACCTTACGATATTGAACGCAACTCTGTTGTACAGTTACATGTTTTAAAAATAGAACAAATAACTCAGGGTGGACAGGTATCATCTATTGATTGCAATATCTCACACTTTTAATATCTATTTGTCAGTACAGGGGGTATTGTACATTGCTTCTGTCGAGATTTTTAATTAATCGGTAGATGAAGGAGGTACTATTGAGGCTGAAAATTCATCTAGAAAAAATGTAAAATACGATCGGGAAAAGCGGTAAAAAACATATCTAGTGACATGGACAGAAAGATTCCCCTGGGCAAGGTCGGCTGTGGTGCCAGGATGAAATTTCTGAGACCATGTTCTGCGAATATTGCCAGTGTTTTCCCGAGCATCCCAATAAAAGGTCTCCCTTGTATGTGTGGACAACTAATATAATAATTAAACCACTTGTTTCACACGATAAAACCAATAAACATGTTTTCTCTGCCAGAAAATAAACTAGTTTAAAACGGTGTATAATGTCCCCTTCAAAACATGACACCCACCATGTATTATGCAGCAAACTCTGATTTGTAAGGCATACATGGGCTAGCAGGTCAGTTTTGATGGGCTAGCAGTTCTTCGAACAGGGCTAGTAAAATCCTGCTGCCAATAAGGCCTGGGCTAGTTATCTGGAACAACATTTTTTAACCCCTGTGTTTATGCATATCCATTTTGTTATCTTTATATAATATCAATTTCACTTAAACATTTCAAAATAGTAACATTATAAATCACAAACCTGAACTATCAAGCATGGTAATACTTCTCGAGAGTTGTTTGGTTTTGAAATGCATGAGGTGAATGTATGCTATATAATAGATAAAGTGTAACTATAAAAGACAGGTCACTTGTGTCATTGATAAGGCAGGCATTCGTAATAACTACAGATTGTTTCTGTACATTTTGTGTCTCTTGGGTCAAAACACATGATCAATACTTTTGCAATACGTTAACCAACAATTCTACTGAGATTTTTCCTCATTAACGTATACCAAAAGATATCCACTTATAAAGAAAAACCATTATTACTATTTCTATTTTTTTTTACATATTTGCTGATAATAATCAAATAAAAATATAAAGAAACATTCTGTATTTAATAGGCTAACATGCCGATCTTGTGGTATTCAACTTCTTGTTTGTGTAAACTAGCATAGCAATTAACGAAATCCAAATGTGTTATACAGAAACATAGGCGTTTGACAATAAAATACAAAGTGTGGCGAGGATTAACATATGGATAAATGAAATTCAATGAACGTATGACCAATTATAACATATTTGTTTGAATCCGAAAATATGCTAGTAATAATATTAAAGTCGAAAATGTCAATGAACATTTGACTGCAGTTAACGTTATGGTATTATCCCAGAAATAAACGATTCGTCTCAATGAATCAATATCAGAAAAAAGCAATTGCTAATAATTTTGCTTAAACGTTTCCATAAAACATCGCCGTAACCGATAAAACGGACAACAGTGAAGTAAAAGAGGGACGAAAGATATCAAAGGGACAGTCAAAGTCATAAATCGAAAATAAACTGACAACGCCATGGATAAAAATGAAAAAGACAAACAGACAAACAATAGTACACATAACACAACGTAGAAACTAAAGAATAAGCAACACGAACCCCACCAAAAACTAAGGGGTGATCTCAGGTGCTCCGGGAGGATAAGTGCATCCTGCTCCACATGTAAGCATTACATCGAGTGATGTTTTTTTTTCAGTTCAATCATTTGATATGTAGAGTTAATTGGTTTTAGTTTTATACTGCATTAATGGACATTGGATTTTGATTATGGAATTAAATTTGCTGAACTATCGTTTAACTAAACAAACAAAGCTGCATTTTAAAATATTTTTTAGTATCTATGTTTAAGATTCATACTTTTGTTATTGTATATAAACTAGAGGCTCTAAAGAGCCTGTGTCGCTCACCTTGGTATATGTGAATATTAAACAAAGGACGCAGATAGATTCATGACAAAATTGTGTTTTGGTGATGGTGATGTGTTTGTACATCTTACTTTACTGAACATTCTTGCTGCTTACAATTATCTCTATCTATAATGAACTTGGCCAAGTAGTTTCAGTGGAAAATGTTAGTAAAAATTTACAACTTTTATGAAAATTTTTAAAAATTGACTATAAAGGACAACAACTCCTTAGGGGGTCAATTGACCATTTCAGTCATGTTGACTTATTTGTAAATCTTACTTTTCTGAACATTATTGCTGTTTACAGGTTATCTCTATCTATAATAGTATTCAAGATAATAACCAAAAACAGCAAAATTTCCTTGAAATTACCAATTCAGGGGCAGCAACCTAACAACCAGTTGTCCAATTCATCTGAAAATTTTTGAGCAGATAGATCTGGACTTGATAAACAATTTCTCCATGTCAGATTTGCTCTAAATGCTTTGGTTTTTAAGTTATAAGCCCAAAACTGCATTTTACCCCTATGTTCTATTTTTAGCCATGGCGGCAATCTTGGTTGGTTGGCCGGGTCACTGGACACAATTTGTTAACTAGATACCCCAATTATGATTGTGTCCAAGTTTGATTTTATTTGGCCCAGTAGTTTCAGAGGAGAAGATTTTTGTAAAAGATAACTATAATTTACGAAAATGGTTAAAAATTGACTATAAAGGGCTATAACTCCTAAAGGGGTAAACTGACCATTTTGGACCTGTTGACTTATTTGTAAATCTGACTTTGCTGAACATTTTTCTATTTACAGTTTATCTCTATCTATAATAATATTCAAGATAATAACTAAAAATAGCAAAAATATCCTTAAAATTACCAATTCAGGGGCAGCAACCTAACAACGGGTGGTCCGATTCATCTTAAAATTTCAGGGCAGTTAGATCTTGACCTGATAAACAATTTTACCCCCATGTCAGATTTGCTCTAAATGCTTTGGTTTTTGAGTTATAAGCCAAAAACTGCATTTTACCCCTATGTTCTATTTTTAGCCATTGCGGCCATGTTTTTTTATGAAATGGGAATTAAAACACAAACTTTATTCTAGATACCCTAGGAATCAATCAAATGAAGTTTGGTTTGAATTGGTTCAGTAGTTTCAGAGGAGAAGATCTTTGAAATAGTTTACGACGACGACGACGGACGGACGACGACGACGGACGCCAAGTGATGGCAAAAGCTCACATTTCCTTTTAGGAAATATCTGAAAGTGTTTAGAAAAAAGTCTGTATAACTGTTATTTTCAACAATTTATCAAAGTCCAAAGCCCGTAATTTCGGCAAAAATTAGCAAAGCGGAACAAAAATTAAACTTGACCTGTATCTCATCATGGTTACCTCTCATACCAAAATCAGCCCAATATCTAAAAGCCTTTCGAAAAAAGTCTATAACTGTGATTTTCAACAATTTTAAAAGTTGTAAACCCTTGATATTGGCAAAAATTAATGGAGCGGAACAAAACTTAAACTTGATCTGTAACTCATCATGGTTAACTCACAAACCAAAAATCAGCCCAATATCTGAAGGCGTTTAGAAAAAAACTCCGTATAATTGTGATTTTCAACAATTTATCAAAGTCAAAAGCCAGTAATTTCAGCAAAAGTTAGCGGAGCGGAACAAATCTCAAACTTGATCTGTAACTCATCATGAGTAACTCACATACCAAAAATCAGCCCAATATCTGAAAGTGTTTAGAAAAAAGTCTGTATAACTGTTATTTTCAACAATTTATCAAAGTCCAAAGCCCGTAATTTCGGCAAAAATTAGCAAAGCGGAACAAAAATTAAACTTGACCTGTATCTCATCATGGTTACCTCTCATACCAAAATCAGCCCAATATCTAAAAGCCTTTCGAAAAAAGTCTATAACTGTGATTTTCAACAATTTTAAAAGTTGTAAACCCTTGATATTGGCAAAAATTAATGGAGAGGAACAAAACTTAAACTTGATCTGTAACTCATCATGGTTAACTCACAAACCAAAAATCAGCCCAATATCTGAAGGCGTTTAGAAAAAAACTCCGTATAATTGTGATTTTCAACAATTTATCAAAGTCAAAAGCCAGTAATTTCAGCAAAAGTTAGCGGAGCGGAACAAATCTCAAACTTGATCTGTAACTCATCATGAGTAACTCACATACCAAAATTCAGCCCAATATCTGAAAGTGTTTAGAAAAAAGTCTGTATAACTGTTATTTTCAACAATTTATCAAAGTCCAAAGCCCGTAATTTCGGCAAAAATTAGCAAAGCGGAACAAAAATTAAACTTGACCTGTATCTCATCATGGTTACCTCTCATACCAAAATCAGCCCAATATCTGAAAGCCTTTCGAAAAAAATCTATAACTGTGATTTTCAACAATTTTAAAAGTTGTAAACCCTTAATATTGGCAAAAATTAATGGAGAGGAACAAAACTTAAACTTGATCTGTAACTCATCATGGTTAACTCACAAACCAAAAATCAGCCTAATATCTGAAGGCGTTTAGAAAAAAACTCCGTATAATTGTGATTTTCAACAATGTATCAAAGTCAAAAGCCAGTAATTTCAGCAAAAGTTAGCGGAGCGGAACAAAACTAAAATTTGATCTGTAACTTATCATGGTGAACACACACACCAAAAATCAGCCCAATATCTGAAGGTGTTTAGAAAAAAACTCCGTATAATGGTTTGTTGCGGAATGACGGAATGACGAATGACGGAATTTCGGAATGATGGAATTTCGGAATGACGGAATTTCGGAAAGACGGAATTTCGGAATTTCGGACAAGGGTAAAACTATATGGCAACGGCAACTTCGTTGCGGGGCCATAAAAAATCATGCATCAAAGAATAATCGTTCTTTCCTCGTTAAAACAATTAATATGATAACGGTGATAATGCTATTATGCATGTTATGGAAAGGTGAATTGGTCCTGATTCTGTGCTGGATAGTTTGGTTAATTTTATCAGAACGGGACTAAAATAACCGTTAAGTTATTTGTTTTCTGACAATTCTAAAGTATATAACATTAAAATCTTTATTGGATTACTCGTATAAATTGGCCAAACGAATTAGTCCTGATGATATACTGCTAATGAGAATGATGTTCAGGTTCGATGCGCATATGGCCTTGAGATATTTTAATTGTGTTGTAAAAAAGAAAAAGAAAAAAAATATCCTGGCAATTGATGGCATAAATTGCATAACCGACAGAAAGATTAATATTTCATGCATTTGGTGACAGCTTTGTATCAGATTAGCAGAGTTTTGTCTATTTTGCACGGATTTTCCAAACTATACATACAATTGAAATGATCATATAAAACAGGTAGCATGATCAAATAAAAAAATCCGTTGGTTTTTTTAGCTCAACTGGCCGAGTTGGCCAAGCGACCTATTCTCATCACTTGTCGTACGTCGTCTACATTCGTTAACTCTTACAAAAAGTTAATCTTCTGAAACTATTTGGCTATATTTAACCAAACTTGGCCACAATCATTATTGGGGTATTTAGTATAAAAAAAAACAATTGTCCGATGACCTTGCCTGCAAGCAAAAATAAATGAAAGGTTGTGATTACCATTAAGTAAAAAGTAAAATCACAAAAATACTGAACTTAGAGGAAGATCAATTGGGAAAGTCCATAATCACATGGCAAAATCAAATAACAAAACGCATCAAAAACGAATGGACAAGAACTGTCATATTCCTGCCTTGGTACAGGCATTTTCAAATGTAGAAAATGGTGGATTAAACCTGGTTCTATAGCGCTAACCCTCTCACTTTAATGACAGTCTCATCAATTTCCGATATTTTTACATTGATGCGTTAAATAAACAGACACAATAAATAAAATAGTCAAAATATGGTACATCAGTCATCATAAATAAGAATTAAATTTGACAATTGAATAGATAACATTTTACTGTAAGAATTTTGAGAATCCATGATTAGATTGGTCTCGTTTCACAGAGAGGAAGGTAATTATTTTCACAATTGACATCAAATACGTGAGCCCAAGGATGAATGCCAGTATTAACAATAGCAAACACACATCTTTCCGTTGTACCAGGACTGTGTGCTAACTGAGAAAAATAACGATAATTAACTAACGATGAATCGTGAGACCAAATCCAGTGTCGTTTGCTTGGCGAATAAACGGCATCAATCCAAACTTTCGGATCTACAAAAGAAAAAAAAACAAGATTTTGATAATTTTGGCTTCATTTCTTCTATGTTACTTTTTCAATCTTTATTCATCTGAAAATCTATTTAAGAATTCCATTTTGGTGACAAATAATGTCAACTTTAATGATGTTGACTTGAATTAGAAATGAATGATAAATTAATTATTATTTTTGTTTATATACTAACAGGCTACCAAGAAGTGGCTTCAAGGTAAATACCCTTTACATAATAACGTATGTGTAATGCATATTTTACATTTGAATACGTTCACATTTAAGACAGACACAGGGATAAAAATTATCGTAATAAAAAAATAAAAACATAAACATGATAAAGGATAGATGCAATAGATTGTTACATTAAAACGACAGCATCGATTTTCCCATAATAAATTTGAAATAAAATGAAACAGAACCAAATAGAAACATTTTTTTTTAGTGTATACATACCCTTATATTTAAAACTTGATGACTTCGGAATCACTGCATGTAGCATGACAGGTACTATTTCATCGTCAGTAGAAAAATCAGCTAAATGTGCATTGTGACTTTGACAAATAACCTGAAATCAAATTAAACTTTTAAAAAATTGAACACGCCCGCCTAAAACATAGTTGGCATTTAATCTTTATGTTTCACAGTGTTAGTTATAACGCTTTTGTTCAAGATATATTACAATTATTAGGCGTTGTTAAATTCGAAATTATGTTTATTCAGGTTGGAATGTGAATCTGATTACACTGACAAATTCCTCAATAATTAAAGTACCATTGTTGTGTCTATTTAAGGAATCTTTTTAAATTTCTACACGTCTGTTTCTCCTGAACTTATCTATTTCAACAAAAGAAAAGAATATTGTCGTTAACTCGCAAATAATCCGTCAACTGAAAGCAAGTAAAACTAGTCCAACCAAAAACTGTAAACTCAAAGAATATTGTCGTTAATTCTCAAATAATTCGTCAACTGAACCCAAGTAAAACTATTCCAACCAAAAACTGTAAACTCCAGAGTTTCCGACAATGATCGCCAGGTCTCCCTTTACTAGTTATTCCATCGTGTTATAAAAATGTGTTAATTAGACATATTAGATATTAGGGCATGCATAACAAACGGATTGTTAAATCCAAGAACCTTTTTTAAAGAGCTGAACGTGAAAAAAAAACCTTTGGAGATCCAAATGTGATATATCACATGAAATAATTTCATTCTGTCTCAAACGTACCTTTTTTTTTTAATCAGAACCATTTTTAAAAGTTTTTCAATTTTTTTTCCTGAGTTAAAAAATAATAAATTATATATTTTTTTTTTTTTTATTTTTTTTTTTTTGGTAATATATTTATATTATTTATCTACCGTAGCGGCTTTCCAAGTTGTAGGTGTTATGCTGACCCAATAACATGATCCATGTACATTCTGGAATCCAGTTGGACATACTATAATATGTTGTAAATAAAATATCATTAACGAACGTCTTTATTTTGAAGATTGAATTCATTTTATAGAATATTGAGCATTCGAAAAACCACGACATGTTATGTGTTAGATTCTGCTTTACAAAAGAGGGACGAAAAACAACATACACTTATTTTGAAAATTTAAATACAGAAAAAAACATTTACTCGGCAAATTTCACTGTAACATGAAGATTTTTGCAAAACTTTTGACTTGATTTGTTTTATAGGATAAATAAAACAGACACAGTTAATTACAGATATTGTTGTTCATTTTTTGTATTTATTCAAAAATAGTTTTCTATGGTTTCAGTGTCAACAATCACTTTAAATGCAAGGATAATATCATAATATATTTAAGACTTACCAACGCCTTGGCTAGCTGCCAGAGGTTCTCTCTGTGCTAAAACTATAACTGTAACAGTAAGACAAAAACATTGTATCATATCAATGTTTGCTTAATATCATTATCCCATTCATTCTGAGCCAAAAATGTATTTGATGAACATATACTTCATATGAACAGAACTTTACTGAAAACTCTCTGAAACAAATTTCTCTTTTCTTATCCGGCGCATTTTAAACTTTTAACTGTTATCACTCGCTCGTCAATAATAAATACTTTGAGGATGTACTTAGGTTAGGTGAAAGTTAATAAATCAAGAATTTAGAATTAATACTATAAGCCGGTAGAGCATCCGTTAAGGATAAAAATAATCTTATAATATTGATAGGTCATGGACCTGCATTTCGAGATATTTGGGATTTAAAATATGGCGGGAAAACCTTATATTTGCATTGATATTATTTCGATCTCAAAGAAAGAAAATCAAGAATCTTCTAAAAGTTCGGTAAATGACCTTTCATGAGCTATTAAGTCTTATATGAAAAAAATGAATTGGTGTTATGGGGCAAAAATGTTTACCTTGTATTGTATGGAAAAGCATCAAGGAGCCCGAACATTTGACACGAATTCCCAAACCTCACCTAAGTACATCCTTAATCTATTATCTTATCCTAAAACAAGGTATATAAGAACTGTAATATTATATCACTTCTACTACAATATTGAATACTTTAATAAACAAATTTCTATTTTTCTAACTGTTATAACTCCCACAAAAGTAAACGCTACTGTAAACAAATATACATCATATAAAACAGAACTTTAATTTGTTAGATTGATTGATTGATTGTTGGTTGCTTTACGCCGCATTAGCACAAAAAGGCTATATCGCGGCGAGAGCTAATTCGAATATTTTTACAATTTAAAGCATATTTTTAAAATAAGACAAAAGGTCCTTCAATACACTAAAATTCTTGACTAAAGCAATTGATTATATACAAATAAAAATCAACAGTAAAATAACGTGATAAAAATTAAAATCGATTTAAATATAATAACATTTTTATATTTTATAATAAATTCCAATTTCTTTTAAAAAAGCAACAATATTTGTAAATGGAACATTATTAAATAAATCATACATATTATTGACATTGAAATGCTTCTTACGAATATCAGCAAAGTCAATACAATTAATTAAAACATGTTTAATAGTATACTTGCAGTTGCAAGGAACACATTGTGGTTCATCTTCATTTTTTAAAAGATACTCGTGTGTTATTCTAGTATGACCAATACGACATCTAGTAATAACACACTGATCTTTTCTGCACATAATATTATCAAAAGGTTTGCCTAAATTAGGTTTAATTTCATGCAATTTATTATCGTCTTTTTTACTCCATTTATTTTTCAATATATTAAAAACATATTCTCTAATATTAGATTTAAAATCAGTATATGGTATATCACAGTTAGATAGAGGGTCACCCAGGGCATTCTTTGCCTCAAGGTCTACAGCTGTGTTTCCAAGGATTCCAACATGACTCGGAACCCATAGAAATATTATTTCTTTCAGAAGAATTTTTAAATTCCTCATTACATATAAAATTTTCAGGATTGTTGGGTTTTTAATTTTAGTATTTCGTATAGCTTGTAAGCATGAAAGTGAATCCGAACATATAATAAATTTGGATTTATCTGAAGAAGCAATAAATTTCAAAGCCAAAATTATTGCTTCTGCTTCAGCAGTAAAGATGGATGCATCAGATGGCAAACGGAGGGTTGCAGCTCTGTCCCTGAAGACAGCAGCAGATGCAACTCTATCACCATCTTTTGATCCATCAGTATAGACAGTTGAAAAATCGAGATAATCGGCTTTAATTTCAGCATAGTGTTGCTGAATTAAAAGAGGATTTGTTTTATTTTTATTGTGTTCACGGAGATCAAATATCATTTTTGGTTTGGGAAGTTCCCATGGAGGACATTTGCAAGTTTGAACTTGAGCAACAGATTGTAAATCAAAAGAAGCTAAATGTGGTTTTAAACGTAAACCTAACGGAGGAATTTTATTTTCATGTTTTGCAAAAATATCTTCATAAATCGGATTAAAAACACAGCTGTAGGCAGGATTATCTGAATGGGCTTTTAGTTTGACAGCATATTGAAGTCCAAGCTTCAAACGTCTGTCAGTGAGTGAGTGCTCATCAGCCTCTACATACAGACTCTCAACTGGTGAGGTTTTAAATGCGCCAAGACAGAGACGCAAACCTTGGTGATGCACAGCATCGAGAATCTGTATGTAGGACTTCCTTGCAGAGCCATACACTATAGAGCCATAATCTAGTTTAGATCTAACAAGAGATCTATATAAATTGAGTAAAATGTTGCGATCAGCACCCCAGTCAGTGCTGCCGACAACTTTTAAAATATCTAAAGCTTTTAAACATCTCGCTTTTAACATTTTGATATGGGGTAGAAAGGTTAACTTTTTATCGAAAATTAACCCAAGAAATTTGGTTTCATCAACCATTTTAATTGGGTTGCCGTACAAAGTTAGTTCTGGATCAAGATGCAATTTTCTTTTGTTACAAAAATGCATCCCGACCGTTTTTGAAGTGGAAAATTTAAAACCATTTTCCGAGGCCCATTTTTCAATTCTTCCAAGACATAATTGTAATTGTCTTTCAATGTTATTCATATTTTTGCCTCTGTAACATATTAAAAAATCATCAACGTACAATGAACCTTCAATATTACTTTTTAAAACTTCAACAAGGCTGTTGATTTTAAGACTAAATAATGTAACAGATAAAATACTGCCCTGAGGGACACCCATCTCTTGATCATAAAGATCAGACATGGTCGAATTAACTCTAACATTAAATTGTCTGTTAGAGAGAAAATTAGAAATAAAATTAGGCATATTGCCTTTCAACCCCATATCAAATAGATCTTTTAAAATACCATATTTCCATGCAGTATCATAGGCCTTCTCAAGGTCGAAAAAGACCGACACCACATGCTCATTTTTCGCAAAACCATTACGGACAAATGATTCGAATCGAACAAGATGATCAAGAGTACTGCGACCCTGTCGGAATCCACACTGAATATTGGCTAATAGCCCATTGGATTCCAGGAACCAAACAAGGCGATCATTGACCATCCGTTCGAGTGTTTTACAGACACAACTGGTAAGAGCAATTGGTCGATAATTAATAGGATCCGTATGATCTTTACTTGGTTTTGGAATAGGCACGACGGTTGCAAGCTTCCAGATTGATGGTAAATCACCAGATTCCCAGATGTTATTCATGAGCTGCAAGAGAGCTTCTAGCGAGGAATCTGGCAAGTGTTTTAAGAGTTGGTAGTGAATATTATCAGGCCCACAAGCTGTATCATGGGCTTTTGACAGAGATGTTTTAAGTTCTTCAAGAGAAAATAGTTTATTATAATTTTCACCATTTTTTGATTTAAAGTTTAATTTAATTTTTTCTTTTTGTTTTTTAACTTTTTTAAAGTCTTCCCTGTAGTTGTTACAAGAAGAAGACTTTGCAAAAGTTTCACCAAGTTTGTTGGCAATATCCTTTTCAGATGTTAATAAATTATTGCCGTCTTTCAAATGTTTTACAGTGGCTTTAGAATTTTTACCTTTTATTTTATTTACCATATTCCAAACTTTTGTCATCGGAGTGCGAGATGTAATCCCCGAGACAAATTTTTTCCAGGATGTTCGTCGGGCTTGCCTACAAGTCCGCCGTGCCTTAGCGCGAAAAATACGGAAATTACTCAAGTTTTCCGTCGTTGGTTGTTGATTGAACCGTCTTTCAGATTTTTTACGGTCACCTATGGCTTGATCACATGCGTCATCAAACCATGGTTTACTGGGATGTTTTGGATTTGCCGAGGTCTTAGGAATAGTTCTGTCAGCAATTGACGTTAGAACTGTATTAAAAGTTAAAATTGGATCTTGCACAGTCTCAAACATCTTTGACTGAAGTTCCGTTCGACAGAGATTCTCAAACAAGGACCAGTCCGCCTTGTCAAGTTTCCAACGTGGTACTCTCTGTTGGGCAGAATTAAAAAAATGTTCAAGTACTATTGGAAAGTGATCACTTCCACATAGATCATCATGAACACGCCATGAATAATCCAGGAGCAGAGAGGGATCGCATATAGTGATATCAATAGAAGAATAAGACCCGTTTCCAGGATGAAGATACGTATTAGATCCATCATTAAAAATGCATAATCCTTCTTGAGAGACAAAGTCCTCAATGATCTTACCTTTGGCATTATGAGTCTTGCTACCCCATAATGGATTGTGGGCATTGAAGTCGCCCATAAGTATAAATGGTGAGGGTAATTGATCAGTGAGGTTTTTGAGTTTTGCTTTATCGATAATTGAATTAGGTGGAATATATATCGAACATAATGTAATTGTTTTGTCTAATGATAAACGAATTGCAACTGCTTGCAGATCCGTTGTGAGTTGGACTGTGCTATGAATGACGTTGTCCTTCACAAAAATGGATGATCCGCCTGCAGCACGTTCATCTACCTTAGAAAATGTGCTATACATGTTGTATCCTTTTAAAGATACGTTGTCACTTTCTTTTAGATGAGTTTCTTGAAGACAAAATGCAATAGGTAAAAAAGACTGAACTAGAAGTGTTAACTCGAGAAGATTTATTTTAAGACCTCGGCAATTCCATTGGATTATATTTGTCATTATTTAATAAAAGAAGAGCGAATGCTGTCGAGTTTGCCAGCATTCTTATTTCGCTCACCCTGAGATCGTGATCTTTCGGGTGGCGGAACACTTTCGGTTTCCATTTCAGTTTCGATGATAAGTGTTGAAAATCTGTTGTGCGAGGAGAGTCGTCGATCTCCAGGACTACGCGCAGCTGGTGTTACTCCGCCTCGACCCCTACCCCGCGACCTCGAATCAGAAGACTTCTGAGAGGATGTATTTCCTGGCTTCTTTTGGACATCCTTCTTTTCTTGAGAACGAAGAGGAGATGGGGCTCTGGTAGACTGTTTACTGGACGAAGAAGATACCTTCTTGGATGCAGATGAAGGAAGACTTTTGGAGGTGGAAGAATCATCTATATCACTGGGAAGATCCCAGACAGATTCACCGCTCCAATTGTGTATTTCTACTGTTTCTTTTTTATTTGATTTTTTTTTGTCATTTTTTTTTGGTGATGATAGTGAGCTCTGTAGGGAAAATTGAGTTGACTGAGTACTGGTTTTGGAAGATATTGGTTTTCTTGGAATTAATATTCTATCGGTAGGTTCTGTTTCAACAGGCAGCATTTTAAAATTGTCCGCATCAATTGGCCAAGTCATGCGAGTTTGTGTATTCTCGTGACTGAATGAGCGGACAACTTTGCTGGCGTACGATGGTCTGTTTGAAACAAGGAGATCATTCGAAACAGAAGCTATCTGTTTAGCTTCTGGGTAACTTATGTTTCTTTCTGTTTTAATTTTAATAATATTTTTTTCTTTAAGGTAAACAGGGCAGTCCCTAGACGATGAAAAATGGGATTCACCACAGTTTACACATTTAGAAGATTCAGAGTGACAGTTTGTTCCCTCGTGTCCTTCGTCAGAACACTTGAAGCATCTCTGCTTACCACGACATTGTTTGCTTCCATGACCAAACTTTTGACAAGTAAAGCATCGAATTGGGTTTGGGATAAACATGTCAACTCTGATTCCGAAGCAACCTAAAGTAATAGATGGAGGAGGAGTTGGAGTTCTAAAGGTCAAAAGATAAGTATTTAATTTGATTATATTTCCATTCTTTTTAATTTGAAATCTAATAGCATTAGTTACACCTTGGCTTGAAAGTTCCTCACCGATTTCTTCCACGGTAAGGTCACCAAGGTATTGACTTCTGTCTCGAATGATCCCCTTACAGCTGTTCAAACTGTTATGAGGAGAGGCAGAAACAGGAAAGTTTGATATTGTAGACATTGTAAGTAAATTTGTTGATTGACTTTTGTTGGAACATTCAACCAACAAATTGCCAGATCTCATTTTTGAAACTTTTTTAACAGTACCAGCAACGCTTTGAATTTGTTTGTGAATTACAAAGGGCGATATTTTTGAAATTGGTTTTTCTTCTGTTCCTTTTATTACAATAAATCTGGGCCAACTGTCATCTTCCCGACAGGGCTCTGAATCATCACATTTTCTTTTCTTATGTATTAAAGCTGATTTCGAGGGTTTGTTTTGTTGTGCCATATGAAAGGAGAAAGATTCACCATTCTTGCCATCCACCCACCTCGGAGTGCCTACAAGGGCGATGCTGTGTTTCCGTGGCGAACCGGGATCGAGTGCTAATGCTGAAAACGAGCTCCATATATAATGTAGCTGGTCCTCAAAATCAGCACCCAAGATCCACTGCGGAAAGCACCAGATGTTCCAAGAATAGTATACTCAAGCAGAGCGTATCCATCAAGCGAAAAAGAAAGCGTACCACTTGATTGACCCATGAGCCATCGCCTTCTTCAGTTATCCAAAATATAAATAGCTTAATTTAAAATACATGTGTATATTATGAAAATTGTTACAAGAAAGCTTATTGTTGAGGATTAACTGAAGGGCTCGACATGACCAGCCGATTGATCGAACCGGGTCCATCCGACCTCCCGTTTAGATGATTTCGAAGCCAAAGCAGCTTATTGAACTATAGTCTCGTCCGTCCGGGTATTTTCTGACCGTAAGGAGTCTGGCTATAGCCCTCATCCACAAGGATCTCGTCAACCACCGACACGGGTAGCAACCCACGGCAAACGGGTTGGAGAGCCTATTTTATTTAAAACATCGGGCATCTCACGATGTTCGGATCACTTTAGTCTGGTCTCTACCCTTCGACCTGTCCAGCATGGGTAACCCTACCAGGAGACGAAGCTCCAGCTGGCATAGCTCTTGGGGTCACTGAGACACGCAAGCCCTCCGACCACGGCAAGGATAGCGATCCACCGGAGGGAAAAATTTGTTAGACAATGAATACAAGTGTCTGTTATTCTTAACGGATGTATCTTAGCACATTAAACTGTTATAACTTCAACAACGATAATGAAAGCTTTCAACAAATTTCTTTTATATTTACTCGATTTAACATTTCTCCGATCGTTGATTATTAATTAAAATCATTCCACGTGTGGTTCGTTTGATTGAATTCATTTTGGTCAATATCAATTATGACGTCAATTTTATCATTCTTCTACATTTTCTATTGTCATGAAAAAAGCTGACCTCTGCTGTTGTTCCCGGAGGGTTTCATCAGCTCTGTTGTCAATAACTTCGGTAACGACGTAATGTATAACAAACCTTTCAAAAATTGTCCATGATAAATATAGAAATCATAAAACACTAAGGTTTTTTCTCCATCAGGCAAAGAGTAAAATAACAAAATACCAAACTCCCGAGTAAAATTTCAAAACGGAAAGTCCTAAATCAAATGGCGAAATCAAAATTAAAATGTTATTTACCCAGTAGAACTATTCTGAACATTTTCCACATTCATGTACAGAGTTCATCTAATTTATGTAACGTGTATGTCCTTGTCCTATATAATTATCTTATCTATTCATATGGACGGTGAAACGATGCTTCAAATAACAGACCGTTATAGCTTTTGCCCCCAGACAATTTAATCATAAACATCTATTTGATCAATTTGACTGCGATATAGACAAGTGGAATGGTCTCATCACTTTCTTTTATTACGTAATGAACACATTACAGCAAAAGTTCGTTAAATAGTTCTCTCTGCAGATAGTTTGGCAATTCGCCGGTTCAGAATCTAATGCATCCTGGGTAATATTTTCAAAAGCGTACACCAAAGCGTTTTGATTGGCTTAAAACGTTATAAACAATGGAAATTCAACCAATGACGTAACGTTATTTTCATTTTGGGGTACGAACAATGAAATTACCCATGATGCTTTAGATTCTGAAACGGCCAATTATAAAAACCTTTTTTAACTACTGAAAATTTTATTTAAACTCTTTACCGAATCATGAGTGAAAAGGTGTAATACTATTCTGATTATTAATGTGGAATAATAGAATGAATACCATATGATGACTTTGACCGCCAAAAGATACATATAACCTCGTATTCACCAACTTGATGTATACTGATTATATTTCTGTTAAAGTTTAATGCATCTCAAATGTATCGTAACAAAAATATTTGCTAGAGCCAGATCATGTTCCCTTTCATAACTCTTTTCTGTAAATTACAAGGGAAAAGCAAATATGATCATTTTATTTAATTACGAAAGATTGAAAATCAACGTTGTATAATAATCCTACTTAAAATGAATGACAGAAACATTAGTTGGATAAACTAACAAACAACATGTACACGATTAGAGAAAAAACCATATGGGCCATCCTTATTGATGAAGGCCGTACGGGGACCTATAGATGTTAATTTCTGTGCCATTTGGTGTTGTGTGGAAAATTGTCAGATTTACATTCATGCCACATCTGCTTTTTCATAAGCTTACTTCAAAACTTGTTGGAAAAAGATAGTGCCACACTATTCCTTTCGAAAATCGAATTAAGGTTTGTTGGTTTGGATAAGGAATTGTTTAATACATGCGTCATCATCGTATTGATCAAGACAAAAAGACCGAAGTTGATGCATCGATTGATGTCAAAACGAGGGCTGGTAGAATTAAACGTAAAGACTTGCGTCATTTACATAATATGCATAGTAATCTTTTCACAATTCAAGTCCTGATCGGTCAACAAAATGCAATACGAAATTTAAACTTTGAAACATGGCTTTTAACCATAGATATGCTTAATTGTACCTTTGATGACAGGCCACCTACGGACACCTCAGAGAGTTGTTGCAAGGGTTCTTAACGTGCAATGAGCGTGACACTCTCTTTACACGAGGCATCGGATTTAACGTCCCCATTTTGACTGGAAATGGCTGCAAACTTGATACATCCCGCACAGCCAAACGGATTAATAATAATAAGGTATTTCGCCTCTCTTCATTAGAGATTATACCTTTAATTGACCTTACAGTTGTATGTTGTGCGATATTTCATAAGACCAAAGAAAAGCCAAAGTAATTTGGGAGTAAAAAGCTATATATTTATTAATAAAACGTAATAGGACTAGGAACATTTAATATTTTTCGAAACACAGGTTAAAATGGTATTCATTATCAACAATATTTAGGTAAACTTGTTGCTTTATTTCGAAATGTATCCTGGAATATCAGAACAGTCTCTATGTCCACATTCTCTATTACAATAGTGGGGACAGAGACCTTTAAGTGCCGAATCATTGCACATCTGTATTTCACAGTCAACCTTATGACATGCGTCTTCGGAGTAATGGTCAGCCCCACAGGCACCAGGTATATTAAGTTGCGTCGATACTACCGGAAGTATAGTTGTATTTGGTATACCAGAGCTTGCTGTAGTCTGGAGCACGGCTGCTGAAATAAATAAATACGAATATCGTTATTGTTATTCTAATTTCTCAGCTATCAAGCATGTTCCAGCTGAATTATCTTGAAAGCAAAATAATGGTTGAAATTAACCTGGCTAAAAGTTTTCACACTTTTTATGGGGAACTGTTCCAACCAAGTAAATAACTTGGAAGGGTGAATTTGTTTTTAAATAAAGAATATTGTTATTGTTATCATAATTTCACATCTTTTTATTGTTGAGAGGGGAATCATTAAATAAAGAGCGAATTGTGCATATAATACTGTGTTGAAATGTTAAATATATCAATATCAAAGTATTATTAATGGCACAATGTCATTATGTGATTAACTAAGCCAACAAAGTCCCAACAACAATCAATTCAAAAACTAATACACCTTCCCCAATTTAACAGTGCACCTTTCAAAAATATGTTCAAGGTAGGGATATCCCCTCGTTACTAGTGAGAAAAACATTGAGCCAAGTCAACGTTAACCAGTGTTTGCTTTCACGTTTATCCAGCTGGCAAGATTTTAATACAAATATTGTAAATATCTTGTATGTCTCTTAAGCCAAAGCATTGTCAGAGTATTGATAGTTTTAATGTATTTGTAGTGTAAAGTAAAATCCAAAAAATACTAAACATTTTAAACCAGGCTATCACATGAAAGTTATCCTAGAACACAAGGTGTGTAAACCGAACCGCTTTATAACTTGATCGATTCCACTGCTGGTCGATTATTATCTCCCAAGCTATCACCAAAACCACAAGTCAAAAAGTTTTTGTTGACATGAAATATCAATGAATGTACTTTAAAGATGCATTTACTGTTCATAAACCTCTAGATTTATTCAAATAAATGCGATTTTTTTTTCTATAAGAAAGAATTAAAACGCTTTTAAGCATTGTTTTCGTTCAAGACTTTAAATAGTTTTGATTTAAGCGTAACCGATGAGCCTAATGTAGACAAAAACACGTCTGAATGTCGAGGAGGAATTATGCAAGTATAAGTCACTATATTTCTTCAATAATGGTTTAGTACCCTTATTTTGTAAATGCCTATACAAGGCAAAAAAATAAATAAGCAGATGTGGTATAATGAGACAACTATCCCCCAAAGTTCAAATACAGTAGATGTAGGAATGATGGGCAACCGTACCACCCTCAACAATGACAAAAATATATATTGTGTACTAACAAAGGAGTCGGCTTAAAAAGTTCCAGACATTAAAACATATTATACAATTCGATTGAGTAAGCAGAGCTAGTGGTAGTCTGGTCAAAAGGAAACGCTTGATTCAAATTACTCACATGTAATAACTGCAGCGCTTCCGGTAGTCTGATTTGAAGGACTTGGTGATATTACTATTGGTGCTGAAAAAAGTTGTTCAGTATTTTTATCTTGTAGACGTTCAATATTTGAAGATCATGATATAATAAAAGATTTTAGGGGACACGTTTATTAAATAAACTAATCACTGAGGACATCTCTAACATCTTACATGTACTTTGCACTCTTTGCAGCACTCAACTTGTGCGGAATTTGTAAATATGGTTTTATTTGTGATCTATTCAATTCTATTATTTTAATTTTAGTTTCTTGTGTACAATTTGGAGTTTAGTATGGCTTTCATTATAACTGAACTTGTATATATTTGTTTAGGGGCCAGCTGAAGGACGCCTCCTGGTGCGGGAATTTCTCGCTACATTGAAGACCTGTTGGTGACCTTCTGCTGTTGTTTTTTCTATGGTCGGGCTGTTGTCTCTTTGACACATTCCCCATTCCCATTCTCAATGTTAACTGATCATTGATATGCATATAGCCAAAAACTATTGACAAATATTGATTTTGTTCGATTACCTTAGCTGTCATGTAATAGCTATGTATATTTCAAGAAGACGAAAATGAAGACTCAAGACAGAGGAATGGAAAAAGATCAAACGAACAATTTCAGAAAATAAATATTTCGTCATGTATTAACGATTGCGAAGGAGTTGACATAACAAGTAAAACATTTTTACGTAGATAACTCTTGCAATTCGATTAATGAATGTCATTTGAAAAAGAAAAGTGAACTGTTCGATGTATCATTTACCAGTTTGTTTATATATATATATATATCTTACCAAAATCGCAAAATCATGGTTCTAGAAAAAATAATTCTTCAGATCTTTAATCGGAAATGAGATTGTGTCAACCGTTTTCCTTAATAATAACACTTTCGTTGATAAAATTGTACAAACGTTAACTTGTTTCTATCAGTAATTTCTATTGGTCAAAACTAAATCTCTCACCTTGTGTTATCACTGGGCTTTCTGAAATATTAAGAAGGCGATCTTCATTACACTAACTATATATAAATATATATATATCCGACTGTTTGAATACTATTTTGGTTGAACAATAAAAATACATTTAATTCAGTAGTTGGATTCAATTCTTTTCGATTATTGAGCAATCGTTTTGCTCATCAATTTCAAATCAATCACTATTCATGTCAAAAACTATAAATACAAAATAAAAATTTGTATATAATCAAATATTTGTAATTGTTTAATACTCACGGCATACTCCACATGTCTCTGGGCAGAAATAGTTCCGAATATCAGGCATAGCGCATGCGCTTTCACCATTTTTCAAAGCGACAGAAATCACTAATATGCAGCCATATGTATCGATATCTTCACAATTGTCTGAGGAGGGTGTTTTTAAAAGATGGCAACCAGTGGCACTAGTACCTGAAACACAACTAGGGTATACCCTCTGCTGTTGTTTTGTATTTGGGCGGGTTGTTGTCTCTTTGACACATTCCCCATTTCCATTCTCAATTTTATTTCATTAAGTTTACATTAACATGGATTTATCACTCACAAGCAAATTTTAACCGGCATCCTAACTAATGTGCTGTCTCGATTTAAGTAGCCTGTAATTCAGTGGTTGTCATTGGTTGCTCCATGTCTTGTTTTATATTGAGTCATGCAAGGGCCTTTTAAGGTCATTATATGGTAAGGGTTATTTCACCGGCCTAACTGTCTGTTCTAAAGTGCTGACATGAAATATACTTGACAGGCTAATTTTCTGATAATTAACTGCTTACATTGAAAACACTTTGGTTTTTCGAATTGTGTCCTCTCTTCACAGGGCATCGAATTTAACGTCTATATTCTGATCGGAAGTGGCTTCGTACTTAATATACCCCGCACAGTCAAACGAACACCTCACTTTGACAAGTTTTATTTCCGGTTGGACATTAGTAAAAATATATCTATTCTCCAGTCTTTTGGGGCACAAGAAGTAAGATTATATTTATTGATTATATAGTCTCACCATTTTCACAAAGCTCCCTGTTACAGTACTCAGCTCGACAACCCATTGCACAAGGCGTTCCAAAAATATCTTTAAATGACTGCTGTCGTTTGCCTACAACAGGTATAGGTGTATTGCCTGGTGTCGGAGTGGTAACAGTTCCATTAGATGTAGTGTTTGAAGCACAATACTGTAACAAAATATTTTAAGTTGATAAATTCCATTTAAGTGCATTTAAAAAGATGTGGTATGAGTGCCATTGAGACAACTCTCCATTCAAGTCACAATTCGCAAAAGCAAACCATTATAGGTGTTGTCAATATAAAAAAAAAAGAATGCCAATGAGTCAGCTCTCCACAAGAGACCAAAATGACACATAAATTAACAACTATATGTCACTGTACGGCCTTTAACAATGACCAAAACCCATACCGTATAAAGTCAGCTATGAAAAGCCCTGAAATTACCATGTAAAACAATTCAAACGAGAAAACTAACGGCCTAATTTGTGTACAAAAAATGAACGAAAAACAATTATGTATTACAAGTTTCTGACTTGGGACAGGCACATACGTAGAGAATGTGGCGGTGTTAAACATGTTAGCGGGATCACAGCCCTCCTAACCTGGGACAATGGTGTAACATTGATTGTTGATTGCTTAACTCCAGTGGCAAATATTTCATGCATATTCAGGACGAGAACAAGTTCACAATACTACAGGTAGGTATTGTCATAATAGAGGCCACCAGGGATGATGGTCGGGTACATTTGGACTGCCACTAGAAAATGAGGGTATATTGGATAGGGACAGAAATTTTGCCTTGCAACAGGTCACCTACGGACTCCTCAAAGAGTTGTTGCAAGGGTTTTAACGTGCAAAGAGCGTGGCACTCTCCTTACACGAGGCATCGGATTTAACGTCCCCAATCTGACCGGACGTGACTGCGAACTTGATACATCCCGCACAGCCAAACGGACGCCTCACTTCGGCAAGCGTTTTACTGCCGGTCGGAAGAAGACCAAGAGACCATATTTCTATTCCCCAGTCACCCTTTGGGGCGGCAAATACGTAGAGAATGTGGCGGTATTAAACATGTTAGCAGGATCTCAGTCCCCCTTACCTGGTGTAACAGTACAACATAAGAACGAATTATAAAAATCAGTTGGAAAAGGCTTAACTCGTCAGATGGATTAAAATACAAGTTTATTTTCGATCTATGAGTTTGCATGTCTCTCTGGTATCTTTCGCCCATCTTTTATAATATGTTAATTGTATCACTTATCTTTTTTTGTATGCAGTTTATTTTATATTTTGTTGTTTGTTTAAATGTATTGCCACAAATAAATGTATATGTTAATTAAGAATAAAACATCACGTTAAATCAAATACTCTATTTATAACTTACGTCGTTTGGCTGCTGTCTCTTTGAAATATCTATCATATTTTAAATAGATATAGGAAGATGTGGTGTGAGTGCCAATGAGACAACTCTCCATACAAATAACAATTTAAAAAGTAAACCATTATAGGTTAAAGTACGGCCTTGTTCATATAGCGCATAGCGGGTTATTTTCGCGGGGTGTAAATTTACTCTTATTTCGCGGATAGAACAAAATCGACAAATTAAATTTCGCCAATTATAAGTGTACATGCAAAGGTATTGATAAAAGTTTTGATTCCGCCAAAATATTTCATATACCTTATTCAATGAAAATCGCGAAGTTTTACACCTGCGAAAGTAACCCGCCATACGGTAATTCCAAAACATGTTCTGTGATTATTTTTGAGATTTCAAAATAGGCTACGGAATTTAAAAAATACTGACACAAAGGAAGGGGGTCTAAATGGAGTGTCTTTCATTTCTATAATCTTCAATGTTTTATACCAGTTTTCTCTATTCTTTCTAAAGTTAACCTGTTTTTTTTTATATTCTTTATATATAAGCAACGCAAAATTCTCCGTATGTGTTATATCCTTTATTCGGCACATTTATCCATTGTTGTTTACTTCATAAACCCTAGTCACACCCTCATGGATGGAGAGCAATGTAATAAAACATGCATGTATTCTTGCAGAAGTGATGCTTTTTGTATTTCATCAATTATTTTGTTATTAATTAAGGAATGACTGTAATAATGTTTCTGTCTATGAAGAAATAACATAAAAAATGTGTTGCACACTGAATAACCCCCGTAGCGGGTTATCTTAAGTGTGCACCACATTTTTTTTAATGTTATTTCGAATAGACAGAAAAAATATTACAGTTATTTCTTATACTTTAATTCAAAATTCAATTTTAAACCGGGGTATATATAAACCATGAAAAAACGTTGACGGTCACATGACTAAATTATGTCTATGAGCTGATAAACAAACCAACGCCAGCCAATTAGAAGACGCATTACATCCAACATTAAGCTATATATTGATAATCTTAATTTTGCTTACATTCTGTGGTGCACATCCTAATCTATATCGAGTTTCATCATTAAATCTAAAGGCTTGTGTGTAGCATTGCTGAAATGAAAAAAAAAATAGCATTGTGTTTTTTTTAATATCCAGTAGCAAATGTTTCATGCATATCTAGTACAAATCAACTCGATTTTAAATGTTTCACTTGAAACAAATGCTGTGTTTGTGTTAAATAACGATTTGATATGTTAAACTCTTTCCGATTAATATATAATAAAAAAGATGTGGAATGGATGCCAATGAGACAACTCTTCACAAAAGACCAAAATGACACAGAAATAACAACTATAGGTCACCGTACGGCTTTCAAAAATGAGCTAATTCTATAGCTCATATATAGTCCGTTAAAATTATTTGTTTGCTACTTCACCCCTTTTTCATGTGTTCTATGTTAGTGGGTGGTTGAGCACTTACAAACTTGCTTAACCAGACGATATTTTGTATGTTCTAGTACCTGTCCCAAGCCAAGTAATGTACTGCTGAGGTTTTCGTAGGTTAACATATATTGATTGATTGTTGGTTGTTTAACGTCCAGTGGCAAATATTTCATGCATATTCAGGACGATGACAAGTTCACAATAAATACAATAGGTAGGTTGTTGTAATAGAGGCCATCTAGGATGATGGTCAGGGAAATTTGGACTGCCACTAGAAAATGAGGGTATATTGGATAGGGACAGAAATTTTGCCTTGCAACAGGCCACCTACGGACTCCTGAAAGAGTTGTTGCAAGGGTTCTTAACGTGCAAAGAGCATGGCACTCTCTTTACACGAGGCATCGGATTTAACGTCCCCTTCTGACGGACGTGACTGCGAACTTGATACATCCCGCACAGCCAAACGGACGCCCCACTTCGGCAAGCGTTTTACTGCCGGTCGGGAGAAGACCAAGTGACCATATTTCTATACCCCAGTCACCCTTGGGGTGTCGTAGGTTAACATCTGCCAGTTCTGATGTTAATTAAATGTTATTAGCTTACAAAGAGCTGCTCGTTTATATGATGTAAAGTTTCACAACTTGTTAACTATGGCATTTTCACAATTCTTCAGCTACTATAAGGATTATAATTTCCTTAAGAAATGAATGCTTCTTTTATAATTTTATTGGGGTGAAAAAGTGTTGACCGGAGCACATTTTGTTTGAAGCGAAATTATTTTTAAAAGTGTGCACGATCAACATTATTACAGCTCTATCAAATAATTAAAGAACCCTCAATTCTTATATTATCTTTTTATGGTAAGACCATGAAACCAATTTTGTATCAAGTTTTTGTTTTCTTTTAAAACCTGTACACATTTTTATGTGGAAGGACGTGTCATTACGAATGTAACATTTCATTTTGAAGTGAAAGATAACTTTCGATTGTTGTTATTAAATTAAACTAACATACTCATATAAAACATGTGTATAATGTAATAGATGGATTAAATTTTGGTTGTTTAACGTTCAGTGGCAAATATTCCTTGCATGTTAAAGGTCCAGCAACGATTTTTAACATGCAGAGAACGTTGCACTCTCTTCGCACGTGGTCCCCATTCCGACCGGACGTTGATGTATACTTGATACATCCCACACAGTTAAACGGACGCCTCACTTTGGCGAGGGTTCTACTGATGTTCCGATTATATTCAAAGTAGAAGGGTTTATAAAAACAACCTTACAGAATCTTGTGAACAAATCTCCACTTTTTTACAGTCTGAAGGTTTGAGTACATCATTACAGCTAAGGCAACGGATGCCATGTTCTTCTGCAGGAAATAAAATATATTGGCATTTATATACAGTCATAGTATTAGATTATCTTTGCATTTGTTGAGTTATTGCATTGCATACTACTTTAAAAATATTTTATGCCCATATGGACCAATGGCTTACCAACATTATACACGATTTACACACAATACAGTTAATGACGATATGGACCACTGGCGTAAATATAAAATTTTGATCCTGGTATCTATGATGAGTTTATTTACAAACGTTAAACACGATTTACATATAATACAGAAAAAACAATGAAAATAAACAATACAGACACTTTCTACTATAATATGTAATACACAAACTTGTACGTTAGTTTTTTAGCTGTATTTGGCAAAACCATTGGGAATTTTGTTCCTCAAAAGTGCTTCAACTTTGTACTTTATTTAGCATTTTAACTTTTATGATTTGAGCGTCACTGGTGGGTCTTTTGAAGACCAAATGCGCGTCTGGCGCATTAAATTTGAAACGAGCTTATTAACTACAGTTGGGTGCAGACCAAGCATTACATGTAGACGGGCCGAAAAGTTAACGCGGCGTTTACTCGCGTGCACTTCATGTAAACGCCGCGTTAACTGTGCGTTAACTCCGAAATTGAAGTAGACATCAAAAGTAAACGGGCGTTTACTTTAGCGTTTACCTCCGCGTTAACGCAAAAACGGCGCGTCTTCTAATTTTGTAATGAGTAAACGGGCGTTTACTTTCCCGATTACCTCCGCGTTAACGTGGAAAAATGCGCGTCATCTATTTTCGTAATAAGAAAACGCGCGTTTACTGTTTGTAGTAAACGCCCGTTAACGCAGATTGTCATCGTAACCTGGATACACTGACCTTAAATATGAAATGATAAGGAACATCAAAATTAATTGACCAACTGGTCATTTCTGCTTGACATATTGACGATTAAAGTTATTTAAAAATGTCACACATTTGTATTTAATTGAACAATAATTATAGTAAATTTCTTGTTCTTCGCAAATAATAGTTTAAGTATGTTTATTCAAATACATGTAATTTAATCCTCACCAAAATAAAACAGTTTTCTTATCTTAGACAGACTGACTCGTAAAACAAAATTATTTGATACCATTAACCAAAACTGACAATGTTTACCTTTTAACAAGTTATCTTATTCTATATAGAAGTAATTCAGTTATATTTTTATGCCATAATTGACCATATAACACAATTGACAGCAATTTTTGTACCAGCCTGACGGCCATGACCTCTTTTTATTTAAAATATTGAATAGTAAACAAAATTCAGTAGTTTTCATACATCAGACTAACTCGTAATATATAATTATTTATTCGCAACAACCAAAACTGACCATTTAAGCAATTTATTATGTGAATCCATATAGCCTGCATAGTAAATGAGTTATATTTTGATATAAAGATTGATTGTATAATAAAAAAGGAAGCAATATTTGAATATTATGACATAAAAATTTTGTTTGCATCAATTTAGAGTGACAGCATGTCCTTTTTTATTCAAAATATTGAATCGCAAACACAATTCAATAGTTTTCTTACCTTATCATGCCAAATATACGTAAAATATTAAGACTAAAGGTCATTTTTATAAAATAAATGTGCAAATGAACTTGAAGTTTATTTCTAAATCTACCCAATCAGTTAACGCGAAAAGTAAACGTGCGTTTACTTTCAAGTGCACGTAAAAATACACTTGTAAAATCTGTACTTAACGCCCGTTTACTTTTAAGTGCACGTAAAAATGAATTGGAAGAATTCTGAAGTAAACGCCCGTTTACTACTGACTAAACGGACACATAGTAAACGCCCGTTTACTAGGGTAGACATTAGAAATTTCCATTTCGACCACGTTAACGTAATTATAGTAAACGTGCGTTTACTAGTAAACGGGAGATTTGAAGTTAACTAACGAAATATGTGCACGCGGCGTTAACTTGCGTTTACTTTATGTAATGCTTGGTCTGCACCCAACTGTATGGTGTGTGTCATGGAAATGTTTTCCTAAAATTTGTTAAATTTTTAAATGGAATTAGCCTAATAAACAGAAGTGTATTCGAATTTTAGATTAAATCAAAAGTATAAAAATATACTTACGTTTTGGTACATCACATAAATCTTTATTGCAGAATGACGTACCACAACAATGGCGACATGTGATCGCTGAATTCTGTCTTTTACTCAAACCGACTATATTCTGTCTTTTACCCAAACCGATTGATAACGGGTTACATTGCTGGAATAGTTAAATGTATATCAAATGTTGATACAACGTAAAGAGGTAGTAAAATTGGGACAGACGAACTGGAAATAAAATTAACATTTCACTATAAAAGTAAATTATAGAATAAAAACTTGCAGATTGCATGTTAACAATTAACACGAAAAACTGGGAATAATGAGCTTTGAACACATGATTTAAATTTACCGAAGACATAACACGAAACAAACACTTAAACATGTAGCCGTCTAACACAAGGTGCAAAACTGGACAAAAGACAGCATACTCACGCTGTATTAGTAAAACAAATATAAAAAAGGAGATGTGGTTTGATTGCCAATAAGACAACTCTCCACAAGATACCAAAATGACACAAAAATTAACGGCCTACAACAATGAGCAAAGACCATACGGTATAGTAAGCCATTAAAGCCCTGAAAAGGGAAAATGAAAATAAACGTTGATTTGTCTCGTAATGGCATGATGTGGTGTCATTACTATCTAATTTCACTAATTAAACTATTTTACTTGGTGTTCAACATTGACATACAAGTGGCATCGTTTATTTTTCGGAATATCTTACTCGAATATTTTCTGACATGATTCTGTTTAATTGAAATTAAAGACATGAATGAACATTATAATTACGTACATCTCGATCAAAGCACATGGAATTAAATGTTGTTATTCCATCTGGCGAAATAACTTTTTCTGTTCTACATATCTGAAATAGAAAATATCATCAACATAAGAAGGCCGGTTGAAGACGATTTTGTTATATGCAAATGCGTATGTTGTTTTAATTTTTCCTTTTTCTAATCATATCCTTTTTCCTTTCCTGTTTCTATAGTATTTTTTTATGTTTTTTAGGAGTCAATAAAACCAATCAATAAATAAATCGAAAATAGCGATTGAATTCCATACAGCAGGAAAGGATAAGAAGTAGACGCATTTTTGTAGTATTGCTTATGTTTACGCATGCTTGTAGTATTGACTATGTGTACGCACATTTGTAGTTCTAATTCTGTCTACGCATGTTTGTAGTATTGATTTTGACTAAGCATGTTGGCAGTATTTACTATGTCTACTACGCATGTTTGTAGTATTGACTCTGCATATTTGTAGTATAAAATGTGTCTACGAATGTTAGCAGTATTGACTCTGTATACGCATGTTTGAAGTTTTGGATCTGTCTGCGCATGATTGTAGTATTAACGCTCTTATAAACTTTCGCAACACTTAAGAATCTGATAAATACTAAAATAAACCGACGCTGCTTTTGGTAAACGTTGTTTCACTTTTATAATTTGTGGCATTTCAGAGTTTTCAAAATTAACACATATTTATTGTTTTTATTTCTTCTTTATTTTGTATTTCTTCAGACAGTACACACAAATAAAATTTGTATTGTAACTAAATAACAAACTACCTGGGTAGTTTTGAACGCCATTGACTGGCTGGTAAGACCTTGCACGGTCGGCTGGGCGTTCGGAAGCGTTTGATGAGCATTTAAATATTTTGTTGTCGTAAAGTTAATTGGACGGCCGCCACGTTTGTTTGGGACATGATTATAAAGTTGTCTCATTGGCAATCATACCACATCTTCTTTTGTATATGTTGACAATTTTGGTTTACGATTTACCTTCTTCAAACTAAGCTGATACGAAACTATCTTTACAGTAATAATGATAAGAAACTATCTAAACAGTAATAATGATACGGAACTATCTATACAGTAATAATGATACGAAACTATTTATACAATAATAATGATACGAAACTATTATTACAGTAATAATGATACGAAACTATCTATACAGTAATAATGATACGAAACTATTTATACAGTAATAATGATACGCAACTATCTATACAGTAATAATGATACGAAACTGTCTATACAGTAATAATACCCATACCTCGTGCGCTCCACATTCCACAATATCCCCACAGTCAGCCGGATGAGGTAAATTTTTACAAGAATAACATGTTACTGCATCTAGTTATTTAATAGATGATATATGAGAATACATAGCTATGATTAAACGTGCTAACCTTAATCAAATAAATTATGCACAGATAAAAAAAAAAACATCGAAAAACTCGATATGTAACTTTTTTTCGTGATTGTAGAATAAACATTTAATAATAAGAGTTGAATCATTAGCATAATTTTCTAGGGTTATAAAGCGTTGATCGTGTAACCTTTTTTTAATATGATGTGCGGAACTGTGATTTAACGCTTATGAAATATAAAAAAAATGCATCTAATTCTCAAATGAAAATATATTTGGTTAATTGTTATGCTATCAAATAACCTCACTAAAGTTGGCATTATCTATAATCTGGGGGTAAATCGGTACTATGACGTAGGATAATACATTCTGACTTACTAAATTTAGATAATGTACTAGTCTTGATATAAACGAATAAAGGTCATCTGAGGTCAAATACATGTACCATGTAAACCGATGTCACCACTTAATGTTGTTTAGTTCATTGACCACTATTATAACGTTGAACAACATGTTTAAAGTACACTTAAACCTTTAGTGTACCTTCTTAATATCAAAACAATGTCTCGGATATGTTTATAAACGAGTACTATTTTAATTGTCACATCGTAAAACCTGTTGTTCTACAGATACTTGATATTCATTGTTTTTCTTATTTTTCTGAACATATGTGAGGTAACCGGAATGCATTTTACAAACGGAAGTCAATATATTTTATTTCTTTTCAATTCAAAGAACTATGTTGTTTCATTAACTGGAAAAAAAAAGACCATCAGTTTTCTCGATTGAATTGTTTTACATTGTCAATTCGGGGCCATTTATATCCGACTTTGCGGTATGGGCTATGCTCATTGTTGAATGCCGTACGGTGACCTATAGTTGTTAATCATTGTGTAATTTTGATCTCTTGTGGCGTGTTGTCTCAACGGCAATCATACCACATCTTCATTTTTACATCTTGATGCTATTTGAGTTTCCAGTTTTTTTTTCCACGACGCTATAGTAAAGCGTAAGGATTTAGTTTAAAAAATGTACATTCCTTAGGGTGGCACCCAACACCTTGACTAAAATTAATTTGGCATCCATTTGATAGAACAACTAATTATAATAATACGTTACCTGCACACTTCCAGTAAAGGACAAACAGTAAAACAACTACAACAGAATTAAAAAATCATAACCGTTACGAAAAATGATATACATTTTTAGTTTTAAAGAAGGTAGAGAATACAGCAAGCGTATCAAAGTTGTAAACAGACAAAAAAGTTTCCAAATGTCATTCAAGCAATATAAATTGACATGTATAGAAATAGAAAAAAACGGAGAGGAAACAAAACATAATCCTGTACAGCCACAATTCGCCGTTTCAGCATCTAATGTATTCTGGATAATATGTTCATAAGTGTACACCAAAGCGGCGTAATTGGTTAAAAACGTCCTAACCATTGAAATTAAACCAATGGAGTTACATTATTTTCACTTTGGGGTAAAATCAATTGAATAAACCATAGTCCTTGGGATTCTGAATCGGCCTATTACTACACCACTATTGATGATGAACAAAGTATACATGAAAGCTAGTTTAATATTAGATCAAACGATATCAAAATTACAGCTTCAAATCGGACAAAGAGCGAAAAGGTGAAAGAAAAGAACTAAAACCTTATGTTTAAGGTGGTACCTAACACTACAGGGAGATAACTCTGTAATATCAGCTAAACGTTTTAATTACGTTGCGTTGTGAAGGCAATATAAAGCTTCTTAATGATCAAAATTAGTGTTTGTCAAACTGCTATATAACCAGTGTAATTTTTCTGATAAAACGCTTGGTTCAATTTTTTTGAATTTTTTATATTTTTGTTAAAGGGTCAAAGTAAATACTTTGTCAAAATTTTATGAAAATTAAACGAGCCAAATTAATTTTAGTGAAAGTGTTGGGTACCACCTTAAAGGCACAAACTAAGTCACTTGTTTATGACATTGACGACCCCTTTAGATAACCATGTTCTACATTAGTATGTACCAAGTCAGATATATGACCGTTATTTTCCATCCATTTTAGCTTTTGAATTTTCCATTCTATAAAGGACTTTCCGTTTTGAATTTGCCTTGAATTTTGGTATTTTTGTTATTTTTCTTTTTATTGAAGTATCAATTTTAGTACCAAAAAAACCAACAAATCAAATGAGAGTACCTAGAAAAAACAAATTCGTACGTGTGTCAAAATTGATTGCTCGTCCTGATCATTTATGGAATATTTGACACTGGACGATAAGAAAAAAAAATGATTGGTGAACAAATGTACAATGTTTCGTGTAATTTATTTTATAATTTCCGACAGGTCATCAAACATAAATTGATTGTTGATTGTTGGTTGCTTAACGTCCAGTGGCAAATATGTCATGCATGTTCAGGACGAGAACAAGTTAACAATAAATACAATAGGTAGGTCTTGTAATAGAGGCCGTCCGGGATGATGGTCGGAGAAATTTGGAATGCCACTGATAAATTAGTGTATATGGGATAGGGACATAAGTGTTGCCTTGCACCAGGCAAACTACCATCAAACATAAAACAGAAGTTGCTAAAACCCGAAGTAAAATCCCCTTAATTGTGGTTAAAATAATACAAATTTGACTTTCCTGTACATTTTGTATTTCAATGTGTGAAAATATTTTTGAAATGATAAAGCACAGTAAACTCTTACCGTATATGTACAAGTACTTCATAATGGACGGAGGGACATGTTCTTATCTACGTTTTATGTATAGTTCTTATCATGGCATTGTAATATGTAAGAAATTGATTTACACTGATTTTATTTATAGTATGATCTATGTTAAGGTTCATAACAAATAGATAAAATGTCCATCAAATGCATTTAACTTTATTTATCTAGGGGAATATATGCCTTAAAATTTGATATTTAATCCTGCGTATGTTTCTTGCGAAAACACAAGTCATTGTGGTCCATTTATTTATACGAACTTTAAATGAAAGGGTGTGATTCTTGTTAGGTTAAATTTTCAAAGAACGGAAGGATTCAAATTCTAACTTAAATATGTTTATTGCCGCACATTGCAAACTGCTGCTCACATTCTGACACTGTATGGGTTTTGTTTATTAACAGTGTTTATTGCCGCACATTGCCAACTGCTGCTCACATTCTGACACTGTATGGGTTTTGTTTATTATCAGTGTTTATTGCCGCACATTGCCCACTGCTGCTCACATTCTGACACTGTATGGGTTTTGTTTATTAACAGTGTGTATTGCCACACATTGCCAACTGCTGCTCACATTCTGACAATGTATGGGTTTTGTTTATTATCAGTGTTTATTGCCGCACATTGCCCACTGCTGCTCACATTCTGACACTGTATGGGTTTTGTTTATTAACAGTGTTTATTGCCACACATTGCCAACTGCTGCTCACATTCTCCTTATTTGGTGTCTGATTGGTAGGTACCACCTGTGCAAATGTGTTTCATATAAAAATAAATAACTACACATTGGTTATAAGATTTGAATTTATATTATTTTTTTTTTGCTTTTGTGCAATACACTATGCTATTGCGAATTGCCCCCCTTTTTTCCCCAAAAAACAGATAATTTTACCTTAGTTAGTTTTTTGCTTTTATCCTATACACTATGCTGTTGAATATTTAAAAATATTTCAAGAAATTCTTTTTAAATTTCTGAAATCTGAAATGAGAAAAAATGTCCCCTTCCATTTTTTCACCCCCCCCCCCCTTTTCCCTTATTCCCCCCAAAAAATCTTTCCCTCAAGATATGGACAGTATCTCAATTCAAATTTCTAATGGAGTTTGCAACCATAATTTAACTTTTCAATGCATCATAAAAGTTTTAAAATATAAAATGACATACATAGTCGTGGCTAAAATTAAAATTGAATAATAGTAACTGCTAAAAATAAATTGACAGCTAATCATTTCAAGACAATCATTATTTCTCAAACATAATCTACAAGCAGTGTAATGGAGGTAATCAAACAGTGTTCTTTAAACTGATTTGGGTTACTTCCCTTACACTGCTTTTAAATTGTATCATTTGTCCTTTAACCAGAAAAACCCTTGGTTTTCCCCTTTATTGTCCCTAATTACTATCTGGTTTGAGCCATAACCCCCTTAACCATTCCTTTGCATTATGGAAACTTGTGGAATAATTTTAGTGAGGTTATTACACTTTAACACAAGTTATTGTCTGGACACTAAAAATGCTTATTTGGGCCACTTTGTTGGTCCCTAATTCCTAAACAGTTGTAGACATAAGCCCTTAAATCAATCCCAACCTTCATTTAGTGGTTATACACATTGAGTTAAAATTTTATTGATTTTTATTTACTTATACTAAAGTTCTTATCCGAAAACATCTGTCTTTAGACGACGCTGACGATTGATTGATTGTTGGTTGCTTTACGCCGCATTAGCACAAAAAGGCTATATCGCGGCGAGAGCTAATTCGAATATTTTTACAATTTAAAGCATATTTTTAAAATAAGACAAAAAGTCCTTCAATATACTAAAATTCTTGACTAAAGCAAATTGATTATATACAAATAAAAATCAACAGTAAAATAACGTGATAAAAATTAAAAACGATTTAAATATAATAACATTTTCATATTCTATAATAAATTCCAATTTCTTTTAAAAATGCAACAATATTTGTAAATGGAACATTATTGAATAAATCATACATATTATTGACATTGAAATGCTTCTTACGAATATCAGCAAAGTCAATACAATTAATTAAAACATGTGTAATAGTATACTTGCAGTTGCAAGGAACACATTGTGGTTCATCTTCATTTTTTTAAAGATACTCGTGTGTTATTCTAGTATGCCCAATACGACATCTAGTAATAACACACTGATCTTTTCTGCACATAATATTATTAAAAGGTTTGCCTAAATTAGGTTTAATTTCGTGCAATTTATTATCATCTTTTTTACTCCATTCATTTTTTAAAATATTAAAAACATATTCTCTAATATTAGATTTAAAATCAGTATATGGTATATCACAGTTAGATAAAGGGTCACCCAGGGCATGCTTTGCCTCAAGGTCTACAGCTGTGTTTCCAAGGATTCCAACATGACTCGGAACCCATAGAAATATTATTTCTTTCAGAATAATTTTTAAATTCCTCATTACATATAAAATTTTGAGAATTGTTGGGTTTTTAATTTTAGTATTTTGTATAGCTTGACGACGACGACGATAACATGATACCAATATACGAACAAACATTTTTTTTTTAATTTTTGCGGTCGTATATAAAAAAGTATTAATTGATTGTTTTTGTTTAATGCCACTTTCAACACTTCTGTGCTATTTCATACCGGTCCTTATCAATGTTTTTGAAGCCGGATTTGCCGGGCAAAGCCAATGGCCTTTGGTAGGAATACTGATAATCCTAACCCTAACCCTTGACCGTAATCCCTCACTCCTTGGATATTCGTGTTTATTAAGATCGGGGTCGAACACACCGGCTCCGTGTTGGAGTCAAACTCACAGCATTAGTGTTGACTGGGTAGTGATACAGTAGTTCGACTACTTAGGTTCTTTGAAAAAAGAAGAAAAGAATAATACTATAGATAAGAAGTGTATTTAAATAATACTTTCGCTTCCTTTTTTCTTTGATAGGGTATCTTTCCAGGCCAATATGACGCTGTGGTCCCGTCGCGCCTTCAAAATAATTTCGTTATTTCCGCAGCGCCTTAAGTGGCCGCTGTCCCTCAATACTTACTTCCGCAGCGCGTTAATTCTTCAGGAAGATAGATATTTTGAGAAGAAAATAAAGTTTTTAAAAACTTCTGTGCAAAAAATGAAGAAATACATCGCAAATACATTGTATTTACGCATCTTCTATGTGATCACTTGATCCTTTAAATAACGATTTGTTTTCATTTGTCGAGAAGAATTTATTTTTACACGACCAAAGAACGTGTTGAATACACGTGATAAATTTGAATACATTTTTTAAATATATTTACGATGAAAATTATAAATGAGAGTATTTGTACGTGAAAAAAAAAGTTAGATTAAAGACAACGAGGAGTGATTTATAATACAGGAAATTGAAAAAAATGTTGTTTGCAAGTTAAATTTGTCTCGATCAAACTCACTGTTTTGGAAATATAATGATTATTGAACATCGATCGTAAATCCATGCGTCAGAAGGCGAAAGGCAGATGATGGATTTTTTCCCACACCAATGACTTCAAATGAAAAGGAGAACACACCTCCGTCTACATCGTCAATGATGAAATTAAACAAACTGAATAAATATTTTGAATTAATTCTTTTTCAAAAGGAATGAAATGTAACTTGTGTACAAACATCAAAGGAGACCCAAAAAGAGTATACTAGTGAAAGCTGCATGGGTTTATTTGCCTGCTCATGGATGGTACGTAAAAGTATTCTTAGACATGGGCACACACAGTAAGACACATACAGAAGCTGTTGCTTTTGAAGGGGAAAGAGTTCTTGCTTACACCAGTCTTGCCACAGCAGTTGAGATTGAAGTCAACTTATATGAGATGGCAATCGAATTAGCAATCAAGTGCTTGTATTGATTGTGCACATACAACCAACTATGTTTCTTTGATGAATCTTTGTAAGTTTGATTTTCAGTACTTATAACAATGTCTCTTTCCAATTAATATTATTTCAAGATACATATTTCAAGAAAAAATGTTTTAGAATGAATTATTGTGCTGTGCTAGGCCTAAACATCTATTATACCAAAACATCTTTTGACAGGCAAAGACTTTGGTGTTGATGTTCTGAATGCCTTGATGGTTGGAGATAATGCAAATTACACTTCTGGAAAGATTTATCCAGGAAGCTTTGCTGTCATTCAAATATATTGTACAGACTCCACTTATCTGTGACCTAAAGATTCACCCTTCTACACTGTAATGGTTGATGAAACAACTGATATAGCTGTTAAGAAGGAGTGTGGTAAAAATCTTTAAATTTTTTAATATCTATATATATATATATAAATATATATATATATATATATATATATATATATATATATATATATATATATATATATATATATATATATATATATATATATATATATATATATATATATATATATGGTGAAAGTGATAATTAAGTAAGTATTCAAAACTGTAATTTAAAATGAAAAAAATAAAAGTGCAGGTGGGTTTCAACTAGTTAATATTTTTGTGTTTAGTTTATTTTATCCTATACTATGTTACTGAATCTAAATTTGATGAATATGATGTTATTTGTTTTTTCTGATTATGAATAACTACCATCTGTAATATGTGAGAAATGTATTTAACCTTGATTAGAGTAATGTCTCGCAATTTGATTGGCTGATAGCTCAAAACGTTAAGGGCAGACGATTAAGGAAGACGTGATGAAAAATCGACTAAAACAAATGCTATAAACAAACTACGTTTAAACTTAAAAGCCGGAAACACAAATAATGCATGAGGCAGGTCATAAAGTTTGAGGAATTCCTAGATTAAGCATTTGTTGTGTCGTTCAGATATTAATCATAGGTCCAATTAGTTATCAAAGGTACCAGGATTATAATTAAGTACGCCAAGGCCTGCTGAGTCTGAGCTGTCAATGGTGGAAGCACCTCGTGTTGCATTGTGTTCATCATTGCTATTTGAGTAAGGAGACATTCCATATTTTAGATGACACTTAAAAAATTTTACTGCAGTTTTCGAGGATGTAGATCAGCACGACTTCGTCTTTGACAATAAGGTGAATGCCAGTTTGTTGCCATTTTAAACTAAATACAATACAAGTCCCAGATGATTTGTGACTTAAATATTGTTGTTTATTAATAACATCAAATTATATTTTTGTCGCCGAAACTTCCAAGGACTGCTGACTCTGAGCGCTCAATGGTGGAAGCACCTCGTGTTGCATTGTGTTTATCACTGCTATTTGAGGAAGGAGCTCTTCCATATTTTAGATGACACTTTGAAAATTTTACCGCAGTTGTCGAGGAGGCAGATTAGCACGACTTTTCTCGACTTGGGATCAGGAGTATCATAAGGCTGACGAGTGGTGTGAAGATTTGGAGAGGACGGTTATTGAGGTTTAAAAGGAGGCGAATACCCTATCTTAGGATAGTGGTGATGTAAAACAAAGGTTAGAAAGTAAGAATGAGATTCTTCAGATGTTCGACGCAAACTTCGCAGATGAATTATGTTATCTATATGGTTTTACCTTGCTATGGCCGTGTTGATTTAGAAAAAAATGTGTTGGTGAAATGGAGATTGACCAGTAGAAGCATAAGGCTGAAAAGTGGTGTGAAATTTTGGAGAGGAATGTTCTTGAGGTTTCAGAGGAGGCGAATACCCTGTTCTATCTAAATACTGTTATATCTTAGGACAGTGGTGATGTAAAACAAAGGTTGGAGAGTGAGGATGAGACTCTGCAGATGTTCGGCGCAAACTTGGAACATGAGGGTCAAAATGTGCAAATGCAGAATGTTATCTCAATGGTTTTATATTGCTGTGGCCCTATGGGTTTAGAGAAAAATGCGAAGGCGAATTGCAAGTTGACCAGGTCTTTACTGATTAGCATGATCTAGTTAATTTAAAAGATATCGGATTAAGAATTTATTGTGTGGTTATATTTGATATTGGTGAAATGTTTATCTTACAGTTTGTCTGTTTAGAGCCTTTATTGCCATTTTACACAAAAATACAATACAAGTCTAGATGAAAGATTGTAAACCAGTTTTGAGACATAAATATTGTTGTCTATTAATAATAATAATATTTTTTATTTTAAGACGATACACATTTACAAAAGAAATAAAATAGGAAAAAATGATTTGTATATTGTGTATGGTGAGAGAACTCGTCGACTTAGTTGGTCTTTGACCATATGGTCCTTGGGTTAGACCATGTGTTGAGCTAGACAACAGTTAACCCCAGGTTCAGTATTTGTGTCGTGTAGGGAGAGTAACATTTCATGAAAAAGAGTCGCATAGATTACCAATGACTGATGACTCTGAGCAGTCTTTGATGAAGTCACCTCGTGTTGTATGGCGTTCATCATTGCTATTTGAAGGAAGGAAAAATTTCCTGTTTAGTTAATATGTTAAAAAATTACAGCAGTGTTCGTTGTGGTAGATCAGCACGACTTGGTCTTGGACAGAAAGGAGAATGACATTGTGCATGTTGTGTTGCCATTTTAAACTAAAAACAATACAAGTCCAAGATGATTTGTGACTTAAATATTGTTGTTTATTAATAACAAGAAAACTTGTTTATTTTTGTATATTTTAAGGCGAAACGCATTTACAAGAGCAATAAAATAGGGGAAAAACGATTTGTATATTATGTATGGCGAGATAACTTAGTAGGTCTTTGACCGTATGGCCCTTTGGTTATACCATGTGTTGAGCTAGACGGCAGTTCATCCAAGGTTCAAGCTAATTGTCGTGTAAAGAGTGTAACAGTCACCGAAACTTCCAAGGACTGCTGACTTTGAGCTGTCAATGGTGGAAGCACCTCATGTTGCATTGTGTTCATCATTGCTATTTGAGGAAGGAGACATTCGATATCTTAGATGACACTGTTGAAAATTTTACAGTAGTTTTCGAAGAGGTAGATCAGCACGACTTAGTCTTCAACAATGAGGAGGATGACCTTTTCTCGACTTGGGATCAGGAGTAGCATTAGGCTGACGAGTGGTGAGAAGCTTTGGAGAGGAAGGTTCTTGAGGTAACAGAGGCGTTTGATGCCCTATCTGAGGATTGTGGTGAGGTAAAACAAAAGTTCAGATATTAAATATAGGTGAAATGTTAATCTTACAGATTAGTTTGTACATAGACACTGTTACTATTTTAAACCAAATACAATACAAGTCTAGATAAAATATTGTAAACACATTTTGTGATTTTACTATAGTGGTCTATTAATTAACAATCATACCTTTTTTTATCTTTATTTTTCATTTATTTTGTCCCGCATTGTAAGACGAACCCCATTAGCAAAACATAAAAGACAGTACAAGCAAGACAAATGATTGGTATATTAAGTATGGTGAGAGAACTCGTAAACTTAACTGGTCTTTGTCCCTATGGTCCTTGGGAGATATGTGTTGAGCCAAGAGCAGTTCATCCCAGGTTCATGATTTGTGTCGTGTAGCATGTTATTACACCAAGTAAACATTGGATAGCAACTTTGATCATTCGTTTCTTTCATTTTTCATCAAAAGATACAGCATAACAGGATACTAGTAGCAGGTGAAAAAAGTCTAGTATCTTCACTAATTCACAAATGTATATAACTTGTCGTAAGCTTTGCAGGCCTACCGAACAATGAAACAAAGACTGACTTGTCTAAGGACTGTGTGATTGCAGAAACATCATTCACGTCAATTGGTATCGACACTTTTGGACCCTGGTATGACAATAGCCGACGTACGAGAGGTGGTGTCGCAAATGCAAAACGTTGGGCATCCATCTTTACTTGCATGGTCACGAGAGTTATATATCTACAAGTTGTCGAGGAAATGAGCTCTTCATCGTTTAAGCGCTTCATAGCTTTTCGAGGAAAAGTAAAACTCATCAGGTCAACCTTAACGTTCCAATGTAGGTAAATGTTCGTTACATAACATAAAGAGTCGAATTCAAATTTCTCAGACAACTTTTCTAGCAATTATAAAAGCAATTTGGATGACTTGCAGTATTTTAAAAATTATGTCTCGATAACACAATAAAAAATATTATAACAGATCATTAGATGCCGAAGTATATACGTATACCTTTTGGTCAAAGACTAAATGAAATTATAAGACGTATCAATGGCTTTCCACCAGTAAGAGGGGCAAATTCCGGATTTATATATAAATGTTAGCGGCAAATCAGGCATTAAGTTTAAATCCTAGGCAATAAGCTAAGGCCTGAGCATAAGCTAAGGCCTAGGCATTAAGTTATTGCCTGAAATTTTCAGACATTAAGCTTATTTCCTGAAATCTGATGATGATTATTCATCCTATTCCCGAACATAATTTTAGCCAATAAGTGAACTCTGGAATTTATGTATATTCGGTGATTTATTCTTGATATAAAGTACCTTTATAATTTTATCCCTAATATTACATGTATTAAAATACATTAATTCGACAGATCTTCAGCTTTCAGTAAGTTTATTTAGTAATTTTAGCAGTTAAAAAACCGAATTAACTCATATATTAGAACAATGTGTCGAGTTTTAAAAAAAAATCGGTAAAGAACTTTATCAATGATTGTTAAAAATACTTATTTTATAAAAAAAAAAATTCTTCTTTAAAAATAAATTGTAAAATTTATGTTATAAAGACTTTTTGTATACATTTAATCCACACAAGGCGTAAATTAATTGACTTTCGACTTTACGTAGACAAAACATGAGTAAAACTACATGCAAACATTCTGTTTTAATATTGGGAACGTAATTGTGTTGAGTTTACGTGTACAGAGTTACACTCATAATGTAAGTTATATCAATTTAAAAATGTGTATGTTTCTGAACTGTTTATTTTGTAATAAATTTATAAAAATTTCAACAATCAATGGATCTTAAAAGTTGAAAAACAAATGCATGTAAAAGTTCTGAATTGACAGTACATACATTTAATGTTCTTTTATCGGTTATCGAAGAGCTGGTTGGAACACTTCCTAAGTAATGATGTTATGTTTTAATTAATATTCAAAATATTAATGATTTTTTTATATATTTTTTTACATTGAAAGACGAAAAAGTAGTCCAAATCAATCTCTGCGTATTTAAAACAAATGATATACTAAGTGGTGTCATGGGGAAGATAGAATCAACAGATAATGTATGTGAAAGTTTATTCATACCCTTAAAGCATCATATCTGTTTATTCGTTTGGGGCAATTTTAAAATATGTTATTTTTTCGGTTGTTTGTATTTTGCATTTGAGTTGTCATTGTTGTTTCAAATAAATGTGTACTTTCATTTTGTTAAATGTGTACTTTCATTTTGTTTAAAGTATCAGTTACATGCATACCCTGACAGCAAGTGGAAAATACGAACTGAGAATAGATATGCTTGACAAATATAATACAAAGAAATAAGCTGAATACAAAAGATTCATTATTGGAGACGCTGCTTCTAAGTCACAGTCGGTGATTATTCAGGAAATGCAGGTAAACAACATTTAATTTTGTTTTGTATATCAGAAGTTCAACGGCATTGCCTGAGGTTTAAGAGGTGGATGCCCTATCTGAGGATAACAGAGGTTGGAGAGTGAAGATGAGACTCGGCAGATGTTCGGTGCAAACTTGGAATATGACGGATGATATATGGAGATGAGAATAATGTTATCTCAAGTGTAAACTGCAATTGGTAAAGGAAGACGCACTTACAATTGGATACAAGGGCAATAAACTTTCAAGAAATGTTCTTCAGATGACTGATTATGATAGAGTTACACTTTTCAAAGCCCAGTTTCCAAAACTTACACCTGAATTAGTGACCAGATCAACCAGTGAAAAAGATTTAAATTCGATCTGCAAACATTGATTGACACAATTTACCATTTATTGAGTACCACCGGTAAGTGTTTGATCAAAATATTTATTTGCAACAGTTTAACTGCTCTGTTAATTTAAGAAATGAGTACAGTCTTTCAGGCTTTTCCCTACAGATTTGTGAAGACAAGTTAATGGACTCACAATTTTCCACCTTAAGAATCCAAACGCAGTCGTGTCGCTTTGACCAGCCTGTGGTCTTGCACATGCGGGGCAATCGACTGGACCTGGCTCATCGAGAGGTACTGAAGGTCATGAGGAGCATGTCAATTGACCGAATCCAGCTTATCCATCTTCATTGTTTTCAGGAGAAAGATGAGGTGAGGGAGTGGCAGGGCTCCTTCTGCAACGCCAACTTCGGGTTTGGAATGGGCGTCCGTTCCTTCAGCTTTGAACAAAGGACGCTTTGGGGATGGTGCCGACGATTAGGATCCACTTAGAGAGTGGTGATACCTTACCATACTAACGAGTAGAAGGAAGACTTGGAGAAGAGGGTTCTTAAGATTTTAAAGCTTCAGGCCCTATCTGAGGATTATGGAGAGGTAAAACAGAGGTTGGAGACTAAAGATGAGACTCGGCAGATGTTCGGAGTAAACGAAAGTTTATTTGTAATAATATAATAAACCGTTTAACGGCTCTGGTTATGAGTACAGTATATCAGGCTTTTCACTACAGATTTGTAAAGACAAGTTAATGGACTGACATTTTCCCCTTGTGAATCAAAACGCAATCCATCAGCAAGAACACCTTGAAAAACACAAATTTGATTAAAATTTTCATATTTTTTCAAACATTTTATTTCATGTTCAAAGTTTGTGTCGTGTAGAGATTGTTCCTTCCCCTTTGGTAGAGTCCTTAGAGCTACCAAGGACTACTGACCCGAGAAATGCATGAACAAAATTCAGAATTGACAGTATATTCATTTAATATTCTTATATCTGTTATCGAAGAGCAGGTTGGAACACCAAAAGAGACGAAAAAAGTAATCTTCCTCAAGCTCAGCTTATTTAGAGCAAATAATGTGTTTAGTGGTGTTACTGAGGAGATAGAATGTGCAGAAACTTTGTGTTAAAGTTTTAAAATACTCTAAAAGCATCATCAGTTCATTCGTTTAGGGCAAGATTAAAACATGTTTAAGAATCCAACCGTGGTTCCCCATTAATAGTATGTTACATTCAAAACGAGGTTAAAATAAAAAAAATATTGTGGCCAGGTTGCAGTGGACATAGAACATATTCGAGAATCAATGATGGGTTTGGCAGCTAAATCAAGAACGGGTTAACACTTTGGCCCAAGAATTAATTGGGTTCAGTTGATTTGCCATGTTCTGGTCCAACATTACATGCTATGGCTAGACCTTATGGATAAAAAAGAATTAATGGACAAGGGAATTAGGAAAACCAAGATTGTCATAATAGATGGAAACCATAGATACAGAGGTATTCTTCAAGCCCTAAACTTATAGATTAATTAGCAAAAAAGATTGAAATACGATATACAGCATTTTTGATGTACAAACCGTAAAAATTGTTCAATTTTAATGCTGCAAGTGAGCAATAAATCAGTCCTGGTAAAATGTGCAGACATGTACAAAAGACTAGTATAATAATTAAGCCTTATGTAACAATAACCGGTTTGTTTGCATCGTGAGTAATATACTCAACAAACATGTTTAAGGCACCAGGCTCAATAACATAAATATTAAACAAGTAAAATGTTATTGTCCTCAATTCTATTTGGAAATTTTTGATTTAGAACAAAATGTGTTGGTGAAATGGAGATTGACCAGGAGAAGCATAAGGCTGAAGAGTGGTGTAAAGATTTGGAGAGGAAGGTTTTTAAAGGTTTTTGAAGAGTCGGATACCCTATCTGAGGATTGTGGTGGGGTAAAACAAAGGTTGGAGAGTGAGGATGAGACTCTAAAAATATTCGGCGCAAATTTGGAACGCGAGGGTCGAAATTTGCAGATGCAGTATGGTATCTCCACGGTTCTACCCTAATACGGCCCTCTGGATTTAGAGGAAAAAAAGCCTTCAGGTAACTATAAATCGTTTTCAAAAAATGTATGAGTTAATTCGTTTTTTTAACTTAACTTTATTTCTAGGCAATAAGCTAAGGCCTGAGCATAAGCTAAGGCCTAGGCATTAAGTTATTGCCTGAAATTTTCAGACATTAAGCTTATTTCCTGAAATCTGATGATGATTATTCATCCTATTGCCGAACATAATTTTAGGCAATATGTGAACTCTGGAATTTATGTATATTCGGTGATTTATTCTTGATATAAAGTACCTTTTTAATTTTATCCCTAATATTACATGTATTAAAATACATTAATTCGACAGCTCTTCAGCTTTCAGTAAGTTTATTTAGTAATTTTAGCAGTTAAAAAAACGAATTAACTCATACATTTTTTGAAAAAGATTTATACAGTTACCTGAAGGTTTTTTTTTATAAACAAAGCAATATATCGAGTTTAAAAAAATAATTTTATTAATGATTGTTAAAAATACTTATTTTATTAAAAAAAAAAACATTTCTTTAAAAATAAAATGGTAAAATTTATGTTCTAAAGACTTTTTTGTATACATTTAGTCCACACAAGGCGTACATTGACTATCGACTTTATGTAGACAAAACATGAGTAAAACTACATGTAAACATTCAGTTTTAATATTGGGAACGTAATTGTGTTGAGTTTACGTGTGAGTTACACTAATAATGTAAGTTATATCAATTTAAAAATGTGTATGTTTCTGAACTGTTTATTTTGTAATAAATTTATAAAAATTTCAACAATCAATGGATCTTAAAGGTTGCAAAACAAATGCATGTAAAAATTCTGAATTGACAGTACATACATTTATTGTTCTTTTATCGGTTATCGAAGAGCTGGTTGGAACACGTCCTAAGTAATGATGTTATGTTTTAATTAACATACAAAATATGTTTTTTTTATATATTTTTTTACATCGAAAGACGAAAAAGTTATCCAACTCAATCTCTGCGTATTTAAAACAAATGATATACTCAGTGGTGTCATGGGGAAGATAGAATCAACAGATAATGTATGTGAAAGTTTATTCATACCCTTAAAGCATCATATCTGTTTATTCGTTTGGGGCAATTTTAAAATATGTTATTTTTTCGGTTGTTTGTATTTTGCATTTGAGTTGTCATTGTTGTTTCAAATAAATGTGTACTTTCATTTTGTTAAATGTGTACTTTCATTTTGTTTAAAGTATCAGTTACATGCATACCCTGACAGCAAGTGGAAAATACGAACTGAGAATAGATATGCTTGACAAATATAATACAAAGAAATAAGCTGCATACAAAAGATTCATTACTGGAGACGCTGCTTCTAAGTCACAGTCGGTGATTATTCAGGAAATGCAGGTAAACAACATTTAATTTTGTTTTGTATATCAGAAGTTCAACGGCATTGCCTGAGGTTTAAGAGGTGGATGCCCTATCTGAGGATAACAGAGGTTGGAGAGTGAAGATGAGACTCGGCAGATGTTCGGTGCAAACTTGGAATATGACGGATGATATATGGAGATGAGAATAATGTTATCTCAAGTGTAAACTGCAATTGGTAAAGGAAGACGCACATACATTTGGATACAAGGGCAATAAACTTTCAAGAAATGTTCTTAGGATGACTGATTATGATAGAGCCCAGTTTCCAAAACTTACACCTGAATTAGTGACCAGATCAACCAGTGAAAAAGATTTAAATTCGATCTACAAACATTGATTGACACAATTTACAATTTATTGAGTACCACCGGTAAGTGTTTGATCAAAATATTTATTTGCAATAATATCATAAACAGTTTAACTGCTCTGTTAATTTAAGAAATGAGTACAGTCTTTCAGGCTTTTCCCTACAGATTTGTAAAGACAAGTTAATGGACTCACAATTTTCCCCCTTAAGAATCCAAAAGCAGTCGTGTCGCTTTGACCAGCCTGTGGTCTTCCACATGCGGGGCGATCGACTGGACCGGGCTCATCGAGAGGTACTAAAGGTCATGAGGAGGATGTCAATTGACCGAATCCAGCTTATCCATCTTCATTGTTTTCAGGAGAAAGATCAAGTGAGGGAGTGGCAGGGCTCCTTCTGCAACGCCAACTGCGGGCTTGGAATGGGCGTCCGTTCCTTCAGCTTTGGGATTTTAAAGCTTCAGGCCCTATCTGAGGATTATGGAGAGGTAAAACAGAGGTTGGAGACTGAAGATGAGACTCGGCAGATGTCCGGTGTAAACGAAAGTTTATTTGTAATAATATAAACCGTTTAACGGCTCTGGTTATGAGTACAGTCTATCAGGCTTTTCCCTACAGATTTGTAAAGACAAGTTAATGGACTGACATTTTCCCCTTGTGAATCAAAACGCAATCCATCAGCAAGAACACATTGAAGAACACAAATTTGGTTAAAATTTTCATATTTTTTTAAACATTTTATTTCATGTTCAAAGTTTGTGTCGTGTAGAGATTGTTCCTTCCCCTTTGGCAGAGTCGTTTGAGGTACCAAGGACTACTGACCCGAGAAATGCATGAACAAAATTCTGAATTGACAGTATATTCATTTAATATTCTTATATCTGTTATCTAAGAGCAGGTTGGAACACCAAAAGAGACAAAAAAAGTAATCTTCCTCAAGCTCAGCTTATCTAGAGCAAATAATGTGTTAAGTGGTGTCACTGATGAGAAAGATGTGCAGAAACTTTGTGTTAAAGTTTAAAAATACTCTAAAAGCATCATCAGTTTATTCGTTTAGGGCAAGATTAAAACATGTTTAAGAATCCAACCGTGTTTCCCCATTAATAGTGTGTTACATTCAAAACGAGGTTTAAATAAAAACAATATTGTGGCCAGGTTGCAGTGGACATAGAACATATTCGAGAATCAATGATGGGTTTGGCAGCTAAATCAAGAACGGATTAACACTTTGGCCCAAGAATTAATTAGGTTCAGTTGATTTGCCATGTTCTGGTCCAACATTACATGCTATGGCTAGACCTTATGGATAAAAAAGAATTAATGGACAAGGGAATTAGGAAAACCAAGATTGTCATAATAGATGGAAACCATAGATACAGAGGTATTCTTCAAGCCCTAAACTTATAGATTAATTAGCAAAAAAGATTTAAATACGATATACAGCATTTTTGATGTACAAACCGTAAGAATTGTTCAATTTTAATGCTGCAAGTGAGCAATAAATCAGTCCTGGTAAAATGTGCAGACATATACAAAAGACTTGTATAATAATTAAGCCTTATGTAACAATAAACGGTTTGTTTGCATCGTGAGTAATATACTCAACATCGTGAGTAATATACTCAACAAACATGTTTAAGTCACCAGGCTCAATAACATAAACATTAAACAAGTAAAATGTTATTGTCCTCAATTCTATTTGGAAATTTTTGATTTAGAACAAAATGTGTTGGTGAAATGGAGATTGACCAGGAGAAGCATAAGGCTGAAGAGTGGTGTAAAGATTTGGAGAGGAAGGTTTTTAAAGGTTTTTGAAGAGTCGGATACCCTATCTGAGGATTGTGGTGAGGTAAAACAAAGGTTGGAGAGTGAGTATGAGACTCTAAAAATATTCGGCGCAAACTTGGAACGCGAGGGTCGAAATTTGCAGATGCAGTATGGTATCTCCACGGTTCTACCCTAATACGGCCCTGTGGATTTAGAGGGAAAAAAAACCTTCAGGTAACTATAAATCGTTTTCAAAAAATGTATGAGTTAATTCGTTTTTTTAACTTAACTTTAATTCTAGGCAATAAGCTAAGGCCTGAGCATAAGCTAAGGCCTAGGCATTAAGTTATTGCCTGAAATTTTCAGACATTAAGCTTATTTCCTGAAATCTGATGATGATTATTCATCCTATTGCCGAACATAATTTTAGGCAATATGTGAACTCTGGAATTTATGTATATTCGGTGATTTATTCTTGATATAAAGTTCCTTTTTAATTTTATCCCTAATATTACATGTACTAAAATACATTTATTCGACAGCTCTTCAGCTTTCAGTAAGTTTATTTAGTAATTTTAGCAGTTAAAAAAACGAATTAACTCATACATTTTTTGAAAAAGATTTATACAGTTACCTGAAGGTTTTTTTTTTATAAACAAAGCAATATATCGAGTTTAAAAAAATAATTTTATAAATGATTGTTAAAAATACTTATTTTATTAAAAAAAAAACATTTCTTTAAAAATAAAATGGTAAAATTTATGTTCTAAAGACTTTTTTGTATACATTTAATCCACACAAGGCGTACATTGACTATCGACTTTATGTAGACAAAACATGAGTAAAACTACATGTAAACATTCAGTTTTAATATTGGGAACGTAATTGTGTTGAGTTTACGTGTGAGTTACACTAATAATGTAAGTTATATCAATTTAAAAATGTGTATGTTTCTGAACTGTTTATTTTGTAATAAATTTATAAAAATTTCAACAATCAATGGATCTTAAAGGTTGCAAAACAAATGCATGTAAAAATTCTGAATTGACAGTACATACATTTATTGTTCTTTTATCGGTTATCGAAGAGCTGGTTGGAACACTTCCTAAGTAATGATGTTATGTTTTAATTAACATACAAAATATTAATGTTTTTTTATATATTTTTTTACATCGAGAAAGACGAAAAAGTTATCCAACTCAATCTCTGCGTATTTAAAACAAATGATATACTCAGTGGTGTCATGGGGAAGATAGAATCAACAGATAATGTATGTGAAAGTTTATTCATACCCTTAAAGCATCATATCTGTTTATTCGTTTGGGGCAATTTTAAAATATGTTATTTTTTCGGTTGTTTGTATTTTGCATTTGAGTTGTCATTGTTGTTTCAAATAAATGTGTACTTTCATTTTGTTAAATGTGTACTTTCATTTTGTTTAAGGTATCAGTTACATGCATACCCTGACAGCAAGTGGAAAATACGAACTGAGAATAGATATGCTTGACAAATATAATACAAAGAAATAAGCTGCATACAAAAGATTCATTACTGGAGACGCTGCTTCTAAGTCACAGTCGGTGATTATTCAGGAAATGCAGGTAAACAACATTTAATTTTGTTTTGTATATCAGAAGTTCAACGGCATTGCCTGAGGTTTAAGAGGTGGATGCCCTATCTGAGGATAACAGAGGTTGGAGAGTGAAGATGAGACTCGGCAGATGTTCGGTGCAAACTTGGAATATGACGGATGATATATGGAGATGAGAATAATGTTATCTCAAGTGTAAACTCCAATTGGTAAAGGAAGACGCACTTACATTTGGATACAAGGGCAATAAACTTTCAAGAAATGTTCTTAGGATGACTGATTATGATTGAGCCCAGTTTCCAAAACTTACACCTGAATTAGTGACCAGATCAACCAGTGAAAAAGATTTAAATTCGATCTGCAAACATTGATTGACACAATTTACAATTTATTGAGTACCACCGGTAAGTGTTTGATCAAAATATTTATTTGCAATAATATCATAAACAGTTTAGCTGCTCTGTTAATTTAAGAAATGAGTACAGTCTTTCAGGCTTTTCCCTACAGATTTGTAAAGACAAGTTAATGGACTCGCAATTTTCCCCCTTAAGAATCCAAACGCAGTCGTGTCGCTTTGACCAGCCTGTGGTCTTCCACATGCGGGGCGATCGACTGGACCGGGCTCATCGAGAGGTACTAAAGGTCATGAGGAGCATGTCAATTGACCGAATCCAGCTTATCCATCTTCATTGTTTTCAGGAGAAAGATCAAGTGAGGGAGTGGCAGGGCTCCTTCTGCAACGCCAACTTCGGGCTTGGAATGGGCGTCCGTTCCTTCAGCTTTGGGATTTTAAAGCTTCAGGCCCTATCTGAGGATTATGGAGAGGTAAAACAGAGGTTGGAGACTGAAGATGAGACTCGGCAGATGTCCGGTGTAAACGAAAGTTTATTTGTAATAATATCATAAACCGTTTAACGGCTCTGGTTATGAGTACAGTCTATCAGGCCCTACAGATTTGTAAAGACAAGTTAATGGACTGACATTTTCCCCTTGTGAATCAAAACGCAATCCATCAGCAAGAACACATTGAAGAACACAAATTTGGTTAAAATTTTCATATTTTTTTAAACATTTTATTTCATGTTCAAAGTTTGTGTCGTGTAGAGATTGTTCCTTCCCCTTTGGTAGAGTCCTTAGAGCTACCAAGGACTACTGACCCGAGAAATGCATGAACAAAATTCAGAATTGACAGTATATTCATTTAATATTCTTATATCTGTTATCGAAGAGCAGGTTGGAACACCAAAAGAGACGAAAAAAGTAATCTTCCTCAAGCTCAGCTTATTTAGAGCAAATAATGTGTTTAGTGGTGTAACTGAGGAGATAGAATGTGCAGAAACTTTGTGTTAAAGTTTAAAAATACTCTAAAAGCATCATCAGTTTATTCGTTTAGGGCAAGATTAAAACATGTTTAAGAATCCAACCGTGTTTCCCCATTAATAGTATGTTACATTCAAAACGAGGTTTAAATTAAAAAAAATATTGTGGCCAGGTTGCAGTGGACATAGAACATATTCGAGAATCAATGATGGGCTAAATCAAGAACGGGTTAACACTTTGGCCCAAGAATTAATTAGGTTCAGTTGATTTGCCATGTTCTGGTCCAACATTACATGCTATGGCTAGACCTTATGGATAAAAAAGAATTAATGGACAAGGGAATTAGGAAAACCAAGATTGTCATAATAGATGGAAACCATAGATACAGAGGTATTCTTCAAGCCCTAAACTTATAGATTAATTAGCAAAAAAAGATTTAAATACGATATACAGCATTTTTGATGTACAAACCGTAAGAATTGTTCAATTTTAATGCTGCAAGTGAGCAATAAATCAGTCCTGGTAAAATGTGCAGACATATACAAAAGACTAGTACAATAATTAAGCATTATGTAACACAATAACCGGTTTGTTTGCATCGTGAGTAATATACTCAACAAACATGTTTAAGTCACCAGGCTCAATAACATAAACATTAAACAAGTAAAATGTTATTTTCCTCAATTCTACTTGAAAATTGTCTTGTTCTAAATGATAATAAAGCTGTAATCAATGAAATGTTTATTTGATATGATGAATTGAAATTTTTGAAAGGGAACGACAATTTGACTCCCCAAAAAAGGGGGGTGAATAATTTCTATAAAATATTTATTTGTAATAATATAATAAACCATTTAACTGTTTTGCTAACATAACATCAGAGGAAGTACCTTTGGGTCGAACAATTTTTTTGAATGTTCTTGGCGAACCTTGATTAAGCGGATATATATTGAGAAAGGATGACCTATTCTTTAACAATAGGATCATTATATTTAGCAGGCTAACGAGTAGAATAAAGACTTTAGAAGGTTTCAGAGGTTTGGGCCCTATCTGAGGATTGTTGTGAGGTAAAACAGAGGCTGGAGAGTGATGCAGAGACTTCGCAGATGTTCGGTGAATATGACGGTTAAAAAATATGTTTTGACAATAGCGATAGCGAACGAAGTACGCGTAAAGTTAATTGCTTATCAGTCGAGTAAAAGGGCGGTAAGCAATTACAGAAAAAGATATTTAACAGCAAATGTTGAGGATGAATACAAAATACAACTCGCTACGAGATTTTCTGAAGTAACCGACCCAAACATGCGTCAAGAAAAAGAGAAATTGAACGAAACGATGCAAGTGTTCGCTTAACGCTTGATGGCGTTGGTAGAAGAAGCTTATATTGGCCAGCCACGGGACGTCGAATTCGCGGAGAGGCAAATAAGCAGTTTCTTTGTCGATGGTTTGTTGCACGACAAACTTAAAATGAAAATAATACGGGATAACCCAGCAATGATCGAACAGGATTTAATAACGCGTTACGGAATAAAACGTTCGTTTGGATACAGACGATCAATTAGGCGCGAGTCATCAACCTATGGAAGTTGACCATTATAGTTCGGCAAGAAGATACCATAAATTAGGTAAAATAGTCCATAGGAGTAATCCTCCGCGTAAATATCCCGAGACGCATCGAGTTAATATTGTACAGCAGAGAAGTATGGAAGAGGTGGTCTGCTACTTCTGTCGCGGGAAAGGACACTTCCATAGATATTGTCCGCAAAGAAATAGACAGGAAAAACATAGGAAACTAAAGCGTTTCAGAGCACATCTTATACAAGGTGTTCTCTGTTAACTGATTTAATCAAGACAATAATTTTTTAAACACTTTTGTTTTTTGTAATATACATGCACAAATTGTAATTATTCCCGTGGTTTTTATCCCTTCAGTGTACTTGTCCACACATTGTATGAATGATGCCAACGTAGTGCTTCATTGAAAAATTATATACTTTCATAGTAGCACTTCATGAGAACTTGTCCAACTGTCGTGTTTAAAAGTGCCAGCCATATGTGTCAAGTGTAACAGAGTGAAGTGTAAGAGACTTGTTACAGTCCATACAGAGTACGTTTGCCGCCACCATAGTACTTCATTGGAAAAATGTATGCTTACGTCATAGTACTTCATTGGAAAAATGTATGCTTACGTCATAGTACTTCATTGGAAAAATGTATGCTTACGTCATACTACTTCACGGGAAGATTATTGAATTTTTTTTAAATAAAATTGTAAATGTTAAAAAAGAGAAAGTGGAGAAATATCAAGATGGCATCGTCAATTGTACGGGCAATACCTGATATTGAAATAAACAATCATGCCAAGATTAAGTGCATTCCATACAAGTGTCAAAGAGTGAAGGACAAGAACTGCTTTATTTGTCAGAGTATGAATGTTGCCACTGTAATACTGCAATGGACAAATATTGTTAATGCTTGGTGTAATAAAATCGTCAATGTGTTAAAACGAAGGAGGATAGATATCAAGGTGGCATCATCAATAGTTGGTCAAAAATACTTGCCACCATTTAAAGAAATATTTTTAGTTTGGTGTAAAGCAATTTATTTTTTACTTCTATATGACTAATATAACGAAGTCGAATTTGTTAGCGGGCATGATGTGAACACGAATCAAAGAATTCAACGTAAACTTTTTTCTTTATTCTCTTGCATTACAGTATGATAAAAAAAAACTGAATATAAATATATACATATAATGTTCCTTAAATGGCAAATTTTGAAACACAGATTCGCAGTGCGATACAAATCCCATATTAGAGGAAAATGTGTCGCTGAGGAAAGAAAACCAACAATTGAAAGCTGCACTTCAACAACACAAATGGACTGTACAGAAAATAGCAGACAAAGACCAAAAGACCAGGTCCTACATAGGTCTTCCCAAATTTGCAGTGTTCATTTGGCTCTTCCAGCAAGATCTTATTTAAAACAATTATTAACAAAAAAGACGAACCAAAGTATTCAACTTTGTATATATATATTTAATACAGGACAATGGTGGTATTGAATAAAGTGTCTATTTTAGTTGATTCAATTAGTTTATGTGAAAGATATTTTAACTGATTAACTCATTAAAAACGCCCAGATTCTAGCTTAATTATGAAAAATCTATCAAATATGCCCAAAAAATTGACTTTTCAGACGGGTTTTGTCAAACATGAAAGGAACCGCGTTCGTGTTCATCCTCAATCTTTATATATGGTATGTATTATCATTATATACAACTTACATTTCAATTTTAAGAATGAAAAACTAATGCGTCCACTTTCATTTCAGACAAAAACCGTCTAAAATTCAACTAAAATGCTCAAATTGTCACGATTTCAGAAATTTAGCATGACTTAATAATACTAGTACCCGACATATGTACATTTTATGGTCAAAAACAGACTATGTTTATGTAGAAGCATTCTTCTTTCCAATGAATAACTTAAAAGTTAACATTTTAACAATTTTGTAAAACTGCTACATTTAAGGGCCAAACAGGGGTCTTACTAGACCTAATCGTTTTAAACCATTCCACACACTTTTGTTTTCCACGAAATTAATATTCCATAAAAAACCAGATGCTCCGCAGGGCGTAGCTTTATACGACCGCAGAGGTTGAACCCTGAACGGTTGGGGCAAGTATGGACACAACATTCAAGCTGGATTCAGCTCTAAATTTGGATTGTGATTAAATAGTTGACACAGCATAGGTTTCTGACACAGAATGAATGTGTTCTAATGAACTTAAAATTTTGTTTTCTCTTAGAGCAATTCACTATGCTGTTGAATATTAATCCTCTCAAAAAAATGTTTGAAGAAATTTTCTTTTTTATTTATGAAATTTCAAATGAGAAAAATTGAACCCAATTTTTTTAATCACATCCCCCTTTCCCTTATTCCAAAACTAATCTCAATTAAAATTTCTAATGGAGTTTGCAACAATAACTACTCATTTAAATACATCATAAAATATTAAGATGTAAAAAAACTGCTTGTTATCACTGAATGGTAAAGATTATTTTAATTTATCAGTTGGTAGTAAAAAGTGAATATACATTGTATATTGTATATAACAAAGATTTAAGTTGATTCTGAACAAAGAAAGATAACTCCAATTAAAAAAAAATCTTGCTATTGCACAATATTTTGCAATTAGATATTTCTTGCTTACTATTCTGGACAAAGAAAGATAACTCTAATTAAAAAAAAATTTGCTATTTCACAATATTGTGCAATTAGATATTTCTTGCCATTGCGCAATACTGTGCAATTGAAAAGACTTGCTATTGCACAATACTTAATATAATAATTTTAGATCCTGATTTGGACCAACTTGAAAACTGGGCCCATAATAAAAAATCTAAGTACATTTTTGGATTCAGCATATCAAAGAACCCCAAGATTTCAATTTTTGTTAAAATCAGACTAAGTTTAATTTTGGACCCTTTGGACTTTAGTGTAGACCAATTTGAAAACAGGACCAAAAATGAAGAATCTACATACACAGTTAGATTTGGTATATCAAAGAACCCCATTTATTCAATTTTTGATGAAATCAAACAAAGTTTAATTTTGGACCCCGATTTGGACCAACTTGAAAACTGGGCCAATAATCAAGAATCTAAGTACATTTTTAGATTCACATATCAAAGAACCTAACTGATTCATTTTTTGTCAAAATCAAACTAAGTTTAATTTTGGACCCTTTGGACCTTAATGTAGACCAATTTGAAAACGGGACCAAAAGTTAAGAATCTTCATACACAGTCATGACAGTTAGATTCGGCATATCAAAGAACCCCAATTATTCAATTTTGATGAAATCAAACAAAGTTTAATTTTGGACCCTTTGGGCCCCTTATTCTGTTGGGACCAAAACTCCCAAAATCAATACCAACCTTCCTTTTATGGTCATAAACCTTGTGTTTAAATTTCATAGATTTCTATTTACTTATACTAACGTTATGGTGCGAAAACCAAGAAAAATGCTTATTTGGGTCCCTTTTTGGCCCATAATTCCTAAACTGTTGGGACCTAAACTCCCAAAATCAATACCAACCTTCCTTTTGTAGTCATTAACATTGTGTTTAAATTTCATTGATTTCTATTTACTTAAACTAAAGTTATTGTGCGAAAACCAAGAATAATGCTTATTTGGGCCCTTTTTTGGCCCCTAATTCCTAAACTGTTGAAACCAAAACTCCCAAAATCAATCCCAACCGTTCTTTTGTGGTCATAAACCTTGTGTCAAAATTTCATAGATTTCTATTAACTTAAACTAAAGTTATAGTGCGAAAACCAAGAAAATGCTTATTTGGGCCCTTTTTGACCCCTAATTCCTAAAATGTTGGGACCAAAACTCCCAAAATCAATACCAACCTTCCTTTTGTGGTCATAAACCTTGTGTTAAAATTTCATAGATTTCCATTCACTTTTACTAAAGTTAGAGTGCGAAAACTAAAAGTATTCGGACGACGACGACGACGACGCCAAAGTGATAGCAATATACGACGAAAATTTTTTCAAATTTTGCGGTCGTATAACAATTTCCTGTTCAAATTGAATCCGATATTCTCAATATATGTCATATGAAGTCTGTAGTTGTAGATTTTTTTCTTCCTCCATTATAATGAATACCACTACTACATTTATTGTCATGATAACATTTGACAGGTTCAAATAGAAAGATTTTGAAAGTAAACTGCACCTTATAATCAGTATGACTATCAAATGAGTGGACCCCCTCCATAGCAATTTACTGGATCCGCCATTAATCTTGATATCATTACATGCAAATTTTGTTTTTTCCTATTTCATATCATCTGTATCACTCTTCTCTTTTGCAGGTTAAAATGAGCTACCAGAATATTTTTTGAAAGTTCCGAAATTCAAAAATGAAAGCTTTTCTTTTAATAGAATCCAAGAAATCTTTTAACCAAGTCAAGTGGTTACTTGACCTGCTTTCGTGGAAATACTAACATATAATACTGTCAACAAATATACGAACTACTCTTTCTTCCCATATCATGTTACATGTATGCTCAGAATATATTAATGTCACAAGGATATGAAATGGATACATTATGTGCATGATACCATTTAAATAAAACAGATAGGCTCATATAAAAATATAAATGATTAAGTGCCTTCCATACTAGTGTCAAAGAGTGAAGGACAAGAACTGTGTAACTTGTCCATACAAAGAATGTATGCTGCCATCGGAGTACTTCATTGGAAGAATATTATTAATGCTTTGTGTAATAAAATCTCTAAGCTAAGTCATTGTTTTAAATAGCTTGAATGTATCCGCCAAGTATGATGTGCCGAATTAACATCAGGCAACGAATATAAATTATTTAATACATAAAACATAACACAAATAGGATAAGTGTGTCTACAGGTGTAGCAGCCAATAGGCAAAGTCCGAATAACCTTATTTTCTCTCACGAACCCCTCAAGTAATACTTAATTAAGCTTTTCGCAGATCAATACCTCGATATGAATGCTTCTTTTACCATTATTAGATATTCAGATTAACAACTTTCGAAGCTCAGTCTTGGTGCAAATACGGTTCGCTTTATTTAAGCGACGTCTCATATTGGTGATACGGACCACATCGCAACCAATGCAAATGACAGAGGTAAGTAACAGCCTTCTGCTCATAGTTCTGACATCTCATTTGCATTTCATATGTCTCGTGACTAACTAGACTTTTAAGTTAATTTAAACTCTGATTTGGCTTCAGAGCAAGACAATTTATCGCGCAAAATTAAAGTCGGCATCAAACAAAACGTTGCTGCACTAGTCTGGATGTAACCCGGTACTTTGCAGATACATCTTGTTCATAGAACACTAGTCTTGGGTAAAAACAATTTTCTTGTGAAGCTCGTTCATAAGCTAGAACAGATAATAACTGTCAATATACGAGAAAATTAAGAAAAACATTAAGCATTAAACGTAGCCAGGAGCTATTCAAAATAATATAAGAATTACGAGAATTCCTAATACTAGTTTCGTTATGTTCATAATTTCACCAAAACCTTACTTTGGGATGTGAATTTGATAACAGTAATTAAAGTCATCTGTTTTTTGTATAAAGAGTACTTTCAATATTGTGGTTAGGAAAACCAACCCCAAAACTAATCGTGAAAAGCAAAACTGAAGCTTAACAAGAAAACTACATAGCTCTAGTGGATAATGTCGGCACTCCAAGATCGGCCATAATAATGCCTCTTGTTGGTTGAACAGGTTCTATTTGGAGGCCATGTTGGTTAAGCTTGCTGTTAATTCGCTGGAAAAGGCAGTACAGTCATAGAAGCCTTATAAATCATTCTGCATAAAAACAAATGTGTTTTAAGAAGTCCAAATGTATGTTGCAGCTGTCGCGAGATTAATCTGATAACTGTATATTATTTGTCTATAATGACTATTTATTGCATTTCCATCTTTTGTAATTCTGTGGCTGTTGAGTCTTGTTTTTTTAACGTAATTCTGCATTGTGAGAAGTATTGTGACAGATATTTGACATAGCTGACGTTACAATTATTAATTAAATTTTATTTTAATTAGAAAGGTAAAGATTTTGTTAATCACTATGTACACCGTGGGATAATGCAAACTCTACTCCGGTCATTCAAATATTATGTATTATCACCAATGTCAAAGTGATATCTCTTTTATCTATGGGACATTTTGACTTTATTTCGGACAATAACCATGTTGGTAATTTCTAACTAAATCGTGCCAAAGAAAGCCACGTCAATTAAATGATTGCTATATCAATAGAAATTCTCCTTTGATTTTTAAACTATTAAGATTTAAAGTTAATATTTCTAATCAAGTTAAACTAAAATAAATATAATAAAAGGTTACATCGATAAAGTCTTAAATATAAAATAAAAAAAAAATATTTATTGTTTTCTACAAGGGGAATAATTGAATAGATTTGTTTTACTTTATTGTTGTTTTTAGTTTATTTTTTTTTATTAAAAAGTTTGAATTTTGAAACTATTAGTTGTCAGTCGATCCCGGCCTGCCTCTACATCGGCAACTACGCCCGGTCTGTCTTTACATCGGCAGCAATGTCATGCACCATCAAAGGCATTGATCACGGCTAGTTCCGCCCAAGCATGTAAAGATTCAGTATCAGCTCTCACAGAAGTAGTTCTTCTGTTGAGAGTCTGACGGAAAAGAACAGTAGGCAGACCATGTTACTTAACACGAATATCAACCTACTTTTTGTTATAACATATAAAAGCTGACACCAAACATCGGCATCAAGACCTTACAGCATTACCAGAAACTAAGACTGTTTCGACAATTCGAACCGTTATATTCACAGTTGAACATTATTTTTGTACCTTTCGGACTATTCAATTTTACGTTTGTTTCCAGTTAATGATTTATTTATGATTTTATCAAAATACACAATTGTACAGCGATACCAACCATAGAGACGAAATCTGAATCCAAGAACCCTATAATGAATTATTTTCAAAGAACCAAGAATTATTATCAACATCAGTGACATTAAGAATTCTAATAGTTATTATTGTTGTGTATTTTGATTGTAGACATATATTTTTATGAAACTGCGAGTACATCAACTACGCTTGGCCAGCCTTTACATCGGCAGCAATGACATGTACCATCAAAGGCATTGTTCACGGCTAGTTCCGCCCAAGCATTAAAGACCCAGTATCAGCTCTCCAGAAGTTGTTCTTCTGTTGAGAGTCGTAGGGAAAAGAACAATAAGCAGACCATGTTACATTACACGCATCTATTTTTTGTTATAAGGGGTAGTGATAATTTAATTATTAAATACTGACTTGTAGATTTGCCTTAATTAACATGATTAAAGTATGTGCACATGGTTGACTTTGTTTTAATAAGCTACCAAAAGGAATCAAAGACTACGGATCGAACTATAACATGTCCAAGAGCTTAAGTATACCCCGTTTTAAAGGTTGAGTCATTAAAATGATACTCTTCATATTATTGTAGTTGTTTAGGTCATTGCTAATTGAGTTCTATTAACTGTTGTGTAATTATGGTTTTCGTGGTTTAAATCTTTAGATTATTATTAAGGTTGATCTCAGTGAACAATTTTATCCAAACCGTACTAATAAAAGATATCAACATTTGAACCAGAAACACGTCAGAAATATATATAAAGTAGACATGATAAATAGCTCCGGTTACACTTCAATACAATGTACATTAATTAGCGGAAAATTGTAACACATATTTTAGCGAGTTCTTGAAAAATATTAATTATCTCCCTTGAACTGAATAACCTTGGGTCGATTACAATTAAGACTTAATAGATTTTATGTGGTCCCATTTTAATTTGGCTGTATTGTTGGTTTTAATATCAATACAACATGTATTTAAAACAAATAGTTGATTCTTTCGCCACAGCGAGTTGGTACCCGAAACGTCTCAAGAGCTCTACTTGACCCAAATCTTGAAATCATACACATAATAGATAGTTAGTTGACGTATGAATGCGGCATTATTACGATTAGGAACATTACATTAGTAAAACACAATCACAATGTAGTCAGTTCTTTAAATTTACTATTCTACATGACCACATATTTATTACCCGTGACGTGTTAGATTATTGACACAGATAACATGTAAATAATTTTGTCGTTATTAGTATTTAGTTTATAGTTACACAGGTAAGGTTTTTGAAAATAGTTTTGTAGTAACTAGTATTATATTAATTTTCACACAGGTTAGGTTCGGGAAAATAATTTTGTCGTTTTAAGTATGTATGTACGGGTAAATTCCTCCAATATCCGAAGAATGTAGGACAGAAAGTCACAGGACAAAAAGTCACAGACAAAAAGTCACGGACAAAAAGTCACAGGACAAAAAGTCACAATTCATTTTTTTCTGATTATTTTCTTTGAATAACAAATGCTTATTTTTACAAAAACATTTTTGCATTTTTCTTGAAGTATTGTATATTACCCAATTTTGTAAGCAAAATTTATCAAAAAAATATAAAAGATGATCAAATAATTGTTAAGAAAACAAAATGTCAAAGTAGATTGGCACTTAAATGGCTTCATAGTGCCAAGAAATATGTCTTTTGCATGATTAAAATAAAATAAATCTTCATTTTTCAAGTAAAATGATAAATTTCATTAACTTTAATATGAATATATGTATTAAAAAGTAAATATTTAAAGATGTTTCTCTGAAATATTCAAACAATTGTAAAAAAATTGTTTGTGACTTTTTGTCCTGTGACTTTTTGTCCTATCAAATTTGTGACTTTATGTCCTGTGACTTTTTGTCCTGTGACTTTCTGTCCGTTTACCTATCCGAAGAACCCCTAAAGGACTGCGGGGTAAAGTGGAATCCATGTACATTCTCTGTGGGGATTAATTGAGATGATTCACTACCGTATTTACAATGTTCAATATATACAAGGACAATCCTCAACTCAACCTAAGGAGTGTTAGGATACCGGGCAGATAAAGTAAATTCTTTTTAATTACAACCGTTAAAAAAAAAGCCAAATGTATGCTTACATGTATATAAAGTGTACAAATGAACGGATACATATAGACTCAAGAGTCGGTTTTTCGGTTGGGTTTGTGTTGGTTATTCTTTAGTTTTATATGTTATTTGATGTGTACTATTGTTTGTCTGTTTCTCTTATTCATTTTCAGCCATGGCGTTGTCAGTTTATTTACGATTTATGAGTTTTACTGTCCCTCTGGTAAAGGTGCTCTGGTAGTTTGGTGCTTCAAAGGAAATCATACTATCCTTTTTATTTCTTAAGCATGTAGAGGAGACAGTCACAGGATTAAATTGCCGGGTGCCAAATGTGGAGCAGAATCTGCTTACCCTTCCGAAGCACCTGTGATCACCCCTAGTTTCGGTTGGGTTTGTGTTACTTATTCTTTAGTTTTATATGTTATTTGATGTGTACTATTGTTTGTCTGTATCTCATATTCATTTTCAGCCATGGCGTTGTCAGTTTATGTACGATTTATGAGTTTTACTGTCCCTCTGGTATCGTTTGTCCTGGTGTACTCGGGTCAACTTTGTACTTGTTTGGATTTATTCCCTGTTTTTATCTGAGCGTTACTGATGAGTCTTGTGTAGACGAAACGTGCGTCTGGCGTATTAAATTATAATCCTGGTACATTTTATAACACATAATGTTACCCGAGATAGAGTTTTCTCAGAGATTCCACCTGTATATTGGCATCGGTGACGGCCTCTACCACTTTCATGTTTTCGTCTAGCATTTGTCTGCAGCCTTTCAGAAAGCAGGCTTTCTCAAGATTTTTTTTGTATTGTATTCCGTGAATGTATATAAGAACTGTGCGGAGTGACCAGGACTGTCCATACTTCCATCATCTACATGAAACCAAACAAAATAGTCCAAAGGCAGTGCTAAAAAGTGGCGTTAAAACGCAAGATCAAATCAAAACAGAAGGAAGAGATGACACATTTTACACTCAATTTACTGATTAGTTAAATACAAACGAATATGGCAAATGCTTGAACATATAGTACGAATCAATAATGCTAAGCAACTTAAGATATAGACTCACATATAACCGATAAAAAAATTAACAAGATATAATAATTTTGTTTCTTCAAAATATGTTTTTTTAAAAGGTGAACAGATATTCAATGGCTTGCAGTATTGTATATATTGGGTTGGCGTTTGATGGGGTTATTAGGATGTCAGCTTTGAATTCGAGTTCCAAAATTTATCCGTGTTGGGAGTTGCATTTTGAATTCAATTATTTCATCTCTCGAGATATTAAGTTTTGAAGACAGCTTTTTGATTATTAGATTTGGCATTGCATTTCATCATTCTTATTCCTTTTATTCTGTGTTCATAAGGGACGACATCAAAAGTTCAATGACCCTCCTACCCCTCTCTTAACTTAGTTTGGGGAAAATTTATTGACCAATAAGGAGATATATAAAATCGATGTCAATAAAAAAAAAAAAAAAAACTTGAACCAATTTTGATCCCCATCCCCAAACTGTTTGAATTCAGTTTTTTATCCTTCATTGATTTTTTGATGTCCGTAATTTTTTCGTGCATTGTTGGCACCGGAGAAAAAGTATTTTATTAACTGTTCCCGTGTCTCATTTAGCAAACTTTTATCATGATATAATTTATTCTTCAGATGATGTAGCTTGTTTTCTAATATAGAAATGTCCTCATTTGTTTGAGATTAAACCATGTTTCTTGTTGACTTAATTGTATCTATCTTTGAGTTAAGAGCAGTGATTATTTACTAACAGTGTTGTCCATACAACTCTTTTCTAACTATGTTACAATATTAAAATTACATTCAAGAGTCACAAGACAGTATTATAGGCCAAGAAAAATTGTGTTACAGACAATCTTTTATTGCATCTGTTAAATATCAAAATGTGTAAATTTTAATTCAGTCATACAGCCATTCCTGGTGCACATGGCTTAACCACATCATCTTAATACTAATTTGATTGATTAATTGTAGATTGATTAACGTCCAGTGGCAAATATTCCATACATGTTCAGGACGAGAACAAGTTAACGATAAATACAATAGGTAGGTCTAGTCATAATAGAGGCTAGCTGGGAGGATGGTCGGGGAAATTTGGTCTGCCACTAGACAATGAGGGTATATTGGATAGGGACAGAAATTTTGCCTTGCAACAGGCCATCTACGGACCCCTCAAAGAGTTGTTGCAAGGGTTCTTAACGAGAAAAGAGCGTGACACTCTCTTTCAACGAGGCATCGAATTTAACGTCCCCATCCGGACTTGACTGCGAACTTGATACATCCCGCACAGTCAAACGGACGCCGCACTTCGACAAGTGTTTTACTGCCGATCGGGAGAAGACTAAGTGACCATATTTCGTTTCCTTAGTCACCCTTTTTTTTTGGGGGGGGGAGGGGGGGGGACAACGTTGATGTCTGTCACCAACCTTCCCAAATGTTTATCCATAATCATAGTTAAAAGGAAAAAGTTATAAAATTAAACTTCAAAATATTTCAACTCATATATGTATTTGTTGTCAAGTGTCAATTTTATTTTTTTCTAGCATTTGTCATTTTGTACATCCTACTTGATCTTCTTGGATGCACGATAGTACAATAAACATGAAAATGATAAACACAGATGTCCATTGGTCAATGTACCCAACTTTGTATTGTGCTTGTACAATAAATTCAGCCCTCTACAACAAGCTGTTGTGTAGCCTGCTAAGTAAACCAACTAACTAAATGCCTAAATCAATAAATTAACTTTTTACAATTTTTCTGACATACTTTTTGACACATTAAAAGCTATGTTAGCATACATTTTTGGTAACCGGATAGGGTTATCAAGAATACTAAAGTTTGAGGCACCATCAGTGTTACCTAAATAATGTTCTAGAGGATCTAGACTGATAACTGTTTTGAACTCTCTTTGGTCTGGTACTCTAAGAGTATAAAAGAGTGTTAGCTTTGCTCGTCGAATCGAATTAACACGTACTTGTTGTTCGTTTTTTTTTGACAATAGTAATTTCTGGAGAAAGTGGATACAGCTGTCTGCTACTTCTGAAGGATACGTCTTTGGGGATTGTCAGATTTTGGCCTTTATTATGTTTGTTGAGCTGGTGATGTTTCTATTAAACTCTGTTTGTTGAGCTCATGGTGTTTCGACTAAATTATCTGTTTGTTGAGCTCATGATGTTAGGTCTGGAGTTTGAGTCATGGTAGATATTGTTGAAGATGTTACAGTTTTTTTTACTTAAAGGGATAATTCGCGATTTTTCACTTTTCATCTTATTATGTTCATAATACCATAAAAAACATGTTCACCAAGTTTTATTTTGATATGAAATCTAATAAAGAAGAAAATTGGGAATTATTAATTTTATTTTTTGAAACTTCCTGACTTATGTGACGTAGTTTAAGTCTTTGGTGCATGCCGGGAGTGAAAATATCTCATTTAAGTCTTGTTCGTTAACCATCTAATAACGCGATTTAAAGCGCATCGACGACTTTTGGTGTAGCTATTAACCAACGAAAAATAAGTGATAGCCATGCAACTTTTAAAATAAGATCGTGTGGATTTTTTAAAACGAATTTTAATAAAAAAAAAGTAAATCATACAATAGAACATTTTTATGATTTTTTTTCTAAAAATACTTTAAACAAACATACGAAACTGACATGATCGATAGTGTATTAAAAATACATGTTTGTATTCTGACCTTGTTGCTTCATTCCAGCAATCATTTTCACTTGCTTGTACGGTGGAAACAATAAAATGTGTATTGTTTTGTGACACCTAAAGAATGTGGAATGCGTAGTTTAACTCAAGGTAATTAAAAGATTAGCATTTTAATTTATGTAATTCTAATCTTTTGATCCTCATTCAGTGAATTCTAGGCGTCACGGTTCACTGGCATTTCAGGTGTGAACAACATTTCGTATCAATTGTAAACGGGAGTCAGACAAAGTTTCAGACACATGAATGTAAAAAAAAATATTTAAAATTAATTAACGGGAATAATAAGATCGCACAATAACTGGATAGCTGTATATTTTTATATTTTGCTTAAGATCACTTTTAATGAATTATGACTTTTGATTACTTTAGTAACGATAAAATACTGAATTATTTTAATTGAAGAATTTATAAATAAAAATAGCCTTCTAAACACGAGTTTATGAAATAAAAATTGTACTATTTCAAATTAGGAACGGCAGCCTTAAATATTTCAAACAGATCATTAACAATTGCAAATAATCAAATCAAATCAAATCAAATATTTTATTCTAGTCTCACCTCTCTACATGTACAATACAAACATGAATACAATATATTATACAACATGTTTTAATTAAAAGTACAACACAATCTTAAAAACATTCGAGAGCCACTCTCAAAAGAGTTATGAGAGACTTTTACATAAAAAGGACAGCTCGATAAAAATACAAAACATTTTTTATCTATATAAAACATTCTTCCTTTGAATTAAAACATCATGGCAGATTTTGGCAGAATAAAAGCACAAATTTTCATTTGTAAATAAAAATATAAATTTTTCATCATCATTTAAGTCTAAAAAATCAATATTAAAAGAAACTGCTCTAGTAAAAACCTCTTGTCTTGCATGTGAATATAAAGGGCATTTGAGTAAAACATGTTTCTCATCTTCAATGAGTTTCTGTTGCATACATGAATCATTAAAACAAAATCTATTTTCACTTAAAACCCCTTCATATCTGCCTGTTTCAATTCTTATTGGCGCCACACCACATCGAAATTTAGCAAAGGCGCTTTTATATTTTCCTGGCATATGAACACTTAAATAATGTTCTTTATAATATTCTTGTTTAAATAATCTATATGTACGCAGTTTACTGCGCTCATTTGTGTTTAAATCATTACACCATTTTCTCTTGTACATATCAAAAACATTACTTTCAATATTCTTAATATCATTTTTACTAAAAGTACAGTTTATATTACAAAAATTTTCAATATTAAGTTCTCTAAATTTACTGTGAACTCTAAAATTCCAGTTTTTAATTTTACTGTTACATATTCTATTTGCCCATAAAAACACTTTTTTATTAAGTCTGGTATCATTCATTTTCAAAAATCTTGACCAATTTCTAAAAATACATGACCATTGTTTAATTATACATGGCATCCAGCCCGTATCTCCATATAATGATAAATTTGGGGTATATTTTCCAACACCCATAAAAATCTCATGGCTCTATTTTTAATTGCATTAATACATGTAAATTCCCTAGCTCCCCATATTGAGGCACCATATTCAATAACTGACATAACCAGTGTATCAAAAAGTTTTGTAAAAATTGAAAACTCAAAACCACCATTAGCTTTACTTTTGGCAATTAACAAACCTAATGCCCTACTGGCAGACTTAGCAACAGCTTTTGCCATATCTATATAATTCAAATATTCATTTAACACTAGTCCCAGATATGTATATTTTTCTACAATATCTATGCTATTATCGTTAAACATAAATTGAAACTTTGTTCTTTGTACTGACTGGGGTCTAAAATGAACAATTTTTGACTTGCTTAAATTTACAACAAGATCATTAGTGTTACACCATTGACTTAAAATGTCTAATAAAATATATAATTTAGTCCATCCAAAGTGATCTTTAATTACCTATTTAGGAATTAAACTGCTCATCAAAATATTTTAAATCTCACAACACATGAATACTTCAGATATTTGAAAAAAGATGTTTTAAAAGATTGACAGGAAATTAAAGGATCTAATTGGAATGGAATCAACAAATTACGAACAGATATGCTTTTCAAGTGTGAAAAACATCAACAAAATTTATACATAATCGGGAATGTCCTTCTTAAAATACTCTTTGTCTCACACCGTAACTATATATAATACTTTAGCTATTTGACCAACGATGTATTAAAAAAAAATGAACGAATTAAATGTCATCTTTCCCTATTTTTTAAAGTAATTATAAGTCTGTTTCAACTGGCAAGAATACCACTAAAACGGACAAGCAGTTTATTCTTTAAATTGCTGTCATTGAATATCAAGAGAGAAAATAAATCCCGAAATTGATTTGAAACTTTGATACTCTATAGTTTTCCTGGAAAATATTCACATCCCTCGGTATTAGTGTACTTCCAGTTGCGTATATATTACATGCATGTCGGAACAATTGTGATGATGGCGAATTTCTTCCTTTTTTCGAGAACAATCTAATTGATATATAAATGTCCATAACTTCGATGAGCCAAATAAAGTTATATATCGACCTGTATTTAAATCTCTTCTTCTTCTTCTTTTGGTATACTATAGTCTATCGTCATTTGATGATTACATACTGTTGGCATACGTGGACTTGTCATTTTACAAAACTTTTACCCCAATTTACGCAAAATGTATGTTTCTTTCTTATGTTCTATGTATACATGTATATGTTTTAATTTGCTCTATAGGTCCGTAACTTATAATCCAGGCGTATATACGAATGGTCGACAAGTGCGTACATTTTTTTAAATCAATATTTCTGGCCTTCACCATTGACAACGGGTATATATTACATTTTACCAAATTTACCCTTGGAAAAAATACGTATATAGATTTTTATTTCATCAAATCTGTTTTGTTTTTTTTTGGTATTATTTATATTTTTATAAATAATTTTCTTTTCACCAGAAATGTTATTCATAAACAAGCGTATGAGTTTAGTAATATCACTTTCGGACACGCAAGATAGAGATGTATATTATACACCTAATAGTTCAAAATGGAAAGTTATAAGTTATCGGCCGTGTACACTTATCAATACACTAAGAAGTGAAACGATGCACGAATTTGCAAACTCGACAGGAAATCGCTTGAATACCTGGACGTGTCACCTCACACCCCCTACAATATCTTTGGGAGTAATACCTTTAGCCATGCGGGTGATCAGTGGAGCGAAGATCCTAATTTATTTGAATAAAGTTTATTACATAAAAGAATTATGAACTAATTAGATTTCCGAAAACAATTCAAGTTTCACGGAAGACTTATTTATGATTTGAAATTTTGACTTTTTCACTATTAAATTCCTATATTATCAGTCTAAAAATAACAGATCATGGTTATTTAAAAAGAAAAGAAGAAAATTTTCCGTATCAAGTTAGTTAACTAGTTAACTAGTCGGATAAAACAACCGTACGATTCATTGACGAGATATCGACACGCAATTACGACTACATCGGGTTACTGTAGTTTTGGTCCTTAGACATATCGTGACTGCAAATCGGAGAAGGTGACAAAATGGCTGACAGCAGAGAATTGATACTCTAAATTTAAAATCGATGGTGATCTCTTATCTAGCAGAATAAAACTTTAATATCTATGAATTTGAGCATTTTTATACAGAATAAACATAATATCAATTTTTGATTTTTTTGCGAAGTTTCCCTTTAACTGCCATTGGTGAGATGCTGCTGCTTCGTCGTCTAATGATAGGATTACATCAGTGTCTTTCGGTACACCAACGCTCATCAAATTTCTGCTGATGTTTTCAAATTGCAGATGGATTACAACAGTAATTCAAGGGTTTTCCTGTCTCCAGAATCCAATTGAAGAATAGAAAGCTGTCGCCCATGTGAGCCATAAAATGGGAAAGAACAGATTATGGACGGTTATAAAAAAAACTTTTAAACTGGTTTGTTATCAAGAACTATGCTCGTACTCTTTGAAAGTGAAAATAAAAAAAAATCAACTGCTTTTGATACTTATGCAAATTAAAGACTCACCTCCGTCTATGTACATATGATATATAATAAAATATGGTATATTTTCCATAAAATTAATATTTCCAAGGGCCATAACTCTTGTAAGTACTGTTGAACCGCAATCAATTTAAAACTAATTATAATTAAGTCTATAGTTTAACTTGTTTTTTTAATCTATCAACAATCGTTCCCATGAGAGCACTAGCTATGCTATGAAGTAAACTGTTGGTATCCCACGAATATAAATGAATCCACAGTAACTCATTTATAAAAAGACATCCAATTTTAGAACTTCTGTGAGATATTGCTGAACACATTGAGTGGGACAAAAGTGTACAATGACCATATATGTACATATAGATATACGACCGCAGAGGTCGAACCCTGAAACAGTTGGGGCAAGTATGGACACCTAATTCAAGCTTGATATAGCTCTGAATTTGAATTGTGATTAAATAGCTGACACAGCATATGTTTCTCACACAGAATGAATGTGGTCTAAAACTTAACATTTTTTTTGCTTTATAGCAATACACTCAGCTGTTGAATACTAATTGCCTGAAAACAAATATTTGAAGAAATTTTCTTTTTAATTTCTGAAATGAGAAAAATTGTAAACCCCCCCTATTTTTTATTCACCTACCCCTTTCTTTATTTTAAAAATAATCTCAATTCAAATTTCTAATGGAGCTTGCAACAATAATTACTCATATAAATTCATCATTGCAACAATAACTACTCATTTAAATTCATCATAAAATATTAGAATATAAAATGACATACAGTCATGATTAAAATTAATATTTATTAATTTTAACTTCTAGAAATAAATTTACAGCTGATGATCTCAAGACAATAATAATTTTCTCGAAACAGTTTTACAAAATTTCATACTATAACTAGCAAAAAATAGCAACGAGTACCAACAGAAAGAAACAAAGCTAAAGTAATTGTCCATTAACCAGGGAACCTTTGTTTTCCCCTTTTTTGACACTAATTCATAAACAGACTGATTCATAACTCCACAACTCAAATCCTAACCATCCTTTTGTGGTGTGGAAACTTGTGATACAATTTCAGGCAATTCTATACACGGTTCCACAAGTTATTGTCTGGACTCTAGAAAAAATGCTTATTTGGGCCCCTGTTACACCCCTTATTCCTAGACCAAAGGTACCATAACCCCAAAATCAATCCAAACCTTCCTTTGTGGTGGTTTCAAACTTTTTGTTTTAATTTCAACGATTTATATTTACTTATACGTAAGTTATTGGCAAATTTCCAATTATACTTTTAAATAAAGTTTATTATTCTGAAGTTATTGGCAAATTTCTAATGAAGTTTATTATACTGAAGTTATCAAAGAATACAAAGTCGATACAACATCTTGTACATTTTTTTTTATTTTAAAGCCTGAAAAAAACTTATGAATTGATTAGGCTGTAATAAATTAAAGTGAACATGATTAACAGATTACATATCTCTGAAATCTCATGGTACTCTCAGCATAAATAGGTTCAACAAATTTTTTACTTATTTAAGATAAGTCTCCTTTAATAGTACAATTTTATTGAACCTATAGGCTGAGAGTACCATGCGATTTCAGAGATATGTGATCCTGTTAATCATGTTTGTTATTACAGCCTCATCAATTCATGATTTATTTTCAGGCTTTAAAATACAAGATGTTGCGTCCACTTTGTATTCTATCAAAGTACAAAAGTTAATTAAATCAAACATACATTGACATATGCACATATTATGTTAAATTTTTAAATGTCATTGATAGTAAATCTAACATATGTATTATCATTATTTATGTTATACATGAGACTTATCAGAATTTGATAAGATATGACTTCTCAAAACCTTCACACTATAATTATCATTCTAATTATGTTTAGATACAGGTTTATTATAAAATTGTATCAATTGAAGCAGCACACCGTAGTGCTGCAGATGTACTTGCTGATCTAGTACTATGTGGTTTATATATAGTTATGTCTACACCAGACTTTTGCAAAACAATTTTAACCCAACGTCCAGGAGTGTCTTTAGACACATGAGAATATGGTTTTATACAGCTAAATATTTTTTTTTTTTGTTTTTCGAAACCATGATGTTCCAACTAAATACTCTTTAAGAACAGTTACAATACACAGACTATTATCCTCAATATCAATAAAAGCTGGTAACTCTATTGGTTGTAAATGCCTCCCTGGCTTTGAACATTTCAATAAACTTCTCACATCTATATATATGTTACTATCTATAACAGTTATACCATCTAACTCTAAGCTATGAATGGTTTCTAACCTTTGACCTGCTAACAATAATAGCAGTGTAACTAGATTATACCGCTCATTTAAACTATCATGGCTTCTAACAGTGCTAGGACAACGCCAATTGATACCAACGAACTCATCTCAACACCAATTATCGTAAGTATATTTTAAATTTCTTTTCTTCTTTTTTTTTTTGATAGCTCTTATGCTGGGATCGTATTAGAAAAAAACGTCTGTTAGAAACAGTTATTTTGTTATTGTTTAATGAAACAACAAGAAACAAACCAGAAAGATGTAAGAAAGCCTGAATCTTTTTTTCTTTCCAGTTTAATTCGCCCGTTAGGAAACGACTTCTTTTTTTTTCTACTTCATAGAGTCCATCTGAAAACGAACACAGATTCGCTCAGACAGAGAGAAGATGAATTCAACAACAGTATCAACATCAACACCGAGGAATACAAATTGTATACCTCTAATTCATATCTCCTCATTTAATCATCGAAATATCTGCACATTTGTTCTCGAAATGAAATTCATTTTTCCTCTCTATCAGTTCAAAACCCGAAAAAGCAAGAGTCTGCTCTTTTTAGACAGCCTGAGTCCTGTCTTCGATAATGAAAATAGACAAAAAGTTACCCGCCTGGATGAACAAAAAAAAATTGTAAGTATAATTTTAGAAATTAATCTAATCGAGTTGACTGGTGTTAAAAAAAGGAAACCTAAAATACCAAATTTGATAAGTTAAAGAAAACATGGAAAAACATATGAATTACTTAGGAATTACATATGTGTTTGAATAATTTTTTATGCTGAATTTCTATTATTGTTTTGACAGAAAAGCTGTATATTTGTAATCAGGGTATTTGTTTAACTTTATTATTTCTTTCTGTAGAGAATTGAGTGGCAAACAGTAAATAACAAGTGGGATACAAGTGACGTAAGTCTAATAAGCTTACGAGAAGAAGTGGAAAAGCTCAGAGACAGAATATACCACCAGGAGGCTACACTCATAGCACATGAATGCGAATGCAAAAGTGAATTGAATTTGTGTGTAAATATAACGCGGGACATTTGCTATATGGTTTATCAAATATATATAAAACATGGGATTCTAGTGATGTTGTTTTTATTATTGATCGATTAGATTTTAATTATTTTCCAATTACTATACCAGGGTAAGTGGTACTGAAAAAAATCTCACACTGAACCGTTCTTATATAGGGATTATCAGAAAAGTGTTGTCATGTTATATTGTTAAAAGTTTCTACAGTGATCGATATGACGTACACAACTGAATTGAACTTTTTTAAACAGATTACGATCTGAAAATGACAACTTAATACAATTCAAATGACTTACAACTGGTAGCAGAATGGTATGGGACGTTTGCTGAAAGTGTAAAACCCAATCTTCAGGAACTAAAGAAGGCTTTCATTCAACGCTACCAGAAAGGTTATATCGAATATACCTTAACGGATATTAAACAAGGACCAACGGAATCAACGGAAGACTGTATAAACAGGATAATAAGAGAATCCAGGGACAGTGGAGTGCCGGAGAACATTCTTGTCGGGATGATGGCAGTAATAGTTATGCCACAAACGCCAAAATCAATCCAACATCTGAGATCAATCGCGGCAGTAGCCGACAAAACATAAGCAGTAACAACAAATAAACCACTTACACAACTGTCGGCTCTGGTGGCAAACTTGTCACAAATAGAGGACAGACTAATGGACGCACTATCAAACAAACTGAATGCTGCAGTCCAGTCAATATCAACGCCCAGACCGTCGACGTCAAGACCTACACATCATCAGATCGGAACACACCAACAAAGCAATATTTTCAATGTAAATACATTCAATATTGTCAAGGTAGATTCAACACATAGAATGCAATCTTTATTAATTTACCGTTATACATACACAATATATTGTTAAATTTCAAAATAGACCCAAACTCCAACAATAGACGTATATGTACTCTCATATAAGGTTATGATACCGTACATCACTTTTAAGGACTCTCAGGACATGTTAATTACTTATTCAGATTATGAGGCAAACGTTTGCAGTTTATTGCGTTTTATTTTGACCAATGAAAAACCCATTATTCTGCATATATATATAAAGCTAGGCACACCCTGAAACTTTTCATTTACAACGAAATATGTCGACATGGCAGTACGTTGCAATATTGAACTAGGAAATAGCACTCGTCCAAGCCTAGGAGTGGAAAGATGAAATACGAATCGACATCAGAGAGTGGGAATCCCAGAGCGAAAAAAAGTAATTGGTCTCTCCTTTACTTGATGGAACATGTAGGTCGGCAGTTTCGAATTTATTGATCAGGCCCTAACGAAAAAGAAGGAATATAAATCTCGCCTGGGAAGAAACGTCTACGCTAGTGTTCAAGACAACTCAATCTGCGTAGACCTTGAACAATATGGGTTACTCCCAAATCAACCCGATGTCATACCGACCAAAAAAGGAATTTTTTTGAGGCTTTCCGAAAACAACAAATTGAAGGACACTGCTAGTGTGATATGTGACTTTGTACCCGAACTGTCTTCTGTCGGTACCTTGTCCTTATAGATCGGACCAAATGACACAGTTGGGATTTATAACCTGTCCAGGAAAAAAGGCTATCCAGGTCCACACCCAGTTGCCGATTGTGACAACGATACCACTACTTCGTACGTGGACGACGAAGATCAAGCATTTTCTCAGTCGTCGGCTATCCATCCTTTTGTTTCATTTGTTTCATTTTTTTTATTATTTATTTAGGGTATTTGTTTAACTTTTATCTTTCTATAGATTATTGAGTTGGAAACAGTAGATAACAAGTGGGAATTACAAGTGACGTAAGTCTAATAAGCTTACGAGAAGTGGAAAATGCTCATAGCACATATATGTCTTGTGTTAGTAAAAAAATATAGCGATTCAACTGACAAATTAAAATAAAGTTTCAGGCAATGATTTTTTTTACTAACGCGAGTGATCTAAGAAAAAGAATTTCAAAATAGATCCAAACTCCAACATAGACGTATATGTACTCTCATATAAGGTTATGATACCGTACATCACTTTTAAGGACTCTCAGGACATGTTAATTACTTATTCAGATTATGAGGCAAACGTTTGCAGTTTATTGCGTTTTATTTTGACCAATGAAAAACCCATTATTCTGCATATATATAAAGCTAGGCACACCCTAAAACTTTTCATTTACAACGAAATATGTCGACATGGCAGTACGTTGCAATATTGAACTAGGAAATAGCACTCGTCCAAGCCTAGGAGTGGAAAGATGAAATACGAATCGACATCAGAGAGTGGGAATCCCAGAGCGAAAAAAGTAATTGGTCTCCCCTTTACTTGATGGAACATGTAGGTCGGCAGTCTCGAATTTATTGATCAGGCCCTAACGAAAAAGAAGGAATATAAATCTCACCTGGGAAGAAACGTCTACGCTAGTGTTCAAGACAACTCAATCTGCGTAGACCTTGAACAATATGGGTTACTCCCAAATCAACCCGATGTCATACCGACCAAAAAAGGAATTTGTTTGAGGCTTTCCGAAAACAACAAATTGAAGGACACTGCTAGTGTGATATGTGACTTTGTACCCGAACTGTCTTCTGTCGGTACCTTGTCCTTATAGATCGGACCAAATGAAACAGTTGGGATTTATAACCGTCCAGAAAGAAAGGCTATCCAGGTCCACACCCAGTTGCCGATTGTGACAACGATACCACTACTTCGTACGTGGACGACGAAGATCAAGCATTTTCTCAGTCGTCGGCTATCCGTCCTTTTGTTTCATTTTTTTTTTTTATTATTTATTTAGGGTATTTGTTTAACTTTTATCTTTCTATAGATTATTGAGTTGGAAACAGTAGATGACAAGTGGGAATTACAAGTGACGTAGGTCTAATAAGCTTACGAGAAGTGGAAAATGCTCAGAGCACATATATGTCTGTGTTAGTAAAAAAATATAGCGATTCAACTGACAAATTAAAATAAAGTTTCAGGCAATGTTTTTTTTTACTAACGCGAGTGATCTAAGATAAAGAAAAATCACATTTTTTTTTATCTCTAATGCAGTTATGTGTACAACTGTGACTTTTCTTCTTTTTAGAGCATTAAATGACAGAAATCATGTAGTGAGGAAATAGAGGACGGTAAAGGGTCCAAGTGTTTGAAAATTTAGTCGGGAACTGAGAATTGAAATTAGAGAATACGGATATTTTTTACGTTATAAGACGGATAAATATTGAGCAGTTCGAAAATCTGATGAAAATACCAAAAACATAACTATTAAACATCCTTATGAGGACAAATTAGAAAGAGTCTACAAAAAAATAAAACAATTATTTCTATATTTTTTTTTTTTTCAATTACATATGTCGTAATGATGATGGCCCATTAAAATAAACGTATTGTTTGACAGTTATTATTAATTTATTTTCAAATGTTTGATGTCAGAGACATCAAGATGAAATAACGCGGGTTATATGTTATATCGTTCATCATATATAAATATTACATGTTTCTATATACTAAAATTTAATTGATGTTTTGACAAATTAGCATTTGTCTTCTCATAAGATGCTGTAATATTTTAGAACTATAAATTCGTACATTTATAAACAAATCAACCATTTGCTTGTTGTGCCGAATTCGATTTCACAAAACTAGAAATTCTTGCCCGGTGCATGCATGTCGTATAACTAGACATATATCTTAAAGTGATACAAAATTAAATGTCTAACAAACATTGCAATGTCATTTTAAGGAATTACATATTAATTCTTGTTTTAGCTGTTTGTATAACTACAGCCAAATATTTATATATAAGTGCGTTTCAATTGTTTTATGTTCAACTTGAAAATCTCAATTCATTTGTAAAAAAGTACGATATATATTTTGATTTTGATTGTTTTCCCTAAATATATATTTACTGACTGTCAAACTTGTAAAATTAAATTACAATTAAATTTTAATTACAATTAAATTTGTAGTGTAACTCGATGTTCTCAGTACGTAATGATTTTAATTATTAATTTTTTTTTCAACAGTGTACTTCCGTCCGGTTACTGGCAAACTAATCTGAAAGCTAAAATCCTGAAGAGCATCAAATTTTCTCGAAGATGAAATAAATTTTTAAAAGGATTTTAAATTGATGACAGCGATAGTCACAAATCATAAATATCTAAATCAAGTCACAAATCATAAATATCTAAATCTCGTCATATTAATTTATGAAAGTCATAGATATATACCATGTATTTTATATGTTTCTCCCAGTGAAAACATAATAACTGAAATATGTCTTTGTTTAAGTCGTGAACGCTCCGATACGGCTTAACATTTTGGGACGTTTAAAATGGATCTAATAGTGGTACTAAATTGAATGCTGAGCAGACAATGCATTGAAATTTTACGGAATTGAGTAGTTATCAATTCAACTATTGGAATTTATCGTATAAAATCACATGAAATCGATATTTTAAGTGCTTTTTAATTATTATATAATAAACTTGAACATGTTTAAAGTCACATTTCATTTGTAATTATCTTTGACATATTGTGATTTTATTTTTTGTGATACCAAAATATATTTTCTGCTTGTCATTACTGAATATAATGTTAAATTGTTAATAAGTTTATAGTGTAGCTCGATGTTATCTCAACAGAATAATATTGACTATTGACTTTTAATAACAATGTACTTCCGCCCGGATACAGGAAAATTGTCAACTTAAACTTAAGCTGAAATCCTGAAGATTATCAAATTTTCTCAAAATGATTGATTGATTGTTGGTTGTTTAACGTCCAGTGGCAAATATTTCATGCATATTCAGGACGAGAACAAGTTCACAATAAATACTTTAGGTAGGTCTTGAAATAATAGAGGTCATCTGGGATGATGGTCGTGAATTTCGACTGCCACTGGAAAATGAGGGTATTTTGGATAGGGGCAGAAGTTTTGCCTTGCAACAGGCCACCTACGGACCCCTCAAAGAGTTGTTGCAAGGGTTCTTAACGTGCAAAGAGCTTGGCACTCTCTTTACACGAGGCATCGGATTTAACGTCCCCAATCTGACCGGACGTGACTGCGAACTTGATACATCCCGCACAGCCAAACGGACGCCCCACTTCGGCAAGCGTTTTACTGCCGGTCGGAAGAAGACCAAGTGACCATATTTCTATACCCCAGTCAACCTTGAGGGTTTTCTCAAAATGAACAATTGTTGTTTTATATTGCTGACCTCAAAGATCACATATCATAAAATATCTTAATCTCGTCTAATTAATTTATGTGATCCAAAGTATAAATCCATGTTATAACATAGTGATTTCTGTTTCTCCCCCCTGAAAACATAATAACTGAACAATGTCTTTGTTTATGTCGTAACGCTCCGATACGGCTTAACATTTTGGGAAGTTTACAATGGATCTAATAGTGGTACTAAAGTGAATGCTGAGCAGGCAATGCATCGAAATTTAAGGAGTTAAACATTTATAAATTATACAACCTAAATTTACATTTAAATTCGTTTGAATTATTAAAAGATAACATTGAACGTCACAATTTATTTCTAATTAAGTTAAAAAAAACTGATTTTAATTGGGTTGTCATTACTCAGTTGTAATGTTAAATTGTTTATAAATTTGTAGTGTAACTCGGTGTTATCTGAATAGAATAACGTTGACTATTGACTTATTTTATACAATGTACTTCCGCCCGGATACAGGAAAATTGTCAACTTGAACTTAAGCTGAAATCCTCAAGAGTATCAAATATTCTCAAAATGAACAATTGTATTTCAACACAGATTGTATATTGTTGACCTCAAATTTCACTATCCATAATATAATCAAATCTCGTCTTCTCAATTTATGGGAGCCATGTATTTATTCCATGTTTTACATAGTACTTATGCGTTTACCAACAAACAAATAACAACTAAAATATATAGTATCATCATGATTATTTTTATGTCGTGAACGCTACGATACGGCTATTAAAGCATTTTGAAAAATTTTATATGAATCTAACAGTGGTACAAGATTGATTGATTGATTGTTGGTTGCTTAACGTCCAGTGGTAAATTTTTTATTCATATTCAGGACGAGAACAAGTTCACAATAAATACTATAGGTACAACAGAAGCCACATGGGATGATGGTCGGGGAAATTTGGACTGCCACTGGAAAATGAGGGTATTTTGGATAGGGACAGAAATTTTGCCTTGCACCAGGCCACCTACTGACCCCTCAATGAGTTGTTGCAAGGGTTCTTGACGTGCAAAGAGCGTGGCACTCTCTTTACACGAGGCATCGGAATTAACGTCCCCAATCTGACCGGACGTGACTGCGAATTCGATACATCCCTCACAGCCAAACGGACGCCCAACTTTGGCAAGCGTTTTACTGCCGGTCGGGAGAAGACCAAGTTACCATATTTCTTTTCCCCAGTCACCCTTGGCATGGTACAAAATTGAATGAGCAGACAATGTATTGTATTCTTATGAAGTAAATATTTATCTCCAGTTGGAATTGATCGATTAACGTCAGTCTAAATCTATATTTCAGTGAGTTCTCATTAAATACTATACTCGAAAAATCATTTATAATTGAAATTAATATACAGGCATTGCAATTTTATATGTTGTGTTCCCTAAGTAGTATGAAATGGGGTCAGTCACCCACAATTACCCACAGGTCTATAATCTCGTAATCCTCTTAACTGCTAGTTAACATTCGGGTTATAATCCTCTTAACTGAAGTGGATTAATCTCGTAATTTTCTTAACTGCTACTTAACATCCTGGATGTAATCCTCTTAACTGAAGTGGATTAATCTCGTAATCCTCTTAACTGCTACTTAACATCCTGGTTAAAATCTGGTGGTGGACATTTAACGGAAATGTTTTTAATCCCTTACCCTCCTACGTATGATCTTGTAAACGTGGCATACACGTTGAGATATCCACGTTTACATCCTAAAGTTTAATCTTGTAAACGTATAATCTGAATGTTACAAGTTTATAAACTAAATAAAACGTTTACTATATAGCATACATCATTAGTAATTCCATAAGAACAAACAGTATGAATCTCCAAAATTTTAATATGTATACACTTTTAAGAGAAAGAGAACTAACAGGGAAGATCAGACGATCACGAAGAGGTCCAAAAAGACTGCAAATTTGATAAGGAACAGGGTTGATAAACTTCATCATGAAGAACTATCTCGGTGTCCAGTAGAAACATGGCTTCTATACAACTTTGAACACCACCCAGAGTTTATTGAAGATCTATATTTTTGTGGTTGTTACTTTGATGCAGTGTTAGCAGACTACAAATTTATTGATTCTGTCAACTACCAAGAAGAAAAAATCCATGTATATCATTTACATGTGTACAACGGTCCTTTTAAGGACCAACAAGTTATTCAAAAAGAGTCTATTATTGTTGTACATGATCAGTTCGATTTTCTTCTCCAACGAATATGAAATATCTACAAAAGGTTCACAACTTCTTTAGTTTCGAAGAAAAGAAAACTAAATTGTATATTTTATTACTTCCGATTGATAAACACACATTATTTCACCTAAAACAACAATATGATTACAAAAGTTTTCATATTGAAAATTGGAAATTACATCTTAATGAAATTCTCCTATAAAATACAGACATATATATAGATGTCAGAGAGGATAAACACAGAAACAAAGTGGTGTTTTTTTTCGGACAGAATGTACCAAAAGCAGAGATCGTGTATTTTTTTCAGATGATAATAGTTTTCAAAATTGTTATTGCGGAAGATGTTAATTTATCAACACAAAATGGGAGTATAGAACTATGGGTTAGTTTATTAAATGGTTGTACTGGTTACATTTTACTAAACCCTTCTATAAATAAAATAGAAATGAAATTCACATACAAGGAAGGGATGAAAAACAGTATTCGAGAAATCCTCCTTCTAACCACGTGACTGAAACGTTCACTATACGTTTCGTTTATCTCTGTGAATCATCATGAACAATTTAAGCCGCTACCACAACTATAAAAGCACACAGTTATATCAATGGCACAGGCACAGGTTGATTTATCCAAGGAGGTGTACGGTTGTGACTTTGATCACTTGCATACTGATTCATTCAAGAAACAGATTGAGTGTTTAATTGATGAAACAACAAATGTGGTGGTGAAGAAAAGAGGAAAACATACTTGAATACAGCTTGTTATTAAAGAGAAGACGACAGTGTTTGTGTAAACATTCGCCAGTTTTGGAAAACACCAGATGATGATGTTGTACCCATCAAAAGAGGACTGACATTAAGACCGAGAGAGTAAGAAGTATTCAGAGCAATCTTGGATAAGTTAGAAAACCTAGTTCCAGAACTGGATCAAACTTTACCGTGTGTCTTAACGCACGAAGACCGAGAAGGACTGATTCAGTGTTCGCTCTGCAATCCTAACGGAATCTTATAATTCCAGATTATTATTTTTTTTTTCAATGAAACAAAACAGAAATGTTTCGATTTTATAATGAGTGAAGAAACATATTTCAATTGGACATATCAAATTGGACAGTTCTCATTCAAAGTTGATTTTAAGAAGAAGAAAAAATCTGAAAAGTTATACGAGTTTATATCAAATTTAAATTATCAGTAAAATAAAACTCATTGTATTTATAAAAATTCGTTTACTTAGTTTTTAATCAAATAGATATACACCAGAGTCTCTGTGAATCGTTAATTATCATCTAGCCTTTGCTTTCTTTCCTTTTGTTTTCATAACAAACAATAAACAATCAAAGAAAACACCGTTAATTAATGATTAACAAAGATATGAACTACAGATGATTTGGATTTATAACTATATAAGATATATTGTAGGTTTCTCGTTTCATAAATTGAAAAAATTATAATGAATAAAAAATCCCTCAGATAAAGATGTGTGAGAAAATGGGTGCTACTTCTTTTCCAGTATCTAGATGGTTTACTATCCTTTCGAGGTTCACGATGGTTTATTGTTTTCGAGGTTATCACTGTTTTTCGTTCTTTGAATTGAGTTAAGCTATTTTACCATTTCATAAACACAAGCTGAACGCAATGAAATGAAATACAGAAACGAATGCTTTAATAAATCACATGGTCACGTTACTGAAGCAAAAAGTAAAGTACGTTTTGTCATTCTCACATTATTAAAATAGCCTCCAAAGGATACACATCTTATAAACCTGTAAAAAAAAAGATTTTTGAAATGCATCTAACAAACGTTGTATGTAAAGGAGAGTTATGTTGTCATATTAACCTGAGGGAATTTACATTGAAAGTTGAAAATACACGTTATGACCCTAAAACTTTTTCCGGGGTGATTTGGAAGCACAAAAAGATAGGTGGAAATTGTCTCTTGTTTAGTAACGGACAGATGAACTGTAATGAATTTGCTTACTCCATTCGTGATGGGTTTATCAGACAATATGCACGCAAGATTCAAAAAATGGGTTTTGACGTACATCTGGTAAACGTACAAATGGTTACTTGTTCAGCCACGCATGCTTTGTCGAATAGAATAAATGTGCAAGAACTTCTAAAATCATTAGGGTATCATATGACCCAGAAATATTTCCCGCACTTATGTTTAAAAGAAAAAGAATTCATTTCACTTGTCATTTGACAGGTAAAATGATCATTACGGGCATCCGTCAGCATGAAGACATTGAAAATATCGTTTATCCTTTTATTCTAGAGATGGAGATGCATTTATAAGAGGGAAGGAGATGATTCAACCTTTTTTTTGGGACACGTTTAATAACATAAAATGACATACGAAGACTATTTACAAAGCATATATTATAATCCAGAGCACCCAGGGTCTTTAGGAGGTGTGGAAAAGTTATACCGCGCAGTTAGAAAAGAGGGAAAATTCGTTCTAGCAAAAATAAAACGATGGTTAGAAAAACAAGACTCATTTACACTTCACCGTCAGATTAACCGAAAATTCAAACGAAGAAGAGTAATCGTTCCATTCATCGATTATCAGTGGGGAGCGGATGTGGCATTTATGAAAAGCTATGTCGATAGCAACGATGGATATAGATTTTTCCTTCTCGTCGTGGACTCTTTCTCACGATTCATTTTTCTTTAATCCAACACAACGTCCAAACCCAGTCTAGAGAGAAGATGGATTCACCAACAGTAATGACATCAACACCGATAAACGTATGTATAATACACATTGTATACCTCGAATTTAATTCGTCATATCGCCACATTTTATAATCGAAATATCTGCACATTTATTATCGAAATGTAAAACCGTGTTTACTCTTTTTCAGTTCAAAACTCCAACAAGGAAAAGGTTGCTCTTTTCAGAGAGTCTTAGCCCTGTCTTCGGTCCTGAAAATGGACAAAATGTTGCCGATTTGAATGAACAAGAAGGAATTGTAAGTATAATTTTAGAAATTAATATAAAAGAGTCTAACACCGATAAATGTATGTATAACACTGTATACCTCGAACTTCATTCGCTATATCTCCACATTTTATTATCGTAATATCTACTCATTTATTATCGAAATGTTAAATCATTTTTACTCTCTTTCAGTTCAAAACTCCAACAAGGAAAAGGCTTTTCTTTTCGGAGAGTTTGAGCCCTGTCTTCGAAAGTAGACAAAAAGTGGCCCGCCTGAATGATCAAGAAATAATTGTAAGTAAAATTTAAGAAATTAATCTTATAGAGTTAACTGGTGTTAAAAAAAGGGAAACCTAGAATACCAAATTTGATTCATAACTTAAAGAAAACATGGAAAATATATATGAATTACATATGCATTTTGAATGAATTTTTATACTAAAAGTTTGATTATTGTTTTGACAAAAAAGCTGTAATATATTTTTTATTTATCTATTAATTTTTTATTTTGTTTTTGTTTTGTTATTAGAGTATTTGTTTAACTTTTTTTTTCTTTCTGTAGAGCATTGAATGGGAAACAGAAGAAACTAAGGAGGATACAATTGACGATAGTCCAGTAAGCTTGTTTGAGGAAGTGAACAAGCTGAGAGTCAGACTATACCATTTGGAGGCTATGCTGATAGCACATGTATGCAAGTGCAAGTGTTAATTGCATTTGTGTGTAAACATAACGCGGGACATTGGTTATATAGTTTCTCAAATATATATAAAACATGGGATTCTAGTGATGTTGTTTTTATTATTGATCGATTGGAGTGTAATTATTTTTTCATGATTAAACCATGGTAAGTGTAACTAAAAAAATAATCTCACTGAACCGTTCTTATACAAAAGGGTTTATCAGAAAAGTGTTGTCATGATATATTGTTAAAAGATTATGCAAGTTACTTCAGCGATCGATATGACGTACACAAGTGGTTTGAACTTGTTTAAACAGATTACGGTTTAAAATGACAACTTAAGACAGTAGTATGAAATGGGGTCAGTCCGCCACAATTCCACCACAGGAAGTGACATGACAGCTAATCCTCTTAACTATGACGTTAAATCCGGTCTATAATCTCTTAATCCTCTTAACTGCTACTTAACATCCGGGTTATAATCCTCTTAACTGAAGTGGGTTAATCTCTTAATCCTCTTAACTGCTACTTAACATCCGGGTTATAATCCTCTTAACTCAAGTGGATTAATCTCCTAATCCTCTTAACTGCTACTTAACATCCTGGTTATAATCCTCTTAACTGAAGTGGATTAATCTCTTAATCTTCTTAACTTGTACTTAACATCCTGGTTAAAATCCGGTGGGGGGAAAATTAACGGACATGTTTTTTAATCCCCCCTACCCTCCTACGTATTATCTTGTAAACGTGGCATACACGTTGAGACATGCACGTTAACATTCTAAAGTTTAATCTTGTAAACGTATAATCTAAATGTAAAAAGTTTATAAACTAAGAAAAACGTTTACTATATAGCATACATCATTAGTAATTTCATAAGAACAAACAGTATGAATCTCCAAAATTTTAATATGTATACACTTTTAAGAGAAAGAGAACTAACAGGGAAGATCAGACGATCACGAAGAGGTCCCAAAAAGACTGCAAATTTGATAAGGAACAGGGTTGATAAACTTCATCATGAAGAACTATCTCGGTGTCCAGTAGAAACATGGCTTCTGAAAAACGGTTACATTGTTTGTATTCTATACAACTTTGAACACCACCCAGAGTTTATTGAAGATCTATATTTTTGTGGATGTTACTTTGATGCAGTGTTAGCAGACTACAAGATTATGGATCCTGTCAACTATCAATAAGAAAAAAAATCCATGTATATCATTTACATGTGTACAACGGTCCTTTTAAGGACCAACAAATCATTCAAAAAGAGTCTATTATTGTTGTACATGATCAGTTCGTTTTTCTTCTCCAACGAATATGAAATATCTACAAAAGGTTCACAACTTGTTTATTTTCGAAGAAAAGAAAACTAGATTGTATATTTTATTACTTTCAATTGATAAACATACATTATTTCAACTAAAACAACAATATGATAACAAAAGTTTTCATATTGAAAATTGGAAATTACATCTTCTTAATGAAATTCTACTATAAAATATAAACATATATATATATTTTGTGTATTTAAAAAAAATATATTTCGAGGTAAGATGTTAGAGAGGATGAGCACAGAAAACCTTCAAACAAAGTGGTGTTTTTTCGGACAGAATGTACCAAAAGATGAGATCGTGTATTTTTGTCAGATGATAATAGTTTTCATAATTGTTATTGCGGCAGTTGTTAATTTATCAACACAAAATGGGAGTATAGAACTATGGGTTAGTTTATTAAGTGGTTGTACTGGTTACATTTTACCAAACCCTTCTATAAATAAAATATAAATGAAATTCACATAAAAAGAAGGGATGAAAAAAAGTATTCGAGTGACCCTCCTTCTAACCACGTGACCGAAACGTTCACCATACGTTTCGTTTATCTCTTAATGAATCATCATGAACAATTTAAGCTGCTACCACAACTATAAAAGCACACAGTTATATCAATGGCACAGGCACAGGTTGATTTATCCAAGAAGGTGTACGGTTGTGACTTTGATCACTTGCATACTGATTTATTCAAGAAACAGATCGAGTGTTTAATTGATGAAACAACAAAAGTGGTGGTGAAGAAAAGAGGAAAACATACTCGAATACAGCTTGTTGTTAAAGGGAAAAAGATTCTGATCACTAAAGAAAATTGGACGAAACTGTGTTATCTAAAGGACAGCATCTTATTTCTTCATTCATTTATAGACGAACACTGATAGTACAATGGTGTCAATTAAAGTTGGTATGGAAAAAAGACTGCTTTCAACTATATTACTGTTTTCTTTTGCTGAATTATTGGATGAAATGGTGCAACAATTATCAAAGAAGTTTTGTCAGGGATGCAAAGTGGAACATGGATCACAACATAAACACGAATGTTTGATGGACAGTGAACTAGATAAACTCGAAAAACATTTTGATCAGGCGTTCTGTGAGTTTAAATACAGTCACATACTAGGAAAATAGAGAGAATGTGAGAACATTGACCTTGGAAAATAGTGTCGTTTTAAACTTTTTCATTCTTCATGTGTTGTTCATAGACACGCTTCGATCAGAAAAAATGAAAGTGAGTGTTTATAATTTAATGGAAAGGAAATTAAAACTTGAAGAACGTTTCACACAGTAATTATATTGTATTTTGTGTAAATATATGTATATTTCATTGAATAAATTTATATTGATCTGGAATTTTTCGTTGTGTATTTATTTTCTGGTAAAGATACAAAATGTTATATCATTTCATTAGTTTTCGTATTCATTCGTATATTTCCGTAGTGTATATATATTTCAGGTAGTATTCGTAAACATTCGTTTATTTCCGAATGTATAATTATTTCGGTAGTAGTCGGAAACATTCGTTTATTTCCGAATGTAAAGAAATTTCCGATCATTTCCGGAATCGTTTGTTGATATCTGCTTTTTCATTCCGGAATTATTGGGTTGCTTCCGTTTTTTACTTCATTGGTTGCATTTTATTGTGTACTTCATTTCTTTTTTCTGGTTATGTATTTTGTTTCTTTTTTTTCTTGATGGTGATGTATTTTGATACTTGTTTCACTCTCTGGTGGTATATTTATTTGTCAAATAAAATATACCAAAATAATTAGAAACATCAGTGTATAAATCAAACACATATCTCGAAAAATAAACACAACGACATAAGACAATTAAGGTGTAGACAACAAACAAACAAAAAATGTGTGAAGACCAGGAGAAAGTGCTTTTACCATTTCAGTCACCATGTTGCATACAAATAGTTGGACCTACTCAGTCAGGGAAAACCATGCTTACATATAAAATACTAGCTCAATCTGAATACCTATTTACAAAAACACCAAAGAAAACCATTTATTGCTACTCTGCATATCAGGATTTGTTTTCAGAGATGGAGAGGAAAATTGAAAACATAACTTTTCACGAAGGTTTACCAACTAGTGAGGAAATTGATAAATGGTCAGAAAATAAAGAACATATGATTCTTTGTCTTGATGATTTATTGTGTCAAGCTGCAAATTCTAGTGATGTATTAAATCTTTTTACTGTTAAATCTCATCATTGTAACATATCAGTTTTGTTTTTGATGCGAAATCTTTTCCCTCCTGGAAAATGCATTCGTACTATTTCGTTAAATGCGACATACATAATTTGTCTTAAAAACCAACGTGACAAACACCAGTTATCAGTATTAGGACGATAAGGCAGTTTCTTTAATCTATGGATATATTATTATTGATTTATCAAATAACACAGATAAAAAATATTTATTGAGAACAAAAATTTTCAAAGGAGAAGATCCAATAATTTTTGTTCCAAAATGAGTAAACAAGTTTTAGCCAATGTACATTTTTTGTCACTTTTAATTTCATGTGAGGAAGACCAGAAAATTGCATTGTTGAAGACCATGAACGATAAACAATTTCAACTTTTAGTTGAATGTTTTTTAAATGTGTTATGTGGGGTATTTCAGCTTAGTCAATCAGATAAAAACAAACTCATGAGATATAAAAACATTATTCGGAAAATAACAGATAGAGAGACAACACGTATTCAAAGAAAAAAATTGTTGCTCAAATATCGTAACATTATTTCTATCGTTGTTAAACCAATACTTGATACAATTTCAAAATGACGAAAGAAATGATTCTTCTGCCAAAACATAGATATGAAAGTATAATACAAACAGAAAACAATGAAAGCGATAAAAAAGCTAGTGTTAAGGAAGAAATTTCACACCAGGAGGATATTAAAACAGAAAAAGATAACTCAGATGATTTGAACACTTTAATCGAGTTAACTATACCAGTGAAATACAGAGAAAAGACAAAAACATTATTGCAATTTCTTCATAGACAGTCTACAATAAGTTGGAACAAACATGGACAAGTTAAGATTAACAACGAAACTGTACCAAACTCTCATATTGTTGACTTATTGCGTGATGTTGTCATTCCTTATAGATGCAAACAACTACCAAGTGGACATGAAATTTTTTATGATTTTCTTAAAAATATTCACATACCTATGGGATTAATTTTAAATAGAATGAGAAAACAACTTTATCAACATGATACAACAACAACTGTAAAAAATAAACCATTAACTGAATGTGAACCAGAGAAAATTAAAAAGAAGATTAATAAACTTTGTGTAAAAAGAGAACTTTCTATACTGCTAGTTGATAAACCTAAACTTAAATGGAAAAGATTCAAATTGTAGTATCCTTTCTGATGATTATTATTTTATTGTATTGTAATAAATATAGATTATTAGTTTTTGTTGTTTATTCACTCATCAGACAAGGATGTTTATTTTTCCTCCCCCTGTTATAATGTCAATCACTGAAATCTCTTTTCCAGACAACTTCCTCAAAACATACTAATTCTTAGCATTAGCAAACAAAGAAAGACAACTTTCTTAAAACACATACTTATTCTTAACATTACAAAATAATAACAATGAAATCTTAAACAATTAAGAGCTTACAGTATCCTTAAAGCTTATATTTCTCTACAGAAATCATTAACTACTTTCTAAATTATGAGGGTGAATAACTAACAAACAAAAGTATAATCATTATTATATAATTTTATTAACATAAAAAATTGTGTATGATGGTATAATTTATGAATATGTAAAGCAACAATGAAAGTTTTTATTTTTTTCAAGTATAAATTATTTTAAATTTCATCAATTAAAATAAATATATTTATTTTTTTTTTCTTTAAAGAAATACAATAATACTGTTATTTCAGAGGTTTTTCATATCATATAATACTTTTTTTTTTCTCTATTAGAGATAACATATATACAAAAAAAGTATATCAAAAGTAACATTTTACAAAAATAGCAAAATATCAAAACTAACATATTTACATAAACAAACCAAATATGTTGTTATAGTGCACCATGATTGTAATAAGATATATTTGTATCACATATGAAACATTTAAAAAAAAAAAAAACCAAACAACAAATAAATAAAAAATATGCACCACTATCAATAAACAATACGTCTAACGTATTGACATAACTTTACATATACAAACAAGATATATCTTTCCAGCAGTGTGTACAATAAAAGTAAAGAAAACACAACCTGAAGGAGAACAATTGTATGTTTTAATAAAAGACATAACTAGTTAATGATCACTACAATACATGTATATACATTATATATCTTGTTTATGAAAAAATAGCACTATACAAAAAAAAAAACAAAAAAAACAACAAACATCATAATAATTACAAAGGTAAACTAAATACAAAAAAGTGTTTTCCCTGAGTATCCCATTACTTTTCCATAAAAAATGTAAGTTGGAAAGTTTTAACATAGAGGTGAGAAGTTTATTATTATTAAGTTCATTATTTTTTATTTTATTTTTTTAAACAGTATAACAGAACCTTTAAAAATATATAGATGTATGAATTACTTTCTAAATAAATACTCTTCTTATTATTTTCTTAAAAGTCATTATACTAAAAGTGTGAACACATGAGAGAAGGTGGCTATCAATCAATCACCTTTCTTTGATATAATAATTTAATCTTTATTATAATTAACATAAGTTTTGTTTTTTATTTATTTTTTTTTTATCAGCAAATGAAATGTCAACTTGAGTAAATAAATTTTCACTCTACAGTTTGTATTGCTTCTTTCAAATATAATCAGATTAAATAATTTTGATGTGAAAAAATGAGGATTAAGAATACAAAAAAACATCTGGATTATACCCCCCCCCCTCCTTGTACAGATAATTCCTTAAACCCCTCCCATTCATCTAATCAAGGATGTGAAGTAGTTATAAAGACACCTTGAACAAGTGTTTTATTATTATTTGATAACTGACTGTTTTTTATCTAATCTTCCAAAATGAATACAGACAAGAGAATGAGTAAAATTATTCAAATTGAGAACTGTTTATTAAAAATCAGTTCCATGGTTCAAGATGTGAAGGTAAGTTTTTTTTCATAGTTTTGAAATGAAAATATTGATATTGGTGTAATTCTAATAAATACTTCTAATTAATAATAAATATTGTAGAAACATCAAAATTTATTTGTAAAGCTAGAATTGAGTGTGTACACTAATATATTTCAAATCTTAAAACTGATTATACATCAATCTATTTGGAGCAACACGACGTCTATTGCTCCTACGTAACGGTTTTCTTTTCTGAATAAAAGAATGAAAAATATAATTAAATAACTGATATAAAAGATTTATAAATGTATTATAGTTCAAATTTCTATTAAAAACCATTACAAAAACCTTTTGTATTAAATCTATTATTATGTCTTTTACACTCTGCCTCATGGGAATTAGTCCTAATATTATTACTGTTAAGGATGACAAAATATCTGAAATAAAAAAAAAGTTAAACTGTGAATAAAGCTAACCTAAAACAAATACCTAATTTAACAAATATCTTACTTATATTTTCGTTCCATTTGACATGAAAACACAATTTCATTGTCACTCGTCAATGAAGTAATGCTAGGCATTCTTCTCAGTGAAACTGTGTCTACATGTGAAAGAAGAATAGTATGGTCATAACATTTAAAACAAACATGTTTCCTATACAGTATTATAAAAACAAAAATCATAAATATACAAAAAAATGAAAGTACACCTAATAATATAACATAAGTTTCATTATCTTTTCCCTCTGTATTTTCCACATCTGAAAAGTAAATTTTTCTTTGTATGAATAAAAAAAAATCAAACATGAATTTTACATATACATGTAGTTTACTTAATCTATTATTTTTTTCTTTTCTTACCGTTAAAAAAAGTTAAAGAGTTTTCTCAATCTCATTACATGAGAACACACAAATTTGAAGAAGTAATTTTACAGATATAACATTGTTAGGTTGATGTTTAAACTAGTTGTATGTGTATATATATATATGTAACACTCATAAACGTGTCCTTCCCCCCAAACGTGTCCACATCGACGTCACTGAACTGCAAAACATATATGGGCGCCCAAACGTGTCCATTTTTCAACTAACCCCTAAACGTGTCCAATCTCCCAAACGTGTCCATATCGAGCGTTATTTGGCTATTGCTATTTCATTAATGATAATAATTTTACCATTTAATTAAAAATAAAGATAAATTCGTAAGGTCTATTTTAAACCGGCAGTACAAGCTGGGTAAAAGTGGGGGCGTCATTTCGTCTATGTCGTATGTAAATTATAAGCAAACATGTTTATATTAACTGTACATATACCTGGTCAAAATGTCCCTTTCTCTGCGCATTAGAACATTTATTTAATATATGCATGAAACAATTGGACAAAACGCAATCAACAGTCTAAAGTTAATATATACACTAGAAATGTAAAATCATTAAAACTTGTATGTTCTCTCTAAATATGCATGACATACTTGCAACTGGACAATACGCAATCAACAGTTTACAGTTAATTTATACACTACAACTGTAAAAACATTAAAACATTAAAACTTGTATGTTCTCTCTAAATATGCATGAAATACTTGCAACTTGAAATACGCAATCAACAGTCTAAAGTTAATAGATACAGTACAAATTTAATTTGCAATTAGTAAAAATACATTTTTATTGTGCCATTCTCATCTAGTGTCTGTTTATTTGAAAACAGAAGTATGTTATATCATCTTATAAAATGTGCCTCGTCTAGGACACTTATCTATTTGTATTACTACTCCTCTTCGCTAGAAACCGCTACTAAAACAGCAGTCCCTTTGTTCATAGCAGGATTGTTTCTGTAATCAACGATATCTTCTTTATTGTAATATTTGTAGCTGGTCATAATCTTTCATATATATATATAGAGAGAGAGAAAAGAGTATCTAAAAGTGATTTCTGTGGAGTTGTGTATGGTGTTAAGTTTTCCTGTTTTTTCAGTTTTTTTTTTTTATTTCATTTATGAAAATTTGGATTATTTATCACAATCGCGTGATTTATACCTGATTTATACCTGTAAGCTAAATTTTAATTGATTCTTTAATTAATAATCCGGAGTCTGAGATAAAAATAATTGATTGATTTTTTTTCTCTTATCATTATTACTATTATTTTCTGTACAGTGAAATAATTTATTCTTTTCTAGGAGGATCAACGTATAATAAGTGAATTTATGGACAGCTCACAGTCCATTGAGTGGGAGACAGACTCCCAAAGGGAAAACCCGGAACTAATAGAAGTAAACAGGAAACTGCGTGAGAAGTTGAGGAGTTCTAAAGAAAAACTTAAAACTCTAAAACTGAAACTTCAAACTTTAAAGGACTTATAGTGATGTTATATACATATTACTTGTTATAAAATGTGGAAAATTCCTTCACTAAGTTGAGTTGACTTTCTTCAATTCGTGAGTTTTAAATACAGTGAAACCTGTCTAAATCGACCCTTTCTAAAATGTACACGTTCTGAAAATTTCATGTCAATTCATTGTATGATGGAAAAGCGATCACCTGCCTAAATTGATCAATAGATTTACTCCCGAAGGGCACGTTTAAGGCAGATTTCACCGTATCTTAGTTGAAATTCAGTAGTTAAGTAACCTTACCGTTCTACAGTTTTTGATATGTTGCAAGCATATATTCTTCTTGGAGAAGGTCTTTTTACAGTTTCTACAACAAAACTTCCCATCTTGATGTTCACTAAGAATGTGGGATTGCAGCTCATCTTTACTGGGGAAGGTAAGTTCACAAAATTTACAGCGAGCACCGTACAGTTTTTAATGTGCATTTTCATTTGGTCTACACGAGAAAATGTTTCATGACATTTCTAACACTCAAAATTCCTTTTATCACAGTGCTTAGTTTGAACGTGGCGGTTTCGATTATACTTAGTTGAAAAAGAAAGTCCACAACGTTCACACAAGTACGTTTCCATGATTATATGAATTCGTTGGTGGTCTAACTATTCTTAGTCAATATATTTTTTTTTTTCATTTCAACCTCCGATGTGATGTTTTTATTTTACACTAATAATCTTCGTTCAAAGTAAAAATGTAAAACTAGTCGTCAAATTCTCAAACGTTCTAACTGTTTAAAATATTCAGGTCCGTGTATATCATTTTTTAATCCTACGCATTAAATAACCTATTATGTTGAGGTTCGAAACTGTAATTATCGATTAGGGGATGTTGAATTATGAATATTTAAGTCCGGTTACAGTGGGAGAACATGTGTGAAGTTCCGCCTATAATTTCGAAATATTTATATTTTCAGTTTAATTATGAATTAGAAATATAAAAATGACATTATCGATTAAGGGTGTTTGATTATTTATATTTATTGAAGAGATGTGTTAATCCTTAATTGACAATGTCAACATAATTCTCTATTCCGTCCAAATCCGCACTGCAGATTTTTTTTTTTTTTTTTTATACATCGATTTATACCAACACGAGTAATAAAATTCGTTAAATTAATTTAGTTTGGCAAAAAGCATCAATCGTTTTATACCAACACGAGTATTTAAATTCGTTAAATTAATTTAGTTTGTCAAAATGCTGGATAAAGAAGGCAATGAACATCAATTTCACATTCTCTATAGCTTAAAGCATAATTGTTGTCTAATCAAATTTCCTATTTGGTTCGCTTTATTTTCTTTTTAATATTCAATTTAACTAAGTTAAGTTTTGTATGCCGTAAACATCGTGCAAAATATTGTTTTACATTTTTTTCCTCGTTTGAAATGATAATTTGAATTTGAATAGTTGTATAGTTGTATACTAATTACTTTCATATTTTTCTTAAAATGATGTGATTTTAATCATTTGCTTTACTCTTGTGTATTGTTGAACATCAATTTCACATTCTCTAAAGCTGTCGTCAAATCAAATTCCCTATTTCCTTCGATTTATTTATTTTCTTTTTCATATTCAAGTTATCTAAGTTGAGTTTCCTATGCAGTAAACATAGCTTTCCTTGAACAAAATATCGTTTTAGATTTTTCTCTCTTGAAGTAGTCATTTGAATTTGAGCAGATGACCATATTGTTCTGCAAAGGATGAAACCAAGCTTGAAATTCGGGGTCTACAAAAGCAAACACTCATTTCTCTTTAATTAGCGAAAAAATTAAGTTTCATTAATTAACATATTATCAACCTCGCAGCTTTAATCACCTTTCAATTTTATAATCGGATTACAACTTAATCTTACAACTTAATTCTTTCCTACAAGCTGTCCCTCACGCGGATTCTACCTTGATTTTTTTCTCCATTCTCCACGACTTTGGATACACATATTATGCAGTGATACCCACTACTGATAACAACTGTCATATTCCTGACTTGGCACAGGCATTTTCTTATGTAGAAAATGGTGGATACAAAATAATACGCTGAACAGACAAGCATTGAATTTTAATGAATTAAACATTTACAAATTATAGTCTAAATTTACATTTAAATCCGTTTGAACTATTAAAAGCTAACTTAAAGAAACATTTAAATTTGCAATTAACTTTGACAGATTGTGATTTTAATTGTGTTCTCTCAATATATTCACGGTTTGTCATTACTCAGTTGTCAAGTTGAATTATTTATAAATTTATAGTGTAACTCGATGTTATCTGGACCGATTAATGTTGACTTGACTTATTAAAATGCAATATACTTCCGTCCGGATACAGGAAAATTGTCAACTTAAGCCGAAATCCTGAATATTATCAAATTTTAACAAAATGAGCAAATGGTTTAAAACACAGATTTTAAATTGTCGACCTCCACTTTCACAATTAAAAAAAAATTATGATTGATGCGATCCATGTATTTATTCCATGTATTTTCATAGTAACTTATGCGTTTCCCTTCAAACAAATAACTGAAATATATTATTACCATGATTACGTGAAGGCTACGATACTGTTTAGCATGTTTGAAAATTAGAAAAAGCTCAAATAGTGATACAAAATTGAATGCTAAGCAGACAATGCATTGAAATATTAAGTAATTAAATAGTAAGCAATTCAACTGGAGTTGAACGTATAACATCAGTCTTAATCGATATTTAATTGAGTTTTAGTTATTAAACTAAACTCGAAAATCGCATTGCATCTGTAATTAAAATTAATATATTGTGATTATATTTGTTGTGTTGTTGCCTATATATATTTACTGTTTTTCATTACTCTGATGTTAAGATAAACCGCTAATTAAGTGTAGTGATAACTCGATGTTGCCTGAACCGAATAATGTTGACTATTGACTGTACTATAAACAAAGTACATCCGGATACATTGTCAACTAATCTAAAAGCTGAAATCCTGAAGAGTATTATTGTTTCACAAAATGAACAAATAATTGATCAGGAATTTAAATGGCGACCTAAAATTTCCCAATTTAAAGAAATACTTAAATGTTCTCTGATTGATGCGATCCATGTATTTATTCCATGTACTTACATAATAACTTATGCGTCCTTCTAACAAATAACAACTAAAATATATTATTATTCTGATTTTTTTTTTATGTCGTGAAAGCTACAATACGGCTAAGCATTTTTTTTAAAACTAAAATATACCAAATAGGGATACACAATTGAAAACGGACAAGCATGAAAAATTTAATGAATTAAACATTTATGAATTATAGTCTCAAACTTCTTTCCCAACTTAGTTTATTTTGGCACCTTCTGCAGGAACGAAACAAACTGGAAAGCAAAATCTAGTAAAGTTTATAATTTTCTAAAATATAAAATGCATTTAAAATTTATATATTTAGTTCCTGCCATCCCTTAAACATTTGCAGGTGTATAGGTTTGACTGTACTTAAAGAGTAAAATTCGTGGTGTACATATGGCCATATTATCCAAAAGGTTATGATGAACGTTAATGACCAACAATGTACTTCCGTCCGGATACAGGAAAATTGTCAACTTAATCTTTAAGCTGAAATCCTGAAGAGTATCAAATGTTCACAAAATGAAAAAATAGTAGATTTTAAATTGTCGACCTCAAATTTCACAATTAAAAAAAATTAAATCTTCTCTAACTGATTGATGCGATCCATGGATTTATTCCATGTACTTACATAGTAACTTTTGCGTTTCCCTTCAAACAAATATCTGAAATATATTATGTTTCTGTGAACGCTACGATACGGCTTAGCATTTTTGAAAACCAGAAATAGATCAAATAGTGATACAAAATTGAATGCGAAGCAGACAATGCATTAAAGTATTAAGGAATTACATAGTAAGCAATTCAACTGGACTTGATCGTATAACGTCAGTCCAAATCGATATTTAATTAATTTTGAATTTATTAAATATTAATCTCGAAAATCACATATCAACTTTAATTCAAATTAGTATACATGTATTGGGGTTGTATTTGAAGTGTTCCCTACATTTATTTACTGTTTGTCATTACTCAGTTGTTAAGTTAGACTGCTAATTAGTTTTGTGACAACTCGCTGTTATCTGAAGCGAATAATGTTGACTATTACTCGACTATAAAGATACGTACTTCCGGATAGATTGTCATTTTAATCTGTAAGCTGAAATCCTGAGGAGTATCAAGTATTCACAAAATGAACATATATTTGAAGTTGTCGACCTCAATTTCACAATTAAAACTATATTTAAATCTCTTCTATTTGATTGATGCGTTCCATGGATTTATTCTATGTAGTTACATGGTAACTTATTAGTTTCCCTACAATCAAATAACAACTGAAATATATTATGAACATGATTACTGTTAAGGTAGATAGGGTGTCTTCCTCCATCTTGGATTTTGAAATACTAGAAAACAAGGTCTAGATCTTTGATGAAATGTGCAAATTTTTATAGTAGTAGGTAATTCAGGTGTAAGAATTTTCATTTTAATATAGAAAATGCCATGTTTTATCATATTTATGATTGTATTTTACAAAAATAAGAATTCTGTTGTTTGATTCATTTTTTTCCAACTTTGTCAAATTAGGTGAGGCAACTCAAATGCAAGGGCAGATAATCCAGATAGTGTTACTTTTATAATAGAATGTGTTAGGAAGACACCCTATCGTGATTACTTTTAAGTCGTGAACGATTCGGCTAAGCATTTTTGAAAACTAGAAATACATCAAATAGTGATACACAGTTAATGCTAAACAGACAAACATTGAATTTGAATGAATTTAACGTTTTCAAATTCAGTCTTAATTGACATTTTAGTCGGCTCGAATTATTAAATGTCAAACTTGAAAGAAACATTTCATTTGAAATTAACTTTGACATATTGTGATTTTAATTGTGTTTCCTGAATGTATTTACAGCTTGTCGTTACTCAGTTGAGTAATGTTGAATTGTTAATAAATTTGTAGTGTAACTCGATGTGCTCTGAACGGAACTATGTTGACAATTGACTTATTTTAATACAATGTACCTCCGTCCGGATACAGGCAAATTGTAAACTTAATCTTAAAGCTGAAATCCTGAAGATTGTCAAATTTTCGCAAAATGAAAAACACATATTTTAAATTGTTGACCTCAAATTTCACACTTAAAAAATATTTAAATCTTCTCTAATTGATTAATGCTATCCGTGTATTTACAGAGTAATTTATGCGTTTTCCTACGAACAAATAACAACTGAAATATATTATTATCATGATTATATTTATGTTGTGAACGCTACGATATGGCTTAACTTTTTGGAAAATACGAAATGGTGATACAAATTGAATGCTAAACAGACAATGCATTGAAATATTAAGGAATTAAAAAGTAAGCAATTCAACTGGAGATGATCGTATAATACCAGTCTTAATCGATATTTAATTGAATTTTAGTTATTAAATTAAACTCGAAAATCGCATTTCATCACTTCATGTAATTAAAATTAATATATTTTGGTTTTAAGTGTTGTGTTGCCTACATATATTTATTGTTTTTCATTACTCTGTTGTTAAGATGAACCGCTAATTAATTTGTAGTGATAACTCGATGTTGTCTGAACAGAATAATATTGACAATTGACTGTAGTATAAACAAAGTACATCCGGATACAGTGTCAACTTAATCTTAAAGCTGAAATCCTGAAGAGTATCAAATTTCCACAAAATGAACAAATATTGAAAAAAGGATTTTAAATGGCGACCTAAAATTTCCCAATTTAAAGAAATACTTAAATGTTCTCTAAGTGATTGATGCGATCCATGTATTTATTCCATGTACTTACATAGTAACTTATCCGTTTCCCTACAAACACATAACAATGGATATCATAATGAATTAAACATTTATAAATTACAGTCTAATTTTGCATTTAAAACCGTTTGATTTATTATATTAAAGCTAATCTTGAAAGTCACAATTTGTTTGTTATTAAGTTTAAAAAAACTGATTTTAATTGGGATCCCTAAATGTATTTACAGCTTGTCATTACTCAGTTGTAAAGTTGAATTGTTAATAAATGTGTAGTGTAAATCGATTTTATCTGTACGGAACAATGTTGACTATTGCCTTATTTTAGTACAATGTACTTCCGTCCCGATACAGGAAAATTGTCAACTTAATCTTTAAGCTGAAATCCTGAAGATTATTAATTTTAAAAAAAATGAGCAAATGGTTTAAAAACAGATTTTAAATTGTCGACCTCAAATTTCACAATTAAAAAATATTTAAATCTTATCTAATTCATTGATGCGATCCCTGTATTTATTCCATGTATTTACATAGTAACTTTTGCGTTTCCCTACAAACAAATAACAACTGAAATATATTATTATCATGACTATGTTTGTTTCGTGAACGCTACGGTATGGCTAAGCATTTTGGAAAACTAAAAGTAGATCTAATAGTGATAGGTCTTGTCATAATAGAGGCCATTCGGGATGATAGACGGGGAAATTTGGACTTCCTCTAGATAATGAGGGTATAGTGGATAAGGACAGAAATTTTGCCTTGCAACAGCCCACCTACGGACCCCTCAACGAGTTTTTGCAATGGTTCTTAACCTGCTAAGAGCGTGGCACTCTCTTTACACGAGGCATCGGATTAAACATCCCTATTCTGACCGGACGTGACTGCGAACTTGATACATCTTGCACAACCAGACGGACACCCCACTTCGGCAAGCGTTTTACTACCCAGGAGTAGACCAATTGACCATATTTCGTTTCCCCCAATCAGCCTTGTAGTCCAGTCAAACTAAGATTTAACCTCAAACTAATTGCAACAGAAAACTTTTAGTTCTAATCTATTGCATGATGCCCTTTATATACACAGAAAAAGTCCCATAAAATCTAACTTGAGGAAAACTCAAAATCAGCATTTCTAATTTCCTATGGAAATTAACATTGGTAGGGGAGATAACTCTTGCAAAATTGAGTCTTTTTTGGTCAGTTTTTGGTTGTTTTGCATGAAATTTATGTAAAGTATGATACTTTGATGGGGTTATAAGTTTGTTTTTGACTAAATTATATAATCTTCTGCTCATGAAATGTACAAAACCGAAGTGTTATGGGTAGTTTTATTTTTTTCGTGCATTTTTCATTAAAGAAATTGCAAATTTGAAGCTTTGTGACCATTTTGAAAAAATAATGCGAAGATTTGGTATTGTTTATATCTGTAAATTATATTTTTTCAGCAACTTACTTATCTAAAGAAACTTTATACCACAAAAAGAAGGATACATGCTTTATTATTTTTATCAAATTTGAGATTCTTTGCCGTGACAATGCTGACAAATTCAAGAAATGGTCAACTATTGAATTACGAAATCTAGATTATTGCTAGATAAAAGATATGAAATCACCTTTAGATTTGTTTGTTATTCTCTAAAGACTGCTAAAAAAAAATCAAAAATCAATACATTGATGAATAGAAGCAGTAAAGTTATAATTTTGTATCAATTTTTATTGATATTTCTTCCTTTTTTGAAAGTGTCATCTCCCTTTTCAATGCAAATCTCCATAGGAATTTTAAATGGTGATTTTTTTTGTCTTCCAAGTTAGATTTTATGGGACTTTTTTCTGTGTATATTTGGGGAATAATGCTAAAGATTAAAACTTAAAAATCTTCTGTTGCAATTACTTTCGGGTTAGGGTCAAATCTATGCTAGATTGACTGGACTATTGGGGTAGCAATGGCTTGAGTATGATAAATAATTCAGAAAAATATTAATGTCAGCTACGAGTATCTTGGGCTAACATGCATCAGGAACTGTGGTTGAAGGCATGGAAAAAATTCAGATGTTCAGAGTGAAGTTGGTTATCAATCTCAGAGGCTGTATATAACACTGCTAATGACCACATTCCACATGGTTATTGTTTTTCAATTGCCTTGCAGATTTTTACCAACCAGACACAAAAAAAAACAAACCTGAAAACTTCACAACAAATTTTAAAGAATGCATCCAGAAAAGTGAGGCCATTGAGCAGCATAGATCAGAGGCCGGTACCTTTGGGTCGAAATCTGTTTTGTATGTTCATGGCAAGCCTGGTTTAAGCGGATGTATAATGAGCATAATGAGCAAACTACAAATTATGACAATCAAAATGTAAATGCTTTTCGTACCTTTCGTAAACCATTTCATGGATCATGAACCAGAAATTATGCACTCAAACACACATACCTTTCAGGCGAATCCCAGATTTTCAAGACACAACTGTAAATGTTTCGGTATTGGCCCATTTTTTAACAATATTATGATGAACAAGAAAAAGAGTTTATTCAAATGGTTTTTCGGTTTGTTCGGGGGGGGGGGGGGGGGAATCACCTAGCTTACGTCATTTTGAACAATAAAATATGTTTAAACTAAACCTAGCTTACAGATTAAACACCTGTGTTCTGCAAATAAACTTTTGACTCCCACTTTTTTAAATTTTACAATTTCATCTCTTGGCCGACGTTATAACTAGGATCGAAAGAAATTAAGATTTATTCACCACCTTTTTTTTCTAAAGGCGATCCAGTCAATGATAGTTTTGCAGAGGAGTTTTGTTCAGTTCAATACATCGAGATAATACTCAATTAGAGGCATAAAAACATTCAAAATATATAAAAAAACATATATTTGTGGTATAAGTGTTTATACCAAATTGAATATCAATTAAATATCAGCTTTGAGACAATTAGGTTAAAAGTGTGATAACGGAGGAGTACCAACAACGATGTCCATGTTTCTCTCACAAACAGACATTTATATGGCTTATCGAAATTAAATATTCAGACCTGATGAGTATCATTTGTTTGGATTAATGTGAAAAGGTCTCTATTAACACGATAAATGTCAGCATGCCTAAGATATGAACGTTTCGAATGACGATGTAATGTTTCACAATTTTGATGATTGTTTAATAGTTGGACTAAGTGAAAGTTATCTCAAACAATAATTGGATGTTTGTGATAAAAGTCTATGGTTCCTGACAAAACTGTAGGCCCACCTCATTGCTTAACCTTTTTGGGGGAATTGAATTAGATACGGTAGAATAATTGATTGTTGGTTGCTTAACGTCCAGTGGCAAATATTTCATACATTTTCAGGACGAGAACAAGTTAACAATAAATACAATATGTAGGTCTTGTCTTAATAGAGGCCATTTGGGATGATGGTCGGGGAAATTTGGAAAAAAGATTGGTCCATTGGATACGGTAGAACAAGAAGCACGCACGAGAAAAAATATATTAACATGTGATAAAGCCATTGGTCATAACAAGTCATACTTTACAAGGCTCTCCCTATGGCAAGCCGTTTTTATATTTATTCAATTTTTCAAAGATAACTTTATCAAGTTAAATAAGATATCTGATTAAATAAATAAGACTTCGTAAAAACTAATTGAGATATCGTGATTAAATAAGATATCTTATTAAACTGGTTATAGATATCTTATTAAATATATAAGATATCTCATTTAGTTAATAACATATCTTATTAAAAAAAAAATAAGATATCTTATATACTTAAAAAGATATCTTATATACAGTTTCTTATAAAGATTGATTGTTGGTTGAATAACGTCCAGTGGCAAATGTTTTATGCATATTCAGATTCAGGACGAGAACAAGTTCACAATAAATACAAGAGGTAGGTCTCGTCATAATAGAGAACATTTGGGATGATTGTCGGGGAAATTTGGGCTGCCACTAGAAAATGAGGGTATATTGAATTTTGCCTTGCAACAGGCCACCTACGGACCCTCAAAGAGTCGTTGCAAGGGTTCTTAACGTGCAAAGACCATGACACTCTCTTTAAACGAGACATCGGCTTTAACGTCCCCATTCTGACCAGACGTGACTACGAACTTATACATCCCGCACAGCCAAACGGACGCCCCTCTTCGGCAAGCGTTTTACTGCCGGTCGGGAGAAGACCATGTGACAATATTTCTATTCCCCAGTCACCCTTGGGGGCTTCTTATAAAGACAATAACAATCAAAACCTAGGAGTAAACAAAGACTCACAAAACCAAGGGTCATTTACATCAACAGTTATAAATAATAAATAAGAAACAACACGAACTCCACTAAAACCGGAAGTTAAATCAGGTGCTCCGAAAGGGTAAGAATTTCCTGCACCGTATACGGCACCAGTATAAAGATATCTTGTATAAAGTTAATAAGATATCTTATATGTTTAATAAGATATCTTTAAAACTTAATTAATAGAAAGAAGTAAAAACACAAAAATACTGAACTCCGAGGAAAATTCAAAAAGGAAAATCAAAAATCAAAAGGCAAAATCAAAAGTCCAAGCACATCAAACGAATGGATAACAACTGTCATATTCCTGACTTGGTACAGGCATTTTCTAATGTAGAAATTAATAAGATACCTTCCTTTCCTTTACGATTTGAAACTAAAGTATCCCTTCCTGTTGGAATAAAAAAATACTATCAATATAAATCAGTAGCAATTCAGATCGACACTGCAGATCAACTGGTTCCCATCATACTTGCGCACATGCCGGTTACGTACAACGAAAGAACAGTTTAAAATTCGGCGAAAAATTCTAGCATGTTGTTGATATTGTAATTATTATATTTTTTTATGTTGGCCTAATTTGTGTTGTGTGGCCTGATAGTTGTGTACAAAATAATCTTATAACTGTGCAGTTTAGAAATCATTCGAACAATCACAGATACTGATGGAATGGTTGGAACTTTCTATTTGACTTACATAAAGATTCCAGAATGGTCTTAATAAAAGATGCGTTATTTAAACTTCTACATTTTTCCAGAAACTTCCGTTGTAGTTTACTAGGACATTCTTTTTCCAAAGTGTTCTAGAAATTTCCGTGACAACTATATATATACAGACACAAAAGTTAAACTTTCAGACATAGACATCGATAGAAATTAATATTCAGCAGTTGGATTGACACTTTTATTCTACAAATAACATCATACTAGATTGTGACCTTAGTAGTGGACGTAGTATCCAGATACAGATAAGGATAAAAGATTGGACTCATATTTGACAGTTAAGTTGACAGTTTAGCAATATACTTCTTGTAAACTTTTGTATAATAAATATTGTTAAATTTTATTATTGATTTGTGTCTTTTGTTGGCCACAGTTTAAAGGTGATTTCTGACCGTAGCAATGTCAGGTTGAAAACATGTCAGGCAAAAATAGAGACCCCGACAGACTTACAGAGGTTGTATCCATTGGTCTTAATGCATTTGATAATGCATTATCAACTAGTAGGCCAGCAGACGAAGAATCAGTGTATGACAAAACACTTCGGGCGTTCTCGCCACACAAGACAACGCCAGGTATCCTCGTTATGTCCTTTTTATAAGTATAAGATATAACTATAATGTATAACCTTTTGTAGGTTTTGCGTTGCAGAAGGTAAGCTAACCAAACTCACCAATCCTTCCCGTTTTTGGTTAAAACGTTGATAAGCCCTTTATCAACTTACAAAAGCCTGTAAAACTGCTTCAAATATTTACTACTATTAACTACACATATACTTGAAAAGCATTTCAATTGCAGTTTGTGAAGCTGCGTAACCGTAACTCTTATGTTCCTTTTTATATATTTTTTTTTTTGGGGGGGGGGGGGGGGGACCGCAAATAGTAAAAAAATTACAGAAGGACCTAAGAGCTACGCTTCGCAGTAAACTTTGTGTAGACCATTGCACTTTGGCATAGCTATCAACATGACATCATCTCACCCTAGCCAAGCAATAAACACACATCAGCATCAACCCATCGAAAAGATAGATGTTCAGAGTCCTACATATATAAGGATGAATATGCCATTTATATTTAATGACGGGGCAGAGCCTTGGGACATTGATGACATATGGTAGAGATATACATGTAATTTGGTAATAATAGTTACCAAAGTTACCAGAATTATAATTTTAAACGCCAGACGCGCGTTTCGTCTACATAAGACTCATTGGTTATAAGGTGTTCCACTCTGGTTGTTCTAATATTTAAGATTAAATGTTTCCTGACAAAGCATTTTTTTTTTTGCATTATGGAATTTACATAATTAATGTAGCCTTGTACACTGTACTCCAAAAAACTCATTCCATATACAGACAAATCTTGTCTTGTACAGGTGTTTTTCAATATAATAATTATTAAACGAACTAGGTCAGACATCAACAGCTTTGTGAATGCCAGGTTCCAACGAAAATTATCAAGCAAGGCATAGCTTACCTTAGCTTTGTTTGGAAAAAACTTTTAGGAATTTTGGTCCTCAATGCTCTTCAACTTCGTACTTTATTTGGCTTTTTTTATAACTTTTTTGGATTTGAGCGTCACTGATGGGTCTTTTGTAGACGGAACGTGCGTCTAAAGGCAAGCAATAAATATCAAATTCAGTCTTTATTAATTATTTGGCTTTTTTTATAACTTTTTTGGATTTGAGCGTCACTGATGGGTCTTTTGTAGACGGAACGTGCGTCTAAAGGCAAGCAATAAATATCAAATTCAGTCTTTATTAATTCTTTTCAATATGTCATAATACAATGTATATACCAGCCCAACAATATCAACAGAATTTTGGTTTAAGTACCAGTACAAAGAAAGGAGTCTCCTTACCTTTTGTCACCTGAACTAGAAGAGGCTTTAATAGCCGGCATTACCTGGTCAGTGATACAGTCAATGCACTGCAGTCAGTCGGTAGAGGAAATCTTTGCTGTTTAGCAAGAGGGTCATATTTCCGAAATTGGTGAGAAAGAAGTGGTGGAGATGGCGGACTCAGAACATGAATTAGATAGAAAGCAGGAGTCGATTTCACCAAAATATTTGATCGAAAGTATACTGAATTATTCCTGACTTACGATCAATCTTAGTTATGTGTTTTTTCGTGAAACCGACTCCTGTTGTACAGTTGGAATTGTTTGTAAAACTGCAGTGTAAAATGAACGTCAGAATGTAGACTGCTGATTTAACCATAAACAAAAAAATATCACATGACGGAGAGTGGTAAACTAAATTGTGCGCCGAGAGCCGGGAGAAACGCAACATATAATGAATACTACTAACAGAAACACTTCTGTAGATGATTATTAAACCTGGTGAGTTAGTGTTTTGTGCGACTACTTGACTAACAGAAGTATAACGAAGAGCGGCACAAAAATGAATTGGCAGCGCATTTGCTTATCGGCGTCTCTTTCGAAAATTGCAGTTATTCCATCTTCTTTTGAAATTATCAAAGCCGATAAATTAAGACTATGAAAACTGAAAATTAACGATCAAGCGTTACTTAATCCACTACAGATTCATGATAACTGGTAATATGAGAAAAATGGTATGAAAAAAAATCAGGTTTTTTTTACTAGTAGAACACTCACTTTATATTCATATAAAAGCAAAAAATAAACCTCACATAGCTTTTTTGAAGAACTTTTAATCGAACCGATTTTGTATTCCTAATTCTCTTAAATTTATTTAGGAAATATGTTATAAAGATCTTAATTAATTCGGTGATATAGTCAGAGTCAGTCATTTTATAGAATCAATTTCATGGTTACACAAATTAACTGCAACATAGAATCATTGTTATTTCATTACTGCCTCTTAATTCTAGTCCTTCTCCTAAACTTCCACTAGTTATACAGCTTTCCAGTGATTTGATGTCGTTCATTGCGCTTATCTCCTTACTTTTAACATCCTCCTCTGACCCAATCTTGTCACTGATATTTGTAGTATTGATTGATTAATTGTTGGTTGCTTAACGTCCAGTGGCAAATGTTTCATGCATATTCAGGACGAGAACAAGTTCACACTGATTACAATAGGTAGGTCTGGTCACAATAGAGGCCATCTGGGATGATGGTCGGGGAAATTTGAACTGCCACTGGAAAATGAGGGTATATTGGATAGGGACAGAAATTTTGCCTTGCAACAGGCCACCTACGGACCGCTCAAAGAGTTGTTGCAAAGGGTTCTTAACGTGCAAAAAGCGTGGCATTCTCTTTACAAATATTTGTAGTAATTAACGGATCTGAAATGTTATTTTAATCTAAAATGTTATCCACTTCATGTTTGAACCAAAGAATATTTTTAATATTCTTCAATAAGACACCAATATAACAGTACACGCAACAACCAAGAATCTTTTTTTTCATAGCCAAATGCCACTTCAGGTTATTATACTCATTATGTCTTTATTAACCTTTCCCCAGAACAACTAACACACTTGTAATATTTGATTTAACATGTTTATGTAGCAGGTGCTCATCAATGCCAGCTAAACGGGAGTGCAAATGTTGCAAGAATAGTATGCCATGGATAGTAAAATAGAGTAAGATAACTTGAAATGCATAACAGAACACGAGTGATTTCAAGTTAACTGCCCGAACAAATATGTGTTAGAAACATCATATAATGAATATGTTCAAGATAATGTACCATTAGAGGATAAGAGGACAATGTCATGATTAAAATATGCGTTCCTCTGAACTAAGCTATGCTAGCATAGTTTTCTATTGAATTTTACAGAATTTGACAGCAGACATTGACAGAATAAGGATTAATTTTACCAGGTTTAAGGAACAGAATAAGGTATTATTTATTATTACCTTTATAACTTAATTTACAAATGAGGGTAAAGTTTGAAGTTCTAAAGTTTAAAACTACATAAAAGAATATATAGACTAAATTGTCAGTAAAAAAAACTTTGTAAGCATATTATATTTACACATAAATTCATATTAAAAGTTGTGTATTTTGCAAAAAATAGAATTGATAAATGATTTTTAATATGCATATTTTTTTTCAGAAATTTTTAGAGAAAAGGGGATATTTAAAAGCTGAGAAAGCAGCACTTGAAGACCTGTGCTCAATGTTGAAAAAACAAGGTTACTAGATTACTAACTTAATATTGTGAAAATCTAAAACATTGTGAGGAATGATAATAAAGTCTTGAAGTCAACAGTCATAGAAATTGATGATTAGCATTTACAAGACCAATTTCATGATTCTTAATTTTTATTCTTCAGATTGTATAACAAAATTCTAAAATATCAACAGGACTGAACAGATTGTTACAGGCAATGAGCTGTCAGTCTTGTGCTTAATTCAAAGACTTAGTCAATACATTTATATTGACATATAGACCGAGCAAATATGGTCAATCATTCAACTTGCATTACTCTACATGTAGTTACCTGTCCTAAGTCAGGATACCGTAGTTTTTGTTTGTTTCTGTGTTTCATTTAAATAGTTGTTTATGCCCCCGCCGTTGCGGAGGGGCATTAAGTTTCACCCTTGTCCGTCTGTACCAAAGTTGGTTTCCGTTCTCGAACTTTATTTATTCATGATGATGCTACGTATCTCAAGTCAAGCTTTTTCCCCTGATATTTGATTTTTCTTTTATGGATTATCTAACATTTTATGTAACCTTTATTGCTCACTATAATTTTAGTCATTTCTGATTGATTGATTGTTGGTTGCTTAACGTCCAATGGCAAATATTTCATGCATATTCAGGACGAGAACAAGTTCACAATAAATACTATAGGTAGGTCTTGAAATAATAGAGGCCATCTGGGATGATGGTCGGGGAAATTTGGACTGCTACTGAAAAATGAGGGTATATTGGATAGGGTCAGAAGTTTTGCCTTGCAACAGGCCACCTACACGAGGCATCGGATTTAACGTCCCCTTCTGACCGGACGTGACTGCAAACTTGATACATCCCGCACAGCCAAACGGACGCCCCATTTCGGCAAGCGTTTTACTGCCGGTCGGAAGAAGACCAAGTGACCATATTTCTATTCCCCAGTCACCCTTGGGGGTTAGTCATTTCTGATAATGCTATTGACGATATATGAACATTTATCAATACACTATGAAAGGCAGTAGCTGACCTGAAAGATCACCTCACTTCTGTTTCTGGTTCCGACTCTACATTGGAAACCTACAACATAAAACCGTTCAAGCCAACGTAGTGTACCAACCACCGATACATCAAACGGGTACCACAGCAAGCACTACAGACAGACACAGACTGACAATTCAAATGGAACAATTTCTTGTCTATGTACAATAATAGTATCTATGATTCCCGATCTTATTTAGAAAATGTAACATTTACACAAACTACATGTAATAATACCTTTCAACCTACATTGCCAGTAGGAGCCACAGTGTCTGATGATGTTAAAGGGGAAGTTTTGGCAAATGGATATAATTTCGATAATTTACTTCCAGATGACATGGTTGAAAAACCCATTCCACTCTCAGTTGAAAGAGATAATCAAAATCGCCCACGTTAAGTATTTAATGAAAATATTGGTAGCAAATAAATTCGCACTATAGACCAGTAGGTTAGAGCTTTGTCTGCTTCTACATATACTGTCAAAAGTACAAAGATGTATTTGATGATCTTATAACCTATATGGAGAAATAGGGAAATAGCAAAAAGTAATGGGCAATGACTTGAGTATGATAAATAATTTAGAAAAAGCTTAATGACAGCTACGAGTATTTTGGGCTAACATGCACCAGGAACTGTGGCTGAAGGCAATGCAAAACTTCAGATGTTCACAATGAAGTTGGTTATCAATCCCAGAGGCGTTATAACACTGCTAATGACCACATTCCACATGGTTATTGTGAACGTTTTCATAGTGTCACTTTTTGCACAAGTGCTATATATGTAATAAAACACCACCTGCTATCAAATGCTGGCATACTGCTAATTAGCAAACAAACTACAAATAATTACAATCAAAATGTAAATGTTGCGTGTTCCTTTCGTAAACCATTTCAAGGAACAAGACCTTGACATATTATGCACTCAAACACAAATACCTTTCAAGCAAACCCTGGATTTCCAAGACCACAAATCAGGTGATGCCAAGCTTGGAGAAAACAAACTGCCTACACCTGTAAATGTATCGTCATTAGCCCAATTTTTACATTATTATAATGGAAGATTTTTTCTACTTTATCTGAATTTTCTATTATCTTATTATTAAAATACTAGTATGCAGTTTTCGCATGCGAATGATCTTTATAAATGTATCTGTAGTTGATTGTCCAGACCATTAACCAGAACCTCTGAATACATGACTGTTACCACACAGAAGAAAAATTTGTTGGAAGCACAGGGAAATTTGCACAGCTGGTTGTTCTCTAATGGGGAATGACAGTACAACGTGTTTGGAAGATGGCGTATGGAGTTCGATAAATACTAAATGTTATACTTGTGTTTGATTGGCTAACACGACTGTTACCACAGAAGAGAAATTTGTTGGAAGAACAGGAGAATTTGCACAGCTGGATATTCTCTAATGGGGAATGACAGTATAACATGTTTGGAAGATGGCGTATGGAATTCGATAAATTAAATGTAATACTTGTGTTTGATTGGCTAACACGACTGTTACCACAGCAGAGAAATTTGTTGGAAGCACATGAGAATTTGAACAGCTGGTTATTCTCTAATGGGGAATGACAGTATAACTTGTTTGGAAGATGGCGTATGGAGTTCGATAAATACTAAATGTAATACTTGTGTTTGATTGGCTAACACGACTGTTACCACAGAAGAGAAATTTGTTGAAAGCACAGGAGAATTTGCACAGCTGGTTATTCTCTAATGGGGAATAACAGTATAACTTGTTTGGAAGATGGCGTATGGAGTTCGATAAATACTAAATGTAATACTTGTGTTTGATTGGCTAACACGACTGTTATCACAGAAGAGAAATTTGTTGGAAGAAAATTTGCACAGCTGGTTGTTCTCTAATGCGGAATGACAGTTTAACTTGTTTGGAAGATGGCGTATGGAGTTCGATAAATACTAAATGTAAAACTTGTGTTTGATTGACTAACACGACTTACCACAGAAGAAAAATTTGTTGGAAGCACAGGAGAATTTGCACAGCTGGTTGTTCTCTAATGGGGAATGACAGTATAACTTGTTTGAAAAATGGAGTATGGAGTTCGATAAATACTAAATGTAATACTTGTGTTTGGTTGGCTAACACGACTGTTACCACAGAAGAGAAATTTGTTGGAAGCACAGGAGAATTTGCACAGCTGGTTATTCTCTAATCGGGAATAACAGTATAACTTGTTTGGAAGATGGCGTATGGAGTTCGATAAATACTAAATGTAATACTTGTGTCTGAACGAAATATTCATGCCGATAAGGCATGTATTTTTAGACTGCAGTGACCAACTTTATGATAATGAGCAATGATTAGCTACATCGTGAAATTGTTAAATTAAGAAACAAACTCCCACATCAAAGTTTTAATAAAACACATATAATTTTCTCCGATAGAAAAGGCAAATACTTAAAATTACAGGTTGCATTTCTGTTAATATTGACAATGCAATTTCCCATAGGAACTCCTTTTACGGCTCAAACTGTACCACTTTTACTATGAAGTTTTGAAAAAAATCTTATCCTAGAATTGAATGTTTATTTGCACCACAATAATTTGCAAAGGTCAAAATATAGGGCTGTGTGGCATATTTTCAACGTTTATATGCCCTGAACTTCTCAGAGTTTAAACTTACACTAATTTTCTTAATTACCACTACCTTGAATGAAAGGTTACCACAGATCTCAATGTAAACAATATGCACATGTAACTGTACTGGTAACATTCCCAAGTTATGTCTCTGTGAGAAGAAACACAGAGAGCATAACTGGGAACCAGTATGTAAACAAAATTAATTTTCTATGAATATTCAAGATCTCTCCAAGAGAGGCGTGTTTTGAGAAACAGCTGTATTTACAAAGTGCAAACTACAACGAAATTTACCAATTGAATCTGGCGTTCGATTTCGGCACAAAAAGGGAGCAATGATGATTGTGGTCAAGTTTGGTTTAATTTGGCCCAGTAGTTTCAGAGGAGAAGATTTTTGTAAAAGTTAACGACGACGACGGACGACGGACGCCAAGTGATGAGAAAAGCTCACTTGGCCTTTTAGGCCAGGTGAGCTAAAAAGGATATGATACAAGAAATTGAAAAAAACAAGATTGTCATGAGTTATAAAGTTCTCAAGATTGTACTGACATTTGTCTCACCGGCTACAATGAGGTTATATATAGACCATGCATATATGTATAGGCTACAATGAGATTAGAAACATACCTTGTTTAATATATACTTTTGTAGAGTAAAATGACAAATGCTCCAAACATTATACAACAAACCCCAAAAACTATTCACCCTATTTTACACCCAACACATCACAGTCTTTTCATTAAGCATAATAAACGATTCATAATACTACGCATCCAATTCACCATACTCCATTAACTATTCACCATACTCCACACCCCATACATCATAATTTGTTTATCTATTTAAACGCAATAATATTATACATCATACTTCAAACTCTATAGTGTTTTCATCATACTCCACACATCATAAATTATTTATCAAACTCCAAACTCGATGAAATATTCATCAAACTTCAAACTCAATAAACTACTAGTATCAATTATACTCGTCATCCCATACACCATAAACAATAATGTCAGTTTACATGTAAAACTTTTTTAATGTCTTCATCGTACTCACCCGCTTCAATTCCAATTGAGTAAATTGTTAAGTGTAGGGAATTCTCAGGTTATCCCCATGAAAATGCCACTTAATTTACAGCTAAATTTGAGTCCTACTCCAACTCTTTATGATTTACTTTATTCCAAAAGAAAAAAATCAGCATTTCACCTGCACATCATAGGTCCAGCGCTAACATGACTTAATGATGTAAGCATGTAAGCAGGACTACAAAATCAGATTGGACTTGACAACATCTTTATTTAAAAAGCAATACATGGATTTTACAGGTCAATGTTCTACAATGTTAACAACAAATGAGATTTTTCAAAACATTCGTCTAAGTTCAGGTCAGGCAATTGAGGATTTATATTGTAACTTAGTAGAGAAAGCAAAAATTTTATCAAAACCAGAACATGAGGTTCTATCTTAATTTGTAAATAGTCTGCCGGACAAAATGGAGTTTCCATTGGTGCCTGAAACCAAAGTACCCTGAAGGCTGCCTTGGCATCCTAAAAAAAATCGCTTCAGTGCGATATCAACACAAGTTATTAAAAAAATGAGACTAAGGCCCACCTGATTCTAAAATGAGATAAAAAAAAAACCACTCACATCAATGTTGGCCAATATCACAGTAAAGACCAGTGATAATTAAAAAAACAATCAAAGACCAAATTAGAGCCAGGCATCAAACTATCCGTCTCGACAACATTGATTGATTTTTGGTTGCTTATCGTCCAGTGGCAAATATTTCATGCATATTCAGGACGAGAACAAGTTCACAATGAATACAATAGGTGGGTCTTGTCATAATAGAGGTCATTTGAGATGATGGTCGGGAAAATTTGGACTGCCACCGGAAAATGAGGGTATATTGGATAGGGAGAGAAATTTTGCCTTGCAACAGGCCACCTTCGGGCCCTCCAAGAGCTGTTGTAAGGGTTATTAACGTCTCCTTACACGAGACATCAGATGTAACGTCCACATTCTGACCGAACGTGACTGCAACTTAATACATCCTGCCCCACTTAGGCAAGCGTTTTACTGCCGGTCGGGAGAAGGTCAAGTGACCATATTTCTATTCCCCTGTCCCTCTTTGAGGGCGTGAATGCTTTTAGTTGTCGGAAACAAGTTCATGTCCATCGGAGTTGTAATCGGACTGAAACTGGATCTCCCCAACAAATCAACCACGGCCCTCTTGAGAGGTGCACCGAAAATCGGAGGTTTCTATCAGCACATACGCAAGACAGAAGTCATATTGATTCTGATGGTACTAAAAAATATTACGTTGATATCGACGAGATTTAGAAAATCTTCATATATGGCAGTAAAGTTGCTTCTTTCCCTGCCCTTTTCATTTATTTTAGGTAAGAGGTCAACATATATTTGATACATGTTAACGTGACTCACAGGTAAACAGACATAATTTTGTCATTATCTGTATAAATGTAATTTATTTCAGTAACTATAATTATGTATGTAAATAACTTAAAACATTATTAATCATGTAAAGTACGTTGTCTAATAGATTATTTATAACAATGAGTTATATGTTCGGTAAATATATTAGACATATTAAAGGCGTTGAGGTTGGCAAATAAATTATTTAATCGTTTGTCATGTACATGTGATAACCAAAAAAGCATTAAACCATGTGACAAAAAAAAATAATTTTGACATTATCTGTTTTTAATACAATTGTTTGTCCGTCGTACACCTCCATGAAGGATACTTCCACTTCTACTAGATAATGACCGCCTTCAACACGTTGAAGTTTACGTCACTTGTACTGCGCATTGCTTTGTGAAGATATATATACAGTGAAATATAACAAATTTGTGATAGTTAACAAAAAACAAAAAAAAAATTACATAGTGGTAGTGCATATTTTTAATTTATTATTTTTAAATATTAAGATAAAACTATTTACACATGATGAATTTACGGGCTGTAGGTGTAGTTTGAGACGGCTACTTTGAACGACTCTATAGAGTCGCTCATCACAATACTCGGGGGAAGGCTGTTCCAGATTTTAATTGTGCGTGGGAAAAATGATTGTTGTCTTATTTGTGTTCGGCAGGATGGAATTTGGTATGAGAGTGTGTGCATGTTCCTGGACTGTCTGAGCGGTTGAATTAATCTGTCTGTTTTTGTGATACCAATGAGGTGATATGAAATTTTATAGAACATGACCAGGCGTGCATCGGTTCTTCTGTGTGCCAGGTCTCTCCATTTTAAATGATCTAGCATGTCACTAACGCTTTCTAACGGTGTTTCTGTGTCGGTTAGTGACATATCTAGCAGCCCTATAGTCAAGGTCGTTAATAATCTTCTTCGTCGTCGTATCTATTCTGACACACAACGATGTGAAGGATTCTCAAATCGCATTTGTTACCTTTAGTAGTTGTTCATGTACACTCAAAGGTAAAAAGACTGAAAGTCACAGGAAAATCAGTTAAAAATAATTTTTGACTGTTACATGAATTTATTTGAGAACGATGGTGCAATATTTTCTTTTATTTAAATACATGAATTTATTTGAGAACGATGGTGCAATATTTTCTTTTAATTAAACACATTCATTTTTGGGTTGAGGACAATGTTCATAAGCCTTGATTAATTAAAGGTAATTCGATTTTAATAACTCAAAGGATATTTTTCTAGGCACCATTGAGGGATCTGAAAGTTGCATTTTAGCAAGATGAATTTTCTGTCCCTGTCAATTTAACCCTAATTTTCTAGTTGAAAATTTCCATAACTTTATCCCAGATGGTCTCAATCAGAAGACCTACCTATTGTATTCTTTGTTACTGAATATGCATGAAATGTTTGCCACTGGACGAATAGCAATCGATCATTCCTTATTTCCATTCTCCATTTTAGTATAAATGGACATTGCCTTAGGGCACTCTGCACATCTTTTAAATTTTGCTGGCAACGTTCCCCACATGTTAAACCTCTTATGTGAATGATGTTATTGGTATGTTTTATCCTAATCACTACATGGTGTTGAAGCTTTGGTCGTCACACTGATCCCTTCTACTCATCGAGTCATTAGGTTCTGTTCCTAATTTGCTCAACGGTGCTTTCACTACCAAGATTTGAACATTGTCGAAAGTACCTTCTGGTTTAATGGCATAGTTATCAAAGGTACCAGTATTATAATTTAGTATGCTAATCGCGCGTTAGCCCAATATCTCCAGATCCTCTTTTTTTCTTGTTTGCTGCTAGATCACTTTTCACTATCTGTAGTCGTATTAAAAGGCTTCTATGGTTTGCTATAGTACTTATTTCTGTTGTGTTAGGGGTGGCTTCTATTTCAATTGCTTCTGCCATTTTGTTAGCAAGAATTGCCTGTTTGAAAGGTTAAGACGCAGTAGACGTCATTTATACGTCAACTAAACAAATTCAAATGGATCATTTTGATTGGGGAAAACATCATATATAAAATACACTTTTATGTATGACAATCCATTTTAAGATTTTAAAAGTTCCAATGCAAAAAATCGTCTGACTACATCTTAGTCAAACTGAGAAAAAAAAAATCTGTATTAAAAGGCAACTTTATCCTAGAACACAATAGAATAGGTTTAACAACGACGATTAGTATGGATATAATTGAATATTAACACCAATGCGAAATTTTATTGATTAATGTTTGAATGTACAGGTAGTTATTTAATTTGAAATATATAGAATTTTAAATGTGTCTAAATAAAATGTGCTGATTCCTCTGTGTCTGATGAAGGTATCTTTTAAATTCTATATATTGATGTGAACAGCTGTAAGAGAAAGGATGTTAGAATTAAACTTATACTTCCAATTCAGTTTCATTGTAATTATTGTTAACTTGTTCTCGTCCTGAATATGCATGAAACATTTGCCACTGGACGTTAAGCAACCAACAATCAATCAATCCAATTCAGTTACTGTATATCTCATTCCACCGTTATGAAACTAGGATATTTAACGTAATGGCCGTGTAATGTGTTAAAAAAAGAGTAAATCAACGTAAATCAGCGTAAAAATATTTAAAAAAAAAATGAAAATTGACAAATGTAAGTTGCATTGGTCTGCACTTTAGGTATAGTTTATGTGTATCTCAAGTAGAAAAAGCCTGACGAAAGTTTTGATGGTAATTCCAACACATTAATATTCATGAGAGTTGGGTGTATGTCGCTTTAATTGGTATGTACTCAAGGTACAGTTCATATGTACCTCCAGTAGACAAAAGCCTGTCGAAAGTACTAGAGGTACAGTTGATATGTACCTCAGGTAGTCAAAGCCTGTCGAACGTGTTGATAATAATACATATCAATAGTCATCAAAGTAAGATGTATTTAGATTAAATTGGTCTGTATTTGAGGTACATTCATTCAAAATTCTAATTAAACTTGCATCGAAGCACTTCAAGTCGGAAGGTAAAATTTAATATACCATGTGCATTTTCTAATACACAGGTATATTTCCCTGCGTGTGTTCCCAGACTAGGAATAGATAGCTTCCATTTTTTTTTTAAACTAAAAACAATCTGTTGCGGAAAGTCATGTCTACAGGTTGCTCCAAACACTGCAGTTTCAGAGTTTATTGTTCTTTCCCTTTGATCTTATATCATTTCCAGCTTGAAAAACACTGCAGTCCAGGAAATATTTTACTCGTTCATAATAACAATATTAATCAATCAAATTTCAAATTATACTTAAATCGAAGCACTTCAAGTTTAAAGGTAAAATTTAATATGCCATGTGCATTTTCTTATACACAGGTATATTTCCCTGCGTCTGCTCTTTCCAGAAGAGGAATATATATAGCTTCCTTTATTTTATTTGAACAATGGGCAAACTCATATGCTTGTTCTACAGTGGCAATGGAAATGAATGTCCTTTCTAAAGAAAAACAGTCTTGATACTGAAAATATATATGAAACAGTTTACTATACTTCTGTACTATTTTTATATTTCATTGTATATGTTACAGAGGCAAAAATATGAATAACATAGAAAGACAATTACAATTATGTCTTGGAAGAATTGAAAAATGGGCCTCGGAAAATGGTTTTAAATTTTCCACGTCAAAAACGGTAGGGATGCATTTTTGTAACTAAAGGAAATTGCATCTTGATCCAGAACTCACTTTGTACGGCAACCCAATTAAAATGGTTGATGAAACAAAATTTCTTGGGTTAATTTTCGATAAAAAGTAAACCTTTCTATCCCACATTAAAATCTTAAAATCGAGATGTTTAAAAGCATTATATATTTTAAAAGTTGTCGACAGTACTGACTGGGGTGCTGATCGCAACATTTTACTCAATTTAAATAGATCTCTAGTTAGATCTAAACTAGATTATGGCTCTATAATGTATGGCTCTGCAAGGAAGTCGTCTTACATACATATTATCGATGTTGTGCATCACCAGGGTTTGTGTCTCTGTTTTGGCGCATTTAAAACCTCACCAGTTGAGAGTCTGTATGTAGAGGCTGATGAGCACTCACTCTTGGACTTCAATATGCTGTCAAACTAAAAGCCTATTCAGATAATCCTGCCTACAGCTGTGTTTTTAATCCGATTTATGAAGATATTTTTGCAAAACATGAAAATAAAATTCCTCCGTTAGGTACAGTAAGGTTCTGACATATGTCTCACCGGCTACGATAAGGTTAGATATAGACCATGTTATATATCTCTTAAACTGTTCTGACAATTGTCTCACCGGCTACAATGATGTCAGCTATATACTTTTTTAATATCCGTCTTAATTATATAAGACCGTAATGACAATTGTCTCACCAGCTACAATGAGGTCAGATATAGACCCTGTTATATACCTCTCAATATTGTACTGACATATGTCTCACCGGCTACAATAAGGTTAGATATAGACCAGGTTATATATTTCTTATTCTCTTCTGACAATTGTCTAAAGATTGCACTGACATACGTATCACCGGCTACAATGAGTTTAGATATGAATATGTTTTAAACTTCTCAAGATTGTATTGACACATGTCTAAACGGCTACAATGAAGTTAGTTACAGATCATGTTATATACCTCTCAAGATTGAACTAACATACGCCTCACCGGCTACAATGAGTTTAGATGTAGACCATGTTTATAACTTCTCAATATTGTACTGACAAATGTCTAAACGGCTACAATGAGATCAGATATAGACCATGTTATAAACTTCTCAAGATTGTACTGACATATGTCTCACCAGCTACAATGAGGTCAGATATATATAGACCATGTAATAAACTTCTAAAGATTGTACTGACATATGTCTCGCCAGCTACAGTGAGGTCAGATATAGACAGTGTTATAAACTTCTCAAGATTGTACTGACATTTGTCTCACCGGCTACAATGAGGTTATATATAGACCATGCATATATGTATAGGCTACAATGAGATAAGAAACATACCTTTTTTAATATATACTTTTGTAGAGTAAAATGACAAATGCTCCGAACATTATACAAGAAACCCCATAAACTATTCACCCTATTTTACACCCAACACATCACAGTCTTTTCATTAAGCATAATAAACGATTCATAATACTACTCATCCAATTCACCATACTCCATTAACTATTCACCATATTCCACACCCCATACATCATAATTTGTTAATCTATTTTAAACGCAATAATATTATACATCATACTTCAAACTCTATAGTGTTTTCATCATACTCTACACATCATAAATTATTTATCATACTCTAAACTCGATGAAATATTCATCAAACTTCAAACTCAATAAACTACTAGTATCAATTATACTCGTCATCCCATACACCATAAACAATAATGTCAGTTTACATGTAAAAATCTCTGTTTGATTAAAAGTTGTTTTTCTGTTTTTTCAGCTTTCTACATTCGGTTGTAATATTCGTCTCAGTTGCTTGGCATAATTCATTTGTCATCTCATAGCTTGAATTGTTTGTGGCAATATAAATCATAACCAGCATTTCCTTGACTAGGACATGAAGAAGATAATGGGTAGCCAATCTGGAAAGAAAGTTCTTATAGTATTTTATTTACTTATCAATTTCTATTTAAAGAGTAATCATACATTTCATATGAAGTCAAAAATTAGAGAACAAAGTTCAATACATTATTTTAGTTATAATAGTCATGTTGATAATCATAAAGAATTATACACAATATGGTGAAGGCATTTTTTAATAACAACTTTGAAAAAAGCAATACAAGATGTTTCTCAAATATTTTTTTTAATTCTGTATGAATTATATCATTGAAAAATATTCAATTATTTAATGTATCAATAAAACAAACCGAACGTTAACAAAACACTGGATTTGTAAAAAAAAACTTCTTATAGGTTAATATGTTATGTTTTACTTGTACGCTTTAAATCTTTTTTCTAATTGGTCATTCTTCATTCCCAATATCATCTCAGTTCCTCACTTTGTGTATGGATGTCTACATAAGAAAAAAAATTGTGCTTGATCAAGAATAATGTCCTTGTTATTGCCAATTTACAAAGTAAATATTTGGTTAATCAAAAAAGTACCAATTTGTTTGTAACAGGTTATCAATGTAGATTATATGAACCTGCTACATTTATCTTAAAGTTTACATTATTTAGATATATATTTGGTAGTTTTGTGAGAAATAAAAAATCATACCATGAAAACGTAAAATCAAAAATTCAGATAAAAAGTGACAGTCAGAAGTTATAAAAATTCCAGCAAGTTTCATGCAAGTTGTTTTTATAGTTTTCGAGTTATTGTCCAACATGTTGATGATGGATAGATGGAGGGATGGTCAGATATATTGACAACAGTTTACCATTATATGTCTTATAAACTAGTGTAGCCTATTTACTAGTGTATTTTAATGAAAAAACTCGCCATTTATAAAAGACGGATACTATAAAAATAAATATAGGAAGTCCGTAGGTGGCCTGTTGCAAGGTAAAATTTCTGTCCCTATCCAATAAACCCTCATTTTCCAGTGGCAGTCCAAATTTACCCGACCATCATCCCAGATGGCCTCTATTGTGACAAGACCTACCTATTGTGTTTATTGTGAACTAGTTCTCGTCCTGAATATGCATGACATATTTGCCACTGGACGTTAAGCAACCAACAATCAATCAATAAATATAGGAATATGTGGTGTGAGTACCAATGAGACATTATATTTCTTAATGTTTATGTTCAGAATCACCATTAAAAAGTACATCAACAAAGATATCTTGAATCACAGAATTTAATGATATAAAAGTTTTCTATTCTGCCTCATGTCTAACTACAATTTACATGAAGTTACTTTCTATGTTTTGGGGTATTTTACAGGTTTCCCTACTTTAAACTGAGGGCATTTAACACCTACTTTAACTTTGATGTAAGCAGGACAATCCATCTTTTTTGTATTCTGAATCATACGCTTCATTTTTCGGCTTCCATAGCTTTGGTCCTCATTCTGTAAGAAATATCCAAATCTAAGTTTTCATTTATAAGCTAGTGTCTTCTATTTTTTTCTGTTTCTTGAGAACAATATATTTTACCTGTTCAGTCACTATAAAGTGTTACAATTCATACATAAACGCAACACATAAATAGTAACCGTAAAGGTTCTGCAATTGTAACTGCCTGAGAAGTCTACAAATACAAAAGAAAAATATTCACAAGAGCTATAGTTATACAGCTAGAATGAACATAATGAAATACATATATATGTATATATACTAAAACAAAATAAGAATTAAACAAAAGTCATTTGACTATAATGTTATCTATTCTAGCAGGACTGCCATTTAAAAATTTAGAAAAACATACTGACATAGAAGTGGTTTGATGGTCAATGTAAAATGTATTATGAGATGACTATTTATACAAATTAACACATTTCCTTGTTTTCAGTCTTACATTTTGTGACTTAACTTACCCATACTGTACGGTACAATACATGTATTTTACATCTTTTTAGAAACAGAAGTTATGAATTGTATACAAAAGTTAACAATGGTCTTTGTGCAAGAAACCATGTTTAGCTAAATAGTATAATGCAGCCTTTATCAATGAAACTGTAGATTTAATTCAATGCAAAAACATTTCAATTGTTATTTGTTTTATTTTCAAACTAATTAAAATTTCATATTTTTTAATTCACTGATATCCTTTAATTCAGTGAATTCACAAATAAAAAGAATGTACGTCATATCAACTTTATCACAATTAAATATCAGGTTTGTTAACATTCTATATACTGTTAAATATATTAAAACCACAGGTATGCATATGACAGGTGAGGTAAGGCAGTTCATAAAATTTTGAAGACTAAATGACTACATGTATGTAGGATTAGGTTTAAACCCATATAAACAATTACATACTTTACATGTACATGTATAAAATGAAATCATTTGAAGTCTTCATCTAATTCATATATATATAGGGTAGCTGAGACAAATGAGGATTCACTGTACGTCCGTCCTTTCCTTTGTGGTTTTGTCCATGGTGGCATTCAAAATCCTCATGGCCAACAATAATAAAGGGCACACCATCATAGGAAATAGATAATCCATCCTCTTATGCTTTTGACCAATAGATACGTTTTTTATCATCTACTATTTCATCTGTAAAAGTGATAATAGTTGGCTGAGGAAAACATGTATATAATTGGCACTAATGCCCAATCTACCTAAGGAGAAGTACGATCGTCTCAAACAGTCTCAAGAACAAATGAGGTATTTGTACTTTGTAATGAAGATTGCTCAATAGTAAACGGGTGGTGTTCGTGTATGGCTGGTCAAGGCCATACATGTAGTCATGTTGGGGCTGTTTTGTGGAAAATTGAACATGCAGTTGGAAACAATTTGACAGGTGTAGCATGCACGGATGAAAATGCATAATGGAATCGTGGAACAACGAGAAATGTGGAACCAAAGCCCCTATTGAACATTATTTTTAAAAAACCGAAAGCAGGGGAAGATATTATGGACAGTGACGAAGATAATAACATACCAGGTAGTCGGGATGCACCCATGTATACATTGGATAGAGAGTTTAAGGAAGCAGTTAACAATTCTAAACTACTTCCTTTAAACAGCATCACAGGAACGACGGCAAGTAAAAGTTTTACATGTAAACCTTTCACTAAGGATATAATTCAAGAAGATCATGGCGATCATACAGCCTTAGACCCATGGGGAAAGTGTTTTAACTTCGTAAATAAGTACATTTCTCTCACTCCTGCTAAGGTTCAAGAGTTACATATGAACACCAAAGGACAGAGTGGAAGTGTGTTGTGGAAGGATGCCAGAAAAATACGCCTTACAGCTGGCAGTGCTAGCCAAGTTCCATTTTACTCATTTACCAGTGGCAGTCCAAATTTCCCCAACCGTCATCCCAAATGGCATCTATAATGAAAAGACCTACCTATTGTTTATCATGAACTTGTTCTCGTCCTGAATATGCATGAAATATTTGCCACTGGACGTTAAACAATCAACATTCAATCAATGGTAAAATACAATGTGTTGTATCTTGTACGTAAACTCAAGTTGACAAAGTTATTTTCTGTTTTACCTGTGTGACCTGCTTTTCGCATTAGATTGTTTATCGAATCTACATCCGTGTTGTTGGGGGAATGTATCGTAAAATTTATCGTAGCTTGATTGTAACGGAGTGAATAAGATGATGTTTCCAAGTTGACAAAAAATGGATACGAAAGCAAAACTCTATCGGTTTGAGCCGTAGATTTTGCCATTTCTGATTATAGAAGAAGATATTTTATTTCCAATCATGGGTACCAAAGGGCATAAGTTCCCCTGCAATCGGTTAATAATTATGTCTATTTCTCTTGACCTCTTTTTCTCTATGATGACTAGTTTTCTTTCTGATTCTAAAGTGTCAGTAACTGATGTGTCCAATTAAAAGGGGGAAAGCAATTATATCATACACTAAATGACAAAATTAATTTCTGACACCAGAATTCAATCACAATTATAAAGTAATTTAAAGATTGATTGATTGTTTGTTGGCTGCTTTACGCCGCATTTTGTAAATTAAAGATATGTTGTTTCTATTTGATAAGCAGCATTCATGACTTTCATGGCCGAAAGTCATAATTTAATTGTAAATACAAATTTTTAATATACACCCTAAATTGGTCGATGTGATTTGGCCTAGGAGTGATGGTTACACATCGTCACCTGAGTTGGTATTGCTGGGTTTTATAAAAAAAAAAAAAAAAAAAAAAAAAAAAAAAGAATGGCGAACGAAGATCTGAAAAGGAGTGGAAGTGGATGTTGCGCTTTCCGTCCTTGAACGACATAGCCGGACTAAAAAAACTTTGAATATGAAAATTGTGCATTTTTAAGACATCTGATATGATAGGACTAATCCTTTATTATGAGTACAGTACATTCTTGGTCCTGTGTTGAATAAGTATATAAACATATATGGGCGTAAGATATATCGTTAAACTCTTTGCACGTTAAGAACCCTTGCAACAACTCTTTGAGGGCCCGTAGATGGTCTGTTGGAAGGCAAAATTTCTGTCCCTATCCAATATACCCTCATTAACCAGTGACAGTCCAAATTTCCCCAACCGTCATCCCAAATGGCCTCTATTATGAAAAGACCTATCTATTGTATATCATGTGAACTTGTTCTCGTCCTGAATATGCATGAAATATTTGCCCCTGGACGTTAAGCAATCAACAATCAAATCGATGGTAAAATACAATGTGTTCTATCTTGTACGTAAACTCAAGTTGACAAAGTGAATTTCTGTTTACCTGTGTGACCTGCTTTTCGAATTAGATTGTTTATCTAATTAGTTATCAAAAGTACCAGGATTATATCTACATTCGTGTTTTAGAGGAATTTATCGAAAAAATTATCGTAGCTTGATTGTTACGGTGTGAAAAAGATGATGTTTCCAAGTTGACACAAAATGGCTACGAAAGCAAAACTTTATCGGTTTGAGCCGTAGATTTTGCCATTTCTGATTATGGAAGAAGAAATTGTATTTCCAATTATGCGTACCAAAGGGCATAAGTTCCCATGCAATCGGTTAATTATTCTGTCTATTTCTCTTGACCTTTTTTTCTATGATGACTGGTTTTCTTTCTGATTCTAAAGTGTCCAATAAAAAGGGAAAAAGCAATTATATCATACACTATACGACAAAATTAATTTCTGACACCAGAATTCAAACACAATTATAAAGTAAATTAAAGATTGATTGTTGGCTGCTTTTCGCCGCATTTTGTAAATTAACGATATGTTGTTTCTATTTGATCAGCAGCATTCATGACTTCCATGACTGATAGTCATAAGTTAATTGTAAATACCAAAATTTAATTTTTAATATATACCCTAGATTGGTCGCTGTGATTTGGCGACAGAGAAATAGTCCTAGGGACATCCCACCGCATTAATTTGCGTATAAATCTGTATTAATCCAGCTGCCCAATCACCAAACGGGATGAGGGCGTCCATTTGCTCAGCCTCGCTAGGAGTGATGGTTCTCTGCACTCGTCACATCTGAATTGGTATTGCTGGGTTTTATAAAAACAAGAGGCTCTCAAGAGCCTGAATCGCTCACCTTAATTCTTTTGGTTAAATCTCTCATCAATGATTATTTTGGCTTTTCAATTTATTTAAATGTTTTTTGGATCGTCCTATTTTCTTCAAAAGCCAAAAAAAATAATCATTTTCTCCTATGTTCTATTTTAGCCATAGGAGCTATGTTTCTTGACATACAAGGAAATAAAATATAAAATTTATACTAGATACTCTGAAACTCATTTAGCCTAAGTTTGGCTGAAATTGATACAGCAGTTTCAAAGAAGATTTTTTAAAGTAAGTCAACATGATGAACAAATTGTGAAAAAAGTCTTTAAAGGGCAATAACTCCTTAAGGGGTCAATTGACAATTTTGGTCAAATTGACTTAATTGAAGATCTTACTTTGCTGAACATTATTGCTGTTTACAGTTTATTTCTATCTATAATTATATTCAAGATAATAAACAAAAACAGCAAATTTTCCTTAAAATTATCAGTTCAGGGGCAGCAACCCAACAACAGGTTGTCTGATTCATCTGAAAATTTCAGGGCAGATAGATCTTGACCTGATAAACAATATTATCCCATGTCAGATTTGCTCTAAATGCTTTGGTTTTTGAGTTATAAGCCAAAAACTGCATTTGACCCCTATGTTCTATTTTTAGCAATGGCGACCATGTTTGTTGATAGATCACAACTTCGGATACAATTTACCAACTAGATACCATAAGGAACATTCAGTTAAAGTTTGGAATTATTTGGCCCAGTAGTTTCAGAGGAGAAGATTTTTGTAAAAGATTACTAAGATTTACAAAAAATGGTTAAAAATTGACTATAAAGGGCAATAACTCCTAAAGGGGTCAACTGACCATTTCCGTCATGTTGACTTATTTGTAAATCTTACTTTGCTGAACATTATTCCTGTTTACAGTTTATCTCTATCTATAATAATATTCAAGATAATAACCAAAAACAGCAAAATTTCCTTAAAATTACCAATTCAGGGGCAGCAACCCAACAACGGGTTGTCTGATTCATCTGAAAATTTCAGGGCAGATAGATCTTGACCTGATAAACAATATTACCCCATGTCAGATTTGCTCTAAATGCTTTGGTTTTTGAGTTATAAGCCAAAAACTGCATTTGACCCCTATGTTCTATTTTTAGCAATGGCGACCATGTTTGTTGATAGATCATAACTTCGGATACAATTTACAAACTAGATACCCTAAGGAACATTCAATTAAAGTTTGGAAGTATTTGGCCCAGTAGTTTCAGAGGAGAAGATTTTTGTAAAAGATTACTAAGATTTACGAAAAATGGTTAAAAATTGACTATAAAGGGCAATAACTCCTAAAGGGGTCAACTGACCATTTCCGTCCTGTTGACTTATTTGTAAATCTTACTTTGCTGAACATTATTCCTGTTTACAGTTTATCTCTATCTATAATAATATTCAAGATAATAACCAAAAACAGCAAAATTTCCTTAAAATTACCAATTCAGGGGCAGCAACCCAACAACGGGTTGTCTGATTCATCTGAAAATTTCAGGGCAGATAGATCTTGACCTGATAAACAATATTACCCCATGTCAGATTTGCTCTAAATGCTTTGGTTTTTGAGTTATAAGCCATAAACTGCATTTGACCCCTATGTTCTATTTTTAGCAATGGCGACCATGTTTGTTGATAGATCACAACTTCGGATACAATTTATAAATTAGATACCCTAAGGAACATTCAGTTAAAGTTTGAAAGTATTTGGCCCAGTAGTTTCAGAGGAGAAGATTCTTGAAATAGTTTACGACGACAGACGACGGACGCCAAGTGATGGCATAAGCTCACTTGTCCCTTCGGGACAGGTGAGCTAAAAAAAGAAGAAAAGAATGGCGAACAAAGATCTGAAAAGGAGTGGAAGTGGATGTTGCGCTTTCCGTCCTTAAACGACACAGCCGGACTAAAAACACTTTGAATATAAAAATTGTGCATTTTTAAGACATCTGATTTGATAGAACTAGTCCATTATTATGATTACAGTACATTCTTGGTCCTGTTTTGAATAAATATATAAACATATATGGGTGTAAGATATATCTTAATTCTTTATAGACCTTTAACTTCATAGCAGTGTGGTTCTATTATCGTACATCTACTCTTTGCATGTTGAAGAACCCTTGCAACAACTCTTTGAGAGGTCCGTAGGGGGTCTGTTGCAGGGCTAAATGTATGCCCCTATCCATTATACCCTCATTTTCCAGTGGCAGTCTAAATTTTCCAGACCATCAAACGGCTTTTAATCATATTTAACAACAGATAACAAAAACAATGGTTCATACCTGTGGGGCTGTACGATTCGAGCGGGAATTGGTGAAAACCGAAGAAAGTTCGTTTTGGTTGCTTTGATTTCCAACCCCTTGCACATCATATGCGTTTTTATTAGACTGCCAACGTGGCAATTATCCATAAACGTATACGTAATGTTTAAAACTTTTGCCTAATTTCATTTTGTTAAACCTTTATTGTCAATAAACAAAATTCAGGAAACGTTCATTAGTAGTCTTGATAACTCCGATCACAAGCGTTTTGTATTGTTAAACTCGTCAACTCGTTTAAAACAACTAGGTTAATATTAACTCTGTATAATGTGTTGTGACATTAAATAAAGGCAACAGTAGTATACCGCTGTTCAAAACTCATAAATCCATGGACAAAAAAAAATTCGGGGTAACAAACTAAAACCGAGGGAAACGCATTAAATATAAGAGAACAACGACATAACACTAAAATGTAACACACATAGACAAAATCCCACGAGAATAACAAATATAACATATGTATATAACATCAAAACCAAACATATCATTGCGTTCTAATCTTTTACTTATCTAAAAGAATATGTACCATTATTTCAAAATCTTGATACATTTAATCAACTAAAACACATTCTAAACCCCATCCCTGAACTTGTTTGTCATATTTGAGTCTTTATTAAGCAGTCTTTAGAACTGAGGGGGTCAGACAAGCTCATGATTGTGTTTATACATCAATTTATAATTTGAACTCTTAAAATATGTTCTTTTATATTGTATTGTATTTCATTGCATTGCATTGCGTTTAAAATGTATAAATGTTTGTTTGTATTGTTTGGGTGTAGTTTTGCAATCAAAGATATAATGAAAGGAACATGAGAAAAATTCTGCTACAGAATTAGATTGTCGTATCGGGATTGGGTTGGTTTTAACCGGATTTTTGTGACAAAAATGTCGGTTATGATTTTGGGATGTACGGCGGACGGGCGGCAATCAAATGTTGTCCGTGCATAAACTCATGAACCGTTCAACCAAAGCTTTTAAAATTTTAATATGTTGTTACTGACATCTAAATGAAGGTCAAGTTCAATAATGGCGATTTTGACTTTTACCGTTCAGGAGTTGTGGTTCTTGAAAGATTGAAAAATGGAGTTTCTAGTCGTGTCCGTGCATTTACGCATGAACTGTTCTACCTAAGCTACCCAAATTTTAATATGTTGTTACTGATGACAAAATGGAGGTCAAGTTCAATAATGACGATTTTGACTTTTACCGTTTAGGAGTTATGGTTCTTGTAAGATTGAAAAATGGTGTTTCCAGTCGTGTCCGTGCATTTACGCATGTAGTGTTCTACCTAAGCTTCCCAAATTTTAATATGTTGTTATTGATGACAAAATGGAGGTCAAGTTCAATAATGACGATTTTGACTTTTACCGTTCAGGAGTTATGGTTCTTGAAAGATTGAAAAATGGTGTTTCCAGTCGTGTCCGTACATTTTCTCATGAACCATTCAACCAAAGCTTTTGAAATTTTTATATGTTGTTACTGATGGCAAATTAGAGGTCAAGTTCAATAATGTCGATTTTGACTTTTACAGTTCAGGAGTTATGGTTCTTGAAAGATTGTGAAATGGCGTTTCCATTCACATTGTTGCATTTACTCATGAACCATTCAATCTAATATTATAAGCTTTTCAAATTTTAAGATGTTGATACTGATGACAAAATGGAGGTCAAATTTGATATTGACGATTTTCACTTTCACCATTCATCAGTAATGGTTCTTGTTATATTGCCAGGACACAAATAAATATTAATAAATCCTGTTTGCTGTCGTTGTGACAGCCTCTCGTTTAAAAATTATCCGCTGATTGGTATTTACTTCGTCTGTTTATCAATGGTTGTGCTTGAGATATCCATTGGTCATATTGAAAGCAGAGTGAAATTTCATATAGACTCCTCTTTGTTTGACAAACAAGGTACCTATATTTTATTTTGATTTAAATATGCTTTCCTTGGAAGATTTAAATTTGGTCAGTTCCTTGAAAAGTAGATTTTTCTGAAAGACATTTCCTTCAATTTGTTAACTCCAAACACATCAAACGAATGTAGAACCAATTGTCATATCTATGACGCGATACAGGCATTTATTATGCTGAAAACGGTGGATTAAACCTGGGTTTAAAGCTAGCTTAACCTCTCACTTGTAAGACAGTCGCATCAAATTCCATTATATTGACAACGATATGTGATCAAAAATAATGGACATTAATAAGTAAAAAAGGGGTACAACAGTTAATATTGTGTAACAATCGTAATCACTATAAAGACAAATGTAACAAAGAAGCCCAAAACGGCATATTGACCTATCATATAAGCAAAATTTAACAAGGAGCATACACAATTTACCATAATACATCAACACAATGACTGGATGTATAAGTACAGAGCCACGTCATATATGTTGCAAAGAAACTTCACAAGATAGACAGATAAGAATACAAAAAGTTTTACAAAAGCATCATTACGGGATGTAAAAGTAAGATGATAAAACATCTTTCTCTCAAAATGTTGTTATAAATTATAACAAAAGAGGGACGAAAGATAGTAAAGGGACGTAGTTGCGTGAAACAGAGACCAGTATCATTATTCAGTGTGGGTGTATAATGATGGCAACACCAACTACTTACTTTATAATCACTGCCTATTAAATCAAGTCCTTCTGCTAGACTTCCACTAGTAAGACAATTTTCTGATCCCACACCACTATGGATGGTAATCTCCTGACTATTATATCCTCTATCCTCCTCTGACCAATTTGTTGACTAAGATATTAGTATCAACATAACAATAATTACCAAGTCCTTCTCCTAGACTTCCACGAGATATACAGTTGACTGATCCGACGCCACCTACTGTGGAAGGTAATCTCCGGAATTGCATATCCTTCTCTGATCCAATCTTTTGACAGATATTAGTAGCAACATAACAATAATTACCAAGTCCTTCTCCTAGACTTCCAATAGATATACAGTTGACTGATCCGACGCCACCTACTGTGGAAGGTAATCTCCGGAATTTTATATCCTCCTCTGAACCAATCTTTTGACAGAGATATAATTAGCAACACAAACAATCATTAAATCAAAATCACTGCCTCGTATATCAAGTGCTTCACCTAGACTTCCACTAGTTGTTTCTGATCCGACTTCACTTATTGTGAAAGGTATCTCCTGACTTAAATATCCTCCTCTGAACCAATCATTTGACAGAGATATTAGTAGCAACATAACAAACATTAAATCAAAATCACTGCCTTTTAAATCAAGTCCTTCTCCTAGACTTCCACTAGATATACAGTTCATTGATCCGACGTCAAATGTGAAAAGTATCAAATGAATCAGAATTAGCTCTCGCCGCGATATAGCCTTTTATGTGCTAATGCGGCGTAAAGCAACCAACAATCAATCAATCAATTTATGAGTTTGACTGTCCCTCTGGTATCTTTCGTCCCTCTTTTTCAAGATAAATGTGTAAAAAAAGTTTTATGACATTTGGTTGAGGCATCTTAAGTTAGAGAAAGGAAACTAAAAATTTTGCATTGTTTTAAAGTAACCCTACAAAAACTCAAACTTGTATTGTATATCTCATCCCTTTCAGCTTCAGCATTTTTTTTTTTTCATTTTAGCCATGGCGTTGTCAGTTTATTTTCGATTTATGAGTTTGACTGTCCCTTTGGTATCTTTCGTCCCTCTTTTTCAAGATATATGTGTAAGAATGTTCAACCATTCACAAGTAACGACATGGCACATATTTTTTTTTTATTTCATTATGTGCGATTCTTAACATTCCGGTCAGAAGGGGGACGTTAAATCCAATGCCTCGTGTTAAGAGAGTGCCACGCTCTTTGCACGTTACCTTGCAACAACTCATTGAGGGGTCCATAGGTGGCCTGTGTAAGGCAAAATTTCTGTCCCTATCCAATATACCCTTATTTTCCAGTGGCAGTCCAAATTTCCCCGACCATCATCCCAGATGGCCTCTATTGTATCAACCTACCTATTGTATTTATTGTGAACTTGTTCTCGTCCTGAATATGCATGAAACATTTGCCACTGGACGTTAAGCACCCAACAATCAATCAATCAATTAACATTATTTAAAATAAAAGATAAACATGTATCATCACGATTATTTATGTACAATGTAGAGAAAGTGTGCACTCTAAAATGAATGATTTAACTTGTGCAATACACATACACGACGGCATACAATAGATTATTAAAACTGGAACAGCAATTGTGTACGCACCAAAGTTTGTAAAATAAGTTAAATCATGTTATATATTAGAATATTTAGACACATTCGATCATCAGATAACGCTCGTGTTTGCTGCACCAGCACTTTGTCCAAATTTCCTTTAATGGAACACGGATCATATAATCAAATCGATAACGGAAAGGTTGGGTATAAAAAAGGAAAGAAAAACAAAGATCTGTATGTGTTTTCATAATATTATTTATATTTGTGAAATTGATTTAATTATAGATACTAATATTATGAATAAGTTATATCTAACCAAATAGTGCTTCCCTCAACTATTAGGGATACTAAGTTATAAGCTGTAAATTAAGTTAGTTGTTACAGCCATAATGCAATATAGATATTGTTACGATATAAAAAAAATATATATTCCCGACTTGGAACAGGCATTTCTCAAAATAGAAAATGGTGGATTAAATTCAGTTTTAAAGCTAGCGATACCCTTCACTTGATGACAGTCACATTAAGTTCATTATATTGACCAACATGCCTTTGCCTTTCCCTGATGTCTTTCCTTTGCCTTTTCAATGACGCTGTCTGATGTTCCAGCTGAATCATTACCAAATTTCGCTTTTTGGCGGCATATTCTTATCAATATCTGTACTCTTTGATGGTGATAGATCTGGGGATTCCTCCATTGATGCCATTGCCTTTAAATGATTGACATGACTTTAATCAATTGTCTGCTATAAAAATTGGAGGTTAACGTTGAAGGATCCTTGTTTACTAAAAAGAATAAATAAGACACCACATGGGTTGGTTTTTTTATATGATTCCGTTGATGGCTATGTTGAACGTGGTCTGTATATCCATGGTTGTGCTTAAGATATCCATTGTTTGTATTTAAAATAATCGCATGAAAATTATTGCCTCTTAAATCAAGTCCTTCTCCTTAACTTCCACTAGTTAAATAACTAATCCAATTTCACTTATTTGCATGCTAATCGTCTGACTTTTACATCCTCCACGGAACCAATATTTGTATCTCTCTGTTGTCCTTAATAGAGGGACGAAAGACATCAGAGACATTCAAACTCATAGATCGCAAATAAATTGACAACGCCATGGCTATAAAAAAAATAATCAAAAAAACCAGACAAATATTAGTTAACAAGAAACAATATAGAAAAGTAAAGACTAAGCAACACGAACCCCACCAAAAACTGGTGGTGATCACAGGTGCTCCGGAAGGGTTAGCAGATCCTTTAAATAAAGATACTTTTAATCTGAAAAGTTTACGGACATTTTCTCTTACAATACACTAAACATAGAAACTAATATTATTATATCATTAACAATTGAATAACCCATACCATTCAGTGATTTCATGGCTCAGCTTCATAATGGCTTCACAAGTGCCTAGTTGATGAACAGTTTCAATTAATCTTTTGGTATAACCTCCCGATTTACCAATCATAACGTGTGTCATCTTTGCCCATATTTTTAAGTATTATAAGAGATATTTATATAAAGCAAATACAAATTAATAAGTCCTTAGTTTGACCAGTGTGCATAGCAACATTGAAAAATATTTTGAACAGGAAAAAAGTTGTCTGCATTATGCTTATTTTCCTAAGATCCATATTGGTAAAAAACACTTCTACTGTCGATGTGTTCCTAGTAGCAGAAAACACATACAAAATTACACTGCCATTTGTATGATATAGACATAAATATTTGGGAACAAGATTTATAAAGTAAATATCAAACTTTAAATGAATTTATAAAAAAAAAACTTTTTGACTATTATTTTTTTTTTGAAAATTCCATAATTATAGAATAAATACTTACTTTACCTCTGTTGTCCATAGAGTTCAACATTTTATTAAAATCAATCACAAGGTTATTGAAAGTATGGTATGTTAAAAGACCTTTTTGATATGGGGTTGAAAGGCAATCTACAAAATGGCTGGGTCCACCCCTATTATTTTATGAGTATATAAGATAGATAAATCATACTTGTATTTATTAATTAAGTCTTCTTCCAATTCCTGTGATAGACACAGGTTCTTGTTTTGCTGCATCATCTTCCAATAGATCCTGGTCATTAACAAGCATTATTTTAAGCGCTTGGTCTTCTGGTATGATCTGTTTATAAAGAATTATCTTCTTTAGTGTGCATATAAATATTTTACATAATGAATTTATAAAAAAAACACTTTTTGACTATTATTTTTTTTTGAAAATTCCATAATTATAGAATAAATACTTACTTTACCTCTGTTGTCCATAGAGTTCAACATTTTATTAAAATCAATCACAAGGTTATTGAACGTATGGTATGTTAAAAGACCTTTTTGATATGGGGTTGAAAGGCAATCTACAAAATGGCTGGGTCCACCCCTGTTATTTTATGAGTATATAAGATAGATAAATCATACTTGTATTTATTAATTAAGTCTTCTTCCAATTCCTGTGATAGACACAGGTTCTTGTTTTGCTGCATCATCTTCCAACAGATCCTGGTCATTAACAAGCATTATTTTAAGCGCTTGGTCTTCTGGTATGATCTGTTTATAAAGAATTATCTTCTTTAGTGTGCATATAAATATTTTACATGGTTAAATTAGTGATGCGTTTCTCTCAGTTTTAGTTTGTAACCCGGTTTTGTTTTTTCTCAATTGATTTATGAATTTCGAACAGCGGTATACTACTGTTTCCTTTAGTATCAACTTAGTGTTTAGTTTGAACAAATTCCATTTTCATATTTATTATATGCCGATAGAAGGTTGAAGTTTGTTTTCAATTTGTAATGTCTGTACGATCAAGAGATGGGTCTTTGGGCAGTATTTTATCTGTTGTGCACATTATTTAGTTTAAAAATTAAAAAATGATGAAGTGTTGAAAAGTAATGTTGAAGGTTCACTGAACACACGAACGTTAATGATTTTTTAATATGTTACAGGGGCAAAAATACGAATAACATGGAAAGACAATTACAATTATGTCATGGAAGAATTGAAAAATGGGCCTCGGAAAATGGTTTAAAATTTTGTCAAAAATGTTTTATTTACCAGAAGGTTTTCAATGAAATGCAGTCATTCCAACAGACGATACATTTTCACTTGTAATTGCTATGTACGCACTGTTTTTGTCCATTTTTAGGTAGCATGAAATCTAACGTGGCAACATATCTATCACAACATCGTAGTAAAACTCGAGAATATTTTAACGCACAATAAAACAAACAGAATTTTAACGGTATATCGATAATAAATTGATCGACTAAGCCAATTCTAATTCGTCGATATTGTTCTCGGTCGGAGTTATTGGGCCATTCCAGTAAATTTCTGACAGGTGGGGACAGATGTGGATAATTTTTTTTAAACCTATCAGAAAAAACATCACGAAAATCTACCTATCAGATCTAAAAATTACAAAAATGTGAGACCTATCAGATGTAGAGGTTCTGTTCATACTAGGTGGACGGGCTTTTATGGGGAAAATGTACCGATATTTTTACTGGTGCAAGACCCTCAGATTTTTTTTGTGTATAAATGTACGGGTCAGATGAAAAAAAAAATTACACCCCGTTAGATGTATAAGTTTTACACCCCTCAGAAAGGACTATCCATCCCCCTTTAGCAGACATTAACTAGAATGGTCATTGTTTCCGATATCTGTTGCTTTTACAAATTGTTGATTCTATGTTCCTGCTATGCTAATGCAGCTTCCACACATTTTTAGGCAGTTAAGCCGCCTTATGCGAACACCCTAGATTTGTGTTTTACCTGATAAATGCTGAAATCCGTGCCATTGTTATTATCTAGCTTGCTGTTATGTTATTTATAACTAATTTGACACTTTTTTCATACTTTAAATTCTGGAATACTAAAAAAATATGACCAGAAAAACCTTAAATGATCGTCGAACCACCCAAAAGTTTTGAAGTTGCACATAGGAAGTAGTGCTCAATAGATATCATTATGTAGTTTATTTTCCCATGTGTCTTTGGCTAAAATGTCGTCTTTTATTTAGTCCAAACTGAATCCTTTTTTCTCAAAGTATTCCAGTTGCTCTTGCAAGTCATAAATATTTTGGATGCAATTTCCAATTTTTCATTAAGAGACTCAATTTTTGTTTGTAATAGATAAGCCGTTTCTTGAATATCAAGACTACTCAAAGTTTTCTCCAACATTTTCATTGTAAAGCTATAGTTGTGTTCAGCAGAAGGGATTGTAAAATCATTTTGATCATCCAACCATTCTGTCTGTGTGGTTTTTGTATTCAGAAAAACAATCATCTTCCTTCTTTGAATCAAGCAAAAAAATAAAATAAACAAAAATTACAGGCTCTGGGACCATTATATGTACATGATGTATGCAGAATTTCCTGACAAAAAAAGCAATAATAATAACCTTGCAATAATTTCCAAATTTACAGTAGTCATTTCTTATCATGTTGAAGTTCATTATCATGATTATAACTAAAAAAGATGTGATATGAGTTCCAATGCGACAACTCACCATCTAAGTCACAATATTTTTAATGTATTTAAAGTTTTTTTGTAACAATTACAAGTAACTGGTAAAAATACTGCCTTTAACACGGCGCCTTGTCTCACACCCTACATGTATATATCATCTAATTATATTACAGATACTACTATCTTTATCATATATCTTATTTATATTTATGCCTCGTGTAAGGAGAGTGCCACGCTCTTTGCACGTTAAGAACCCTTGCAACAACTCTTTGGGGGTCCGTAGATGGCCTGTTGCAAGGCAAAATTTCTGTCCCTATCCAATATACCCTCATTTTCCAGTGACAGTCCAAATTTCCCTGATGGCCTCTATTATTTCAAGACCTACCTATAGTATTTATTGTGAACTTGGTTCTCGTCCTGAATATGCATGAAATATTTGCCACTGGACGTTAAGCGACCAACAATCAATCAATCATATCTATATTTAAAGTTGTTAAAGTAAAACTTGAAAAAAGAAAAGCTTAAAATAATAATCATTACCTTATCATCTTTGTTTGGATCACACCAGTAAAGATTCAGATTCCGGTTTCAGATTGTACGTCATGATCATCTCCATGATCTGTATTAGTTGGTGTCATCACTTCAAAAGGTAATCACCCCAAGGGTGACTGGGGTATAGAAATATGATCACTTGGTCTTCTCCCGACCGGCAGTATAACGCTTGCCGAAGTGGGGCGTCCGTTTGGCTGTGCGGGATGTATCAAGTTCTCAGTCACGTCCGGTCAGAAGGGGGACGTTAAATCCGATGCCTCGTGTAAAGAGAGTGCCACGCTCTTTGCACGTTAAGAACCCTTGCAACATCTCTTTGAGGGGTCCGTAGGTGGCCTGTTGCAAGGCAAAATTTCTGTCCCTATCCAATATACCCTCATTTTCCAGTGGCAGTCCAAATTTCACCGACCATCATCCCAGATGGCCTCTATTGTATCAACCTACCTATTGTATTTATTGTAAACTTGTTCTTGTTCTAAATATGCATGAAATATTTGCCACTGGACGTTAAGCAACCAACAATCAATCAATCAAAAGGTATTTTTGTTTTTGAGATTTTATCTTGGACTTTAAATTAGCCCAATCAAACACTGTTGGCTCCACATCAGGCTTCAATGACCATCTATTTTTGCAAGTGGGATAGTGATATCTTTACGTCTCAAGTGATTTTCACAAATAACAATCTCGTCTATCATGCCTCTTGATAAGACTACACCACCTGTCTCTTTTATGATTGTCAGAAAGAATAGCTTTTGGAATATGGAACAAATGAATTCCTGATGGCACACCATTTTGCAGAAAAGCGAAACTAAAACATCCATAAACACTACACTGACTTTCCCTTGGTCTTTTTGTGACTGATGGAGCCATGTTTGATCTACAATAAAACTGTTTATTCTCCTAATTTGTTATACCAAATGTTATATAGACAATGTGCATTTATTTCACAGTTGTCCTTTATTATAACAACTGCAAGTGCTCTTTTAAACTATAAATAATAAGTTTATCAAATACCTTTAGTTTAATCAGCAAGTAAGATGGGTCAGAAGGACAAAACATCATGCACATGATTTAAGTTGATACACCCCCTTTTTTACTTAGTGCCAAATAATCAGTTTATGCACAAAATGTTAGTAGTCAAACACAAATGACAAGTATTTCACACATATTTAGACATTAAAATCATGATTTAATTTCATTATGTTGTCAAATCTGAACCTTATATGAATCTTTTTCTTTTTTTTACAAACACACGTGGTGTACTGCCGAAATGTAAACAAATGAATGCACGAATATTTTTCATTCACCGTGTTGATTTTATAATTATTTCCAATAAATAAACTTACCAGATAATGCTGAAAGTAACTAAAGTCGCTGATAAATTATGTTTTGTCTTGATTCAGTACGTTAATACAGTCGAAAATGCAGTATTTTTTTTATTATCGTTGTAGTTGTTTGTACACCCTAAGCCTCAGTTTCGACTAACTTCCGGGTGATTATAAACCTCGGAGCAATTTGGAGTAACAACGATGCGAAAGGGGTCTATTAAGCCTGTATTTTCTTTTTCTTGGCTGATATACAATAAACTCATCATAGATACCCGGCCTAACTATTATATATACGCCAGACGTGCGTTTCGTCTACAAAAGACTCATCAGTGACGCTCGAATCCAAAAAAGTTAAAAAAAAAAAAAAAAAAGCCAAATAAAGTACGAAGTTGAAGAGCATTGAGGACCAAAATTCCTAAAAGTTTTGCCAAATACAGCTAAGGTAATCTATGTCTGAGGTAGAAAAGCCTTTGTATTTCAAAAAATTCAAAATTTTGTAAACAGTTAATTTATAAATATAACAATATCAATGATAATTCATGTCAGCACAAACAGCGCTGACTACTGGGCTTGTGATACCTCGGGAAAATAAATCTCCACCAGCAGTGGCAAACAATACAAAAATGGAAAGTCATAATTTAACTCACATGTTGATCAAGAGACTATATCATGCCTTCAACTATGAGCAATACAAACATTATATAATAAGCTTTTATAAGCCTGATATGACCAAATGTAGCGTTCCCAAATCAAACCAGAAAACCCAAAGATTGATTCATATGCAAAATAAAAAAACAAATTACATAGAAAGTAAAAACAATGTAAAAAACAGCACCATGAAGTTTTTTCACAATTCACATTGTCGAATTACCCCCTGTATGCTGAACAAGTTGACAGTAAAAAAAATGTACCATCACATGAATGTCCGTGTATAGTGTCTAGATAAGCATTTTTATTATCACAATGTATCAAATAGCAGATTTAAACATTCATACCTTTGTGAGCTTTTTCCCCAAGTTCTTTGTTCCGTGCCAGTGCTTAATGTCTGGAAATTATTTTTCTAAAAAACAATACAAAATGTAATTGGATTTATATTTATAAGGAATATGTCATAATTGTATAAACATGCAGAAAGGAATAATTTTAATGTTGTAAAAATTAAATTATCCGAATGATTTTGACCACATGAAGGCAAGGTACATGTATTTTTTTTTAGATCAACAAGTACAAATGCACCAAATAGTTTGCTTCCTTGCTAAATAAGTCTCAATATTGGAGAATTGAGGGATAAGCTTGCCTTGAAAACTACAAAAATTGTCTTGCTCATTACTGAAGCAATTTGGACGTGTGCATCGGTCACCACCTCCACAACTGTGATGCCTTTGTCCTTAAAGAACTCCATTCCTTTCATGAAACAAGCCTTCTCTAAATTGATGCTTTTCCTGTCAGTGCTCGTTTGTCCATAGTTGTTATACATAGAATTTTCTTTGAGGTATATTCTATAAAAGTTTATGAGCAATACTGTGCACAATGGCCTGGGCTATCCATCCGCCCATCACCTAGAAAATGAAAGTGCACAATTCAATCTTGAGGCATGTCTACTTGCATTAACAATATAGTTTTGACTATGTATCCAAACTGGATTGGTTAAGATAGGTTGTCGTTTGAAAATAAAATTCATAATGAAATTAAACGTAATCTTCGAATATCTCAAACAGCAGTATATTTTTTTGGTTCCAGGAATCTCTAATTTCGATTTCTTGTTCTTGAATCCAATTGTTACATTTGTCATTTCGGGGCCTTTTATAGCCACCTATACGGTATTGGCTTTGTTCATTGTTGAAGGCCGTACTGTGACATTTAGTTGTTAGTTTCTATGTCATTTGGTCTATTTTGGGGAGTTGTCTCATTAGCAATCAATCCACATCTTTTGTTTTATATTTCATAACTTTTATGTTTGAAATATTTACCTAACACAATAACATCTGTATTTTGAAATTCCATGATAGTTTCATCCTGTTTCTGGATCCAAAACCTGTCAATTGCTGGAACAAGGTAGGTTTTCTGGATTCTGTGAAATGTTGATGAACTTAGTATTGGAAGTTCAAAAAATTTAGCTAATGTTGCAACATTTTGGAAATTGTTGTCGGACAACAGGATTTGCAGATGCGAAAATCAGGTATCCGACATGCATCCGTCTGTTAAAGAGTTGCTGTGAGCACCATCTATTTGCAACATGCCCACTTTTACCTATAATAGAAAACATATGTTATCTTAATAACCATTCAAATGAAGTCTTTTAGAGATTAATATTTAAAAAAAAATGACAAGACGAACATTAAGACAGCACATATAATTTATAAGGAATGTTTATATATAAAGATAAATGGATAGTATGTATCAGTTTAAAAAGGCAACATCAAATAAATAAAAATAAGGGTTTTTTTATTACTATGCGACACTTGTGCTCGGCTGTAGAAGAAAATACTAAGAGAAGAAGAAATAACTTACCTATTTCAGATATGTTGCTGAAGCAACAATATTCACAGGAATATTAACTGCTTCATTGCAAACTTTGCAAAGGGTACTGATCTGTATGTTGGTAAAATCTAATAGGGGCTGTTGGTATACAAGGAGAGGACGATCACTTGTCAAAGTATCCATGTGATCAATACTCTTTATTCTATTCATTCCATAGTCTGTTTCTGTGGCATCTGCCGGATCATCAGCAGATATATCAGACACATTATCTGAGTCATCTACAGGAAGATGGTCTGCATTATTGTGTCTGCAGTAAAATGAATGTCAAGAAAAGATGATACACCAACTATTAAAATGCTTTATAAAAAAAAATCGGCCACAAACATCACTTGATATACACTTGATCATCTGATGATATCACTTTAGCAGAATAAGCAGGATTAATAATGGATGACAATTTAGAATGCCAGTAAGGATTGAATCACATAAAAGGCATAACCATACTAAGTTTTAGCCTTTAATGACAAACGAAAATGTAAACTTATCCTGTTCAAATAACAGTGAACATGCTGGGGCCCATGTTGACATTAGTTTAAGAACAGCTGATATCTAATTCTTATGTATTTTGATAATATACAAATATGAAATGTATCCTGTATTTTGTAAATAAACAAATATAAAATGTATCCTGTATTTTACAAGTTATAACAACAACAAACTATTTTTACCTTAGTGTAAACTTAAAACTGGGTTCAAAGTTTATATGTTTTCCAATCATAATAATAATCAAGTTTTTTTTAATCAACAAGAACATCACTGATGTTATGATCTATTTTTACATTTTTAAGTAAAAAAAACAAATTTAATAAATAAACAAATTATTTGTTCATGGTTGAATCAATAACATAAAAGGGAATGAGGATAAATTCATTACATGGTCACATGATAGCTTAACTAAACTAGAGGCTCTCAAGAGCCTGTGTCGCTCACCTGTATTTACTGACATAATTAATAGTAGTACAAATGTATTAGATATAAGATAATATTAGATAGTATAATTAATTCTAAGATAATAACAAAATATTGCACTTGCAAATGTAAATAAATTTGCATACCAAATATTGATTTAACAATAACAGTTTATTTAAACTGATTTAATCACAAACAATTACATGTAACCCAAGGTAAGTTTCATTCATTAGACTCTGACTGAGGGTGAGGCTAAATATTGTCCATGGAAATGAGATGTGCCAATGCTTATACAACATAATTCCGAATAACATTGGCCTACCACTAATGGTTCCCCTTGAAATGATTTAATCACAAACTAATACATGAAAACTTACAAAAATTTTCAAAGTCAATAGACCATGACTAAGGGGGTGGAGCCAAATTATTTCCATGGAAATGAGATATGCCAATGCTTATACAACTGCATACCAAATATCATTGATCTTCCACTTGTGGTTCCCCATAAGCTGACCTAATCACAAACTAATACATGAAAAATAAACAAAAGTTTCAGAGTCAATAGACCATTACTGATGGGGGCAGGGCCAAATAATTTCCATGGAAATGAGATGTTCTAATGCTTATACAACTGCATACCAAATATGATTGACCTACCACTTGTTGTTCACCATAAACTAGATGTAATCACAAACTAATACATTGTTGACGCTGCCGCCAGAAACAGCATACGTATACATGTCTCGCTTTTTGACTCCGTCAAGGCGAGACAAAAAATGTTGCAAACTGATTGTTTTAGTGAATTATTACTATCATTCCATATTCCACATATAGTTGCTTATAGTATTTGAGAAAAGGAACCTAACAACATAGTTTAAACTTTGATCAATTTGAATTATCCTGGAAATGAGGACAAGAGCAGGTGAACTTCGTCTGACAGATATTTTTCCTTTTGTCAACTGTATTTGTCTCTTGTTTTAGAGTTATTTCATTGGCAATCATACAATTTCTTCCTTTTTATACGACCGCAAATTTTGAAAAAATTTTCGTCGTATATTGCTATCACGTTGGCGTCGGCGTCGTCGTCGTCGTCGTCGTCGTCCGGCGTCCGAATACTTTTAGTTTTCGCACTCTAACTTTAGTAAAAGTGAATGGAAATCTATGAAATTTTAACACAAGGTTTATGACCACAAAAGGAAGGTTGGTATTGATTTTGGGAGTTTTGGTCCCAACATTTTAGGAATTAGGGGCCAAAAAGGGCCCAAATAAGCATTTTCTTGGTTTTCGCACTATAACTTTAGTTTAAGTTAATAGAAATCTATGAAATTTTGACACAAGGTTTATGACCACAAAAGAACGGTTGGGATTGATTTTGGGAGTTTTGGTCTCAACAGTTTAGGAATTAGGGGCCAAAAAAGGGCCCAAATAAGCATTATTCTTGGTTTTCGCACAATAACATTAGTTTAAGTAAATAGAAATCAATGAAATTTAAACACAATGTTAATGACTACAAAAGGAAGGTTGGTATTGATTTTGGGAGTTTAGGTCCCAACAGTTTAGGAATTAGGGGCCAAAAAGGGACCCAAATAAGCATTTTTCTTGGTTTTCGCACCATAACGTTAGTATAAGTAAATAGAAATCTATGAAATTTAAACACAAGGTTTATGACCATAAAAGAAAGGTTGGGTTTGATTTTGGGAGTTTTGGTCCCAACATAATAAGGGGCCCAAAGGGTCCAAAATTAAACTTTTGTTTGATTTCATCAAAATTGAATAATTGGGGTTCTTTGATATGCTGAATCTAACTGTCATGACTGTGTATGTAGATTCTTAACTTTTGGTCCCGTTTTCAAATTGGTCTACATTAAGGTCCAAAGGGTCCAAAATTAAACTTAGTTTGATTTTGACAAAAAATGAATCAGTTAGGTTCTTTGATATGCTGAATCTAAAAATGTACTTAGATTCTTGATTATTTGCCCAGTTTTCAAGTTGGTCCAAATCGGGGTCCAAAATTAAACTTTGGTTGATTTCATCAAAAATTGAATAAATGGGGTTCTTTGATATACCAAATCTAACTGTGTATGTAGATTCTTCATTTTTGGTCCTGTTTTCAAATTGGTCTACACTAAAGTCCAAAGGGTCCAAAATTAAACTTAGTCTGATTTTAACAAAAATTGAAATCTTGAAGTTCTTTGATATGCTGAATCCAAAAATGTACTTAGATTTTTTATTATGGGCCCAGTTTTCAAGTTGGTCCAAATCAGGATCTAAAATTATTATATTAAGTATTGTGCAATAGCAAGTCTTTTCAATTGCACAGTATTGCGCAATGGCAAGAAATATCTAATTGCACAATATTGTGAAATATCAAATTTTTTTTTAATTAGAGTTATCTTTCTTTGTCCAGAATAGTAAGCAAGAAATATCTAATTGCAAAATATTGTGCAATAGCAAGATTTTTTTTTAATTGGAGTTATCTTTCTTTGTCCAGAATCAACTTAAATCTTTGTTATATACAATATACAATGTATATTCACTTTTTACTACCAACTGATAAATTAAAATAATCTTTACCATTCAGTGATAACAAGCAGTTTTTTTACATCTTAATATTTTATGATGTATTTAAATGAGTAGTTATTGTTGCAAACTCCATTAGAAATTTTAATTGAGATTAGTTTTGGAATAAGGGAAAGGGGGATGTGATTAAAAAAATTGGGTTCAATTTTTCTCATTTGAAATTTCATAAATAAAAAAGAAAATTTCTTCAAACATTTTTTTGAGAGGATTAATATTCAACAGCATAGTGAATTGCTCTTAAGAGAAACAAAAATTTTAAGTTCATTAGAACACATTCATTCTGTGTCAGAAACCTATGCTGTGTCAACTATTTAATCACAATCCAAATTTAGAGCTGAATCCAGCTTGAATGTTGTGTCCATACTTGCCCTAACCGTTCAGGGTTCAACCTCTGCGGTCGTATAAAGCTACGCCCTGCGGAGCATCTGGTTTATATGTAGACCTTGCAGGTTACAAACAATCCATATATACCAATATAGTTGTCCTATAACTCATTATAAGTGAGAATTCACAAAATTCAATATTGTGTTTTAACCAGTCCATGAAGTTTGAAAATAAGGTAAAGGACATTGAACATATGATCAACAGAAATTTCATAACATAAGGTATCTGCATATACAATACATGAAGCATGCAGGTCTTCTATTTTCTGATAATAAATGTTTTTTTTTTTAAATGTCAACTGTATCCTTTTTTGTTATAGTAGCCAATCATTTATCTTTTTACACAGCAAGTAACCAGTATGGTTATAAATGAGGCTGTTAATATTTTTATCAACATTAGACCAAAAAGAATGTATGCACTGTTAATTCACAAGTTATAACTCTTCGTGGTCAAGGTTATATATGATGATATCGTTTTTCTGTTGATTAATTTGTAGAGAAAGCGGGAACGAAATATTTGTTCCACAAACAATTCAATAGATGTATATGTTAAATGCAATATACATGTAGCATGCTCTTTAAAAGTATAGGTATAGTAAATATAGATTGACGATGATAGGTAACCAATAATTCTTTTATTATAATAAACTGCAATAGCATCAAAATGGAAAAAGAAATGGAGGACAATATTCAGTATTACATATCAACTGATAAAAAAATGAATTTATTTGGAATTTTTAAATTTGGTCTTGTGAAGCATGTCTAAAAAGAAAAATAAGAATGCAATAAAAATATAGTTCAACTATTATGAAAAATAAAAGATTCATGAAACTTAAATGTTGCAAATTAAGGAGATCAAAATAAAATGCTTATCAAAGGTTAATTTGTTTGTTGTCAGCAAAATTCAGAACAGAAGCATGCACTTAAATGGTATATACAAACAAACAAAAACACTTACTAACAAAGGAATGAAAAACATTATATTAGCATATGTTTATGCTTTAACATTATATAATAATCTGTCATACATATATAATGATATTCATCCAACAAAAGTATCTATCAACGAAAATTTAATTTAAAAAAAAACGTTTTCGAGTCAGGGTGTGTCAGCTGCTTAGTTTTCAAACAACAAGTTTATATATTGCTGGGACTAGAAGAACATAACAGGATGATAGCTATGTGTGGTTCTATTTTAAGATACATATGTGTTGAATTTTGGTTGGAAAGGATATTTTGATATTTTGGAGATATATTAAACAGATACATGTATATCATGTTAAGGAGGGGTATTTGCGAAAAATACCAGTCGAGAGAATGTTAAATTTCTCGAGCCGTAAGGCGAGGGAAATTCATTCTCAAGACTGGTATTTTTCGTAAATACCCCTCAAGAACATGCGATATCTGTTTAATTACACCGAATGTTGATGATAAAAACGCATTGATGATCGTGACGTTACAAGCGTCCAGTCGGATAGAGTATGTTTGGCAAATACCACGGCATAGAGGGTTAAAAAGGCATATCTTTTTTGCATATACCCTGGCGACGTTAAAAATTTAAAGATATTCATTTGATGTCAGTAAATTGGTGAAAAATACACTGGCTATCAACCAATCACAACCCAGGATTCTTACAACAGGTGAAATTATAAGGACAAGTTATATGATACAAAAGGAAATAAAATTTGACAAAAAGGATTCAAGAGATATTTAACAAATAGCATTTTGTATTATATGTAGATATGAAGATTTTTAAGAAAAGAAAATTTAGGATTTCTGGGCATATGTGATTAAAATTGAAAGAAACAGAACATTTTGTAACTCAATAAACATCCAAAAACTTGCAGCTAACATTCCAAGCAAATGCATAAAAATTATCAATGGTTCTATTACATTTGAAATATGTAAATAGTATATATTATTCAAAAATAATTTCTAACAAGACAGTTAGAAATGGTTGGTCAAATATGTAAATAATGTATAAGTATACAAATTCTACAGTTCGATTTTAAGTGATTTTGACATAATTTGAGAAGTGGAATGTTCACAAATTCTGACTGTCCCTTTGGTATCTTTCGTCCCTCTTTTAAGTTCTTTTAAGGTTTTTAGGCATTTAAGCTTTGTGGCAATTGTTGATTTGGTATAAAAATTTAACATCTATGTAGCGATTTAAGACAACCATAATTACAAACTAAACATTAATATTACAATGACAATATAAAAAAAGTAGTTTTGTCTTCCTGATAAATGACTCTAAAGACTATAATGTAATGTGCTAGCCTAAAAAATGTTTCTTGTACAATGTTCTTAGGTAATGTAAATATTCTTCACACATGTAACTACATTTACATAATCGCAAAGGAATCAACAATATTATCGAAATGGTTAAAAGCAAAAGTGTCTTCCAGGAAGAATTCTTACATCTTTAAAGGATCTTGAAGGAGTTCTTCTTGGTCATGAAGCGTACAGAAATTGTTGAGTTGGGTGTTGACGATTGTGAGTTTAGATGTTCGATTGTCGTCATTTTCATCTTCTGATGTTACATTAATTGTAGCAGTTAGGCAAGAAACAAAGTTTTCTGTTTTCTTCAACATTTTACAATGAGGACATCTATTCTACTTTTCATCTTTTGAAAGAGTTTGCAATTTTCTTGTACAAGATTTACACATGAAACTTTGTGTAACTTTTACTTCTGCTACAGTACCAACTGTACTCTCAAATTCAACAGGATCATCAATACTGTCAGTTCTGGTAATCTTGGTTGACTTTGTAGTAGTCAAGTATGTTTCATTCTTGAAATTTCTCACAGCTAAGTTTTCAAATGTATAGGTATTATCTCCCAGAACAGATGATATTATAGTATCCCAAAGTGTTACTCTTATTTGGCCAGTGGTGTCCACAACGAAAATATCTTGCATATTTGTACGTGTTCCAAAAAGCATTTGAACTTAAGGATCTTCCAGTTTGACGACTTTGGCTTTTGTTGACAGCTGAGAAGATAGGACAAAACAAACATGTACAATAAAGTATGTAACATGTATTTTGTATCAATTATATACAGTTGACTCTCGTTATCTCTAAGTCAGTTGGGCCAGAAAATAATTATGAAATACCTATCGTTCGACTGAAATGAAAACTGGAAGTTTGACAGACCAAGGGACACAGCTCTTGCTTAGCTTGGTAATGCTAAAATAAATCCAGCTGAATATGGGAAGGGGATCAGTATTCTGGTCTCGGATCAATGTATTTGTATTTTTTGGTCTTTTATTATTATAAAAACATTGTTTTTAGTAATTTTAGTAATTTTTCCATTTGACTTTTATCCAATAGAGTAATTTCCAATCCATCTTAGTGTTATTTATCATTTCAAATTGACAAAATTGTATGTTGTTGTAATTAAGGTGTCATAAATCAATACAGTGGTCATTGACTAGAATTTAATTACATGTGTATTGCCAGATTAAGTCTGTAATCTCAGAGGTCATGATTTGACCTCTATTTGGTTAGTTGAAGATATAAAAAACTTTTAATGCTTTTGTTAACCGTGGGACATTTTTAGTTCAACTTGACTAAAATTTCAAGTCATCCAATTTTAAATCATCTTTTATTTAATTGATGATGGAAGAAAGCCAGAAACACTCGTGTAGATTTTTGGTATAACCTTGTCTTCAATTAATTTTTCAGCATTTAAAAAGCAACAAATACACCTTATTACTATTTGTCGGCCATTATTGGATATCACACAGGTTCCTGTAAAATTTTGACGTTATAAAACAAAATATCTGATGCCACAATGGAAAAGTGATTGTTGTATGCGTCAAAAGTTCAAGTGGCCGGGTCAGTCAGGATAAGCTATAAGGTGTATTGTACACAATCCCTGAAATCAAAAATAATTTTCACCATTGCAATTGTCCCAAACTTGGTTAATATTTTGGCTGGCGACACATTGCAAAACATGAACATGCATGTAACACAAGAGTGTACATGCTGAAATGTCTCGCCTTCTAAACTAATCATTGATATTATGTTGATAGTCCTAAGTATAAAGCTAAGTTTTATTTCAACTGTCACATAAACTTAACAATAACCAAGGTAACTAAACAAAGACCAATGAACCTTGAAAATGAGGTCAAGGTCAGATGAACCATGCCAGGCAGACATGTACAGCTAACAATGCTTCTATACAACATATTATATACTTGACCCATTACTTATAGTTTAAGAAAAATAGACCAAAACGCAAAAACTTAACACTGTGCAATGAACCGTGAAAATGAGGTCATGGTCAAATAAAACCTGCGCGACTGACATGAAGATCATAAAATATTTCCATACACCAAATATAGTTGAGCTATGGCATATAGTATTAGATAAAAAGACCAAATCTCAAAAACTTATTTTTGACTACTGAACCATGAAAATGAGGTCAAAGTCACATGACATCTGCCCGCTAGACATGTACACCTTACAATCATTCCATACAACAAATATAGTAAACCTATTGCATATAGTATGAGAAAAACAGACCAAAACACAAAAATTTAACTATAACCACTGAACCATGAAAATGAGGTCAAGGTCAGATGACACCTGCCAGTTGGACATGTACACCTTACAGTCCTTCCATACACCGAATATACTAGTCCTATTGCTTATAGTATCTGAGATATGGACTTGACCACCAAAACTTAACCTTGTTCACTGATCCATGAAATGAGGTCGAGGTCAAGTGAAAACTGTCTGACAGACATGAGGACCTTGCAAGGTACGCACATATCAAAAATAGTTATCCTTTTACTTATAATAAGAGAGAATTCAACATTACAAAAAATTTGAACTTTTTTTTCAAGTGGTCACTGAACCATGAAAATGAGGTCAAGGACATTGGACATGTGACTGACGGAAACTTCGTAACATGAAGCATCTATATACAAAGTATGAAGCATCCAGGTCTTCCACCTTCTAAAATATAAAGTTTTTAAGAAGTGAGCTAACGCAGCCGCCGGATCACTATCCCTATGTCGAGCTTTCTGCAACAAAAGTTGCAGGCTCGACAAAAACTATATATGATTGTGGTAGTCTGAGATTACTCCAACATTCAACAGCTGTTTTGCCAGACATGCTAGGGTTGTTGCACAAAACAGCAGAGGGACATCAGAGTTGTCAAGAACTATCATTGTGTGTGCTAACAGTTGATGATCTTCAGTTGAAGGAAGTTGTAGTTCAACCTAAGAAGACATTGCTTTATGTTTGTTTTGTTTCAGGAGGAAGGGCCTGCTGTTATCTATAATCTAGCTCAGTCATGTCAGTAGCTGCAGAACTGTACTTAAAAAATTTATAATAAAAAGGACCATAAAGATGCAGCTAGGAATAATTGTTCTGGTGAATTTGATTACTTCTAAGGCAGCAACCATTTCATTTTCGGGGGGGGGGGGGGGGGGGGCTATGTTGTTTTTTTCGGACAAACTTTGTTAAAGGGCGAAAAACAATCTATTTTTTCGTGACAAGTCTAAAACAATTTTTTTCTTTCAATTTTAGCATTACATACAGTGGCAGCTGAGGGTGAAACAAACAATTTTTTTTCTCAGGGTCCAAAACAAATTATTTTTTTCTCCAAAAACTAGAATCAAACTTTTTCCAAAAAAATCCATAGCATTCCCCCCCCCCCCTTTAGAAAATCAAATGGTTGCTGCCTAATGCAAATGTATGAATAGTTTGTAATAAAAAATATAAATGTTAGACTAAACAGTATGATACTTGCAATAGAGGGAGGGTCTGGACTTCTGTCAATTTTCTGATGGGCGTTGTAGACTCTGCCTCTGGTTGGTGAATAAAAAATTTAAGATTTCTTGCAGTCTGTACTACTGTTTTTTTATTTACTATAATGTCTGAACCGGTGGTTGTCCTGGATGGCGATTCTGTATAGTTTGAGATCTTCACTAGGGATTTGCACTTTGCTGCGGAGTCTATCATGGTTCGTTTGTTTGCATCAAAGCACACCACTCGTTTGTAATTAGACGTATTAGTTTGTAAAGTAAAGTAAAAGTACTTCGAATTTGTTCGTGAAATTTTTATCGGGGACAATCCATGGATGAAGCCTTGGTATTGGTCGTTATCAGTTGCACTCGCTGTTCTTTTGCTAGCCAGTTTGTTCGTCAATTATGGCGGGAAATTTGTCCGACGATTCCAAAGTCAGTTGTTTTCGTATGTGAATCTTTTGCAATATTTGAAAATTAAACTTTGTTTTATTCACTTTTCGTAGAAGAATACACATATAAATAAAATGTATGTAAAGTCTTGCCAAAAATATTAATCAATACAGTAAATTCCAAGCAAATCAGGTGTTCGGGAAAGTTCGGAGAGCCGACAATCGATCTTCGGATAACATTTCGTTAGGTAAATTCCTCCCGATGATAGGAACACCTCAATGTATATAGGTATATCATATAATGACCGTATACAAGGACTTGTATGTACGATTCTTTACAGTATATAAAATACGATTAGAATATATAGAATAAAAAATGGAAACTGAGAATGGTGAATGCATAAATGACACAGCATATAAACTTTACATTTTTTTCCCACCTACATATCGTCGTGTGAATATTATAATGTTTTATGTCCACTTTTTCTAAAACTGAGAAAATGGCATTTAAAGTTGGACAGTCTGATATCCAGTCATATAAAACAAGAGCTATGCAAACAGTATGCGTAATACTAGTTCCAACACATCTGATTAAATTGTCCTTTACAGAAATTTGATAAAGTATATATTATTTCGGCAATTTCATATTTCAAGTTTGGAGATAGTACATTTTAATCTTGTGATAAGTAAAGTTGAAAGAATTAAAATGGTATTGGACATAAAACATTATAATATTATTACTGGGCAATGTATATGCCATTAAAATTGAATAAAAGCAGTAGAAACAAAGACCATACACAATCTTGTTGGTTAAAATAGTGTCTTATGTTTTCTTTGAACTATATAGCTATGCCTGCAAGGCAAACTGGGCGTATAGTTCTTCTGTCTATGCGTCTATCCTTGTAAGGTTAAGGTACACGTTGACTTTGACGTTGACTTTGTCTTTCTTAATAGAATTTCAATGTTAAAAAACCAGGTTAAGTTTCAGGTTTAAGTTTTTGATATAAGAGTTATTATATCATCAAGCAGCTTTGTACATAGATAGCTTATGATGTGGACTGTTTGATGCAAAGTTGATGCTTGGGTCGTAAAGTCAAGACTCATTGACTTTGTCTTTTGTAATAAAAAGTCAATGCTAAAGACCCAAAGTTAGGGTAAGGCTAGATCAAGTTAATTGATAGATTCTCATCCACCTAAATTGAAAATATTGGGTTGAGTTGGACTCTTATATTTTATTTTTACGTTTTTTCATTACAGATTCCAGAGAACTTTGTAAAAATATATAAAAAATATAAACCACCTTATTGGTTGGAACGGATGGGGATGAGAATGTAACAATTAATTTGATATGATCTTAAGGTTAAGTCTGTAATGGGTCTGTGTCTGAACAAACTGTTAGTCATTTTAAATACAGATCATTGGCGGGCATGTAATGTCATTGGACATTCTTTTTCTAAAAGGACAGTAATAAAATGACACATAATAATTAGACAATGACTTTATGAATATAAAACTAAAGAATTACAAAAATGGCACCTTTACTCCTTATAGGATGCTGATTTATAAACAAATCATAATTAGCACATCATCATAACAGTTGTACATTAAGTTCATGACATGATATGAAAGGGATCTGTATATGTTTCAGCTGAACAAAATGTATATTTTTTGCTATTATTCATTAAAAAGCTGTCACTTGGACCATTTGAAAATTTCTATATTTTGTCAATAATATTAACAACATGTAAAGACTATATTTATGTATGAAAGTGCCATAAAGTCCTATTAAATTATAATGTCCTCATTTCTACTGAATAAGTACACAATCATAATGCAATATGCATCCATTTGCAATATATCAAAACTTAAGTATAAATGTTCATAACTAATCATAACTACCAATGTTCATAACTACCAATGTTTATAACTACCAATGTTCATAACTATACCGATAAATGAGACACTGTAAACTTTTGTTTACTCCGAAAACTTATTCTAAACTAGAAATGTACATGCTTCTACCTGAAACAAATTCTACAATATCAAATGAATAAATGTTACTTGTTGTTTTTGAATACATTTTGATAATATTGCCGATCGGCTAAAGGCATATATTTTAACATGGCTTTCAAGTCTTTCACTTGATCTGCTGTTAAAATGTTTGATTTCGACAAAACAGACACTTTTGGCATAACAACAGGCTTATATTTTTTCCTAGTTTTAGGAACAATTGACACATCATTGAAGTCATCATTAACAATAGACTCTTTAAAGGATACTTGCAAAGGATCTTGAACATCTAGTCTAATGTATTTCACCTTAGTAAAGGGAACTTCAGAGAATTTGAAAGACTCACTAGTCGCTTGAAAATTAAGAAAATCACCAGGCTGCAACTCGATTATTTTCTGTTCTGTTCTAAGAAGGCTGACTGGGCTATATATCTCACTAACACTAAGAGCTTTTTCAATCTGGCTATGCACAGAGTCCACTTCTTGAATGGAAGAGTGACCTGGCTATCCTCATTTGATTGGCCTTCTGTTTCTTGTATAGTTTCGACTTGTAGTTTCGACTTGTTCGATGGCATCAAAATCATTAGCAGTTTTCTGTTTGGTTGCATTGTGCAGAGGGACAGCAGTATGTAATGCATCAGGTTGATCAACTACTGTAGGCACTTTTTGATCCTGATCAGCACTAATATTTGGTAAATTTGTAATTTGTACATCTGCATAAACATGACCTTGATTCGACTCGACAACATCATGTTCAATAGGATTGTCTCCGTTAACAATAATTATGGTACAGTTTTCATCTGAGTTTTCAATAATAGATGCCAACTGCTGGTCACTGTAAACTTGAATTAATTCAGGTACTTCGTCCGAATTTTGTGTAGTCATGACTGTGTTGGCTTATAAACGGTGTATGCAAGGTCAGTATAATTAAAGTGCATAAATCTGTCAAAATCGTTTTCGTGAACAGTGGAATCAAGACTAAGATAAAATGTCATCAGTGACTTATAACATTTATCAAGAATATTGATCACATGAATGTATTTTAGATGTATCCCACAAACGTCTAGCACTCGTATGTTTGGTATGTATGTCACAATATCTCTTATTGTCTTTGGAGATATTTCATTGAACGAAATATATAAACTGTCTAGTTTAGTGCACAAAGATACAGCATGAAAGTCACAGTCTTTCAAATTTAAACATGTAGAAAGATCTAGAATCTCCAGATTAGGCATAAACTGTAAAAAACACGTAGTCGAAATGGAAGTCTGGCATAAGTTTAACCAAGTAAGATTTCTGGCACAACTCAGTTTTGAAACACTGCTAAAATCAAAAGCCGGAAGTCCACCAGTATATTTTGAGTAACCATTATTAAAAACTCTGAAGCTCCTACAGTGCTGAAAAATGTATGGTAAATCCTCCTCTTTAATCACTAAAGGCCCATAAAACTCAAAAATACTCCATAGTGTAGGTGTTAATTTTATCAAGTTATAAAATCTTCTACAAACTCGGTTTACATTCAGTAAAAGATCCTCTAAGTCAATGAAAAAGAAGATTCGAATTAGAGGGACATCAGGTAGGTCTTCTATTGGAAACCATCTATAGCCATCACTGAAATACATGAAATGGGTATTTTCAGTGTCTTAGAATAGAATTAAAGCAAAACTGAACTATTAATATATGAACAGAAAATGTTCTTGAAGTAAAATTGAGTTTATGGACTTGAAAATTATGAAATGTGCTCTTCTTTTTTAATTATTCTTTTTGTAGAAGTATGACTGTGATAAAGTGTTCAATTTCCCATTAAAATGTTTGGAATGAACACTAAAATTAAACTGGTGTATCTACATTGAAAATGTTAAATGAGAGTATTATACTGTTTTATCTCCTTTTACACCCAATTTTTCAGCGCAGGTTCAAATTAGTACCGCATGAATTAAGATATTATGTAGTTAGATGCTTCCTCCAGGGGGTATTTGCAACAAGGTATGATAATTCTATCGGAATATACATAAAAAGGGCTGAAAAATTACTTACATTTCTGTCATGGCTTCATACTATCTCCATTAGTAAACTTTTGTCATGTGACCCAGAACCCGTCAATTTCATTGGTTTGTACTTAGATCACTATAATTCTGAATACAACATTGTATTTGGAGATATATCATTTTAATACTACTGTTTAGGCAAATTTGAAGATAATTAAGCCTGGTTAAATATATAGGGAGATAGAACATTGCAGCACGAAACTATTGACACCCATAACTCATTTCCATTGTAAAATGGACTTATAACATTATAATATTCACACGACGATATGTATAAGAATCTACATTGCAACATACTGCTGTCATGACTATTCAAATTATTCCTTTGGTATCTTTCGTCCCTCTTTTTCAATCTAATATTTTGTATTCAATAAAAATATACTCAAATATTTCAAGATAACATAAGAAATTAATGTTACATTTATTATGAATCATCAATTTCTTGTAAAATAAGTGACAGATATTACTATTCTTTTTAAATAAGATTGCAAATATTTTATGAGGAACAATTAATGCTGAAATTATAAAGGCGCAATTATAAATGCAATCTAATTAGAATAAGTCCTCTGCACTTGATTCTCATTGTTTGTATGTTTTACACATGCACAACATATTAACAACGAGGAGCACATACAAAGAACTTATTTTAATTAGATAGTTAAAATCATGAACCTAATACATTGTAGACACATTTTTCTCAATACATGTATCATGGCAAAAATTTCTGAATTGACAGTATCCATTGCTGTTTAAAGACAAGTGTTTGTTGAGCAATTACATCATAACACACTTTCATGAAGTCAAACATGCTTAAAGATAAAATTAGATAAATAATAGTGTTACACTGAATGTAAGTGTTACATATTGATGTACAGTAAAATTACAAAACAGATCAACACATACATATAGCCTAAAAAGACTTGAGACACTGTATATACAAATAAAAGCTACAACAGTAATACTAAAGGATAATGTTGTTTTTTTTTACAAAAAGGCATAGTCATATTTTACATGATTTAAAATATGTTCACATTTCATTGTTCAGTCCTGTTCTTCTCCCCCCCCCCCCCCCCCCCCCCCTTTCCCCCTGATTTGGGTCTTTCTGCTTTATGGAAGTGAAAATGATGCACTTTAAAATTTCTGTACCTCTGCTACCTTTAATCCAGTGTACCTAGAAGAAGAAAGCTTTGTTAAGAAGCTCTCTCCTATACAGGTTATACATTTGTACTAGATATCAGAATCTTGAAGCCAACTAATTTCTATTCCTACTTATGAAAAGGCAAATCTGTTGGAGTGGAAACCCATTTTTCTTTTAAAACCACTCCATGCACATTTGAGGTTGCATTTCCAGCAACCTGAAATGTGCCATATATTTTCAGCGAGTTTAAATTTCATCGTTTCAAACAAAGCTGATTTTGGTACATAAAATAATCATTACATGGTACACTGAATCATTTTGTTTCAATGGCCACATATATAACTTTATGATCTAACCAATAGGAATCAAGATCATCTGTTTCAAAATTTTCCTTACTATCAAAATTTAGGAAAATTAAGTCCAACAATGTGCCATAAGATGTAGTAGCTTGAGACACAATTTGTGAACAGCAAAATGAATCTGTCATGAACTGTCAAAGAAGTGTTTCCACTGTTTAAATCAATATTAAAGTCTTCCATTATGATAATTTTTGGATGCCTTAAATACACATCAGGAAGAAGGTCTGCAAGGAAAGAATCTTTTAATTGTTGCAATTTGCAGTTTTGGCGCCTTGTTAACAAAAACAACCTGAAAAAGACCTGTGCTGGGTGATATAATATCTGCTATAACAAACTCTAAAGATGGACTTGAGAAAGTTACTGTATTGTGAAGAATACAATCATTTCGATAATATAATACCAATCCATGAGGTGGTCTTGTATTAACGTTTGCTTTTGATCTAATCGAACTGGTGATTCAAAGCCAGGTACATAAAAATCATCATTTTCATCTGTGTGTGTTGAAATAAGTCTTGATTCAGCAATACCAATAACATCAGCATCCAAGATGTTAGGGTCTGATTTAAGATCATTAAAATGAGCATGCAATGACCTTGAGTTGTTAAATACTACTTTAAAACAGTAACTTGATAAGTTATACAATGGCTTAAAGCACAACTGTAGAGTTGCATCGGTCCTTAGTCTGTGTAATTCTTGTCGAACACACTCTGCTACAGCTATTGCTTCTTGATTGAGATCTAATATCTGCAATGCAGTTAAAGATGTTACTCTGCTTAGTGCAACATAGTGAATATGTGGTATTTTCCCTTTACGTTTTGATTTAAGACTAACAACAACCTCGTGTAATGTATCTCCTTGCGATTTATGAATTGTTTTTCCGGCTGCTGGACGAAGAGGAAACTGAATTCTTTCAAAGGTCTTATATTTATAAGTAAATGACCTTTTAATGTCAAACATTGGAGTCCATGTTTTTTCAATATTTTTTCCGTACATATGTGAATATTTTCTTTTATTGTTAGCACCAATTATGTCATCTTCAGACTTAACCCATATGATACTTGGTCTTAAAGATGTAGTTTTGCACTCAATCAATTTAAGTTCACAAGTTGACCCATTTGTAAGACCATCAGTGACTTCAATATTAGCTGTAAGATCATATTTCACCCCAATTGCTAATACTACTTCTTTAGCAAGATTGGCTGTATCAGACTGTTTTTTAGGTAAAGAACTACGTAATTTTGTTTTTACAGATGCTGGTAAATCCCCACAAACTGTGTCAACTGCTTTAACTTTAACTTTCTGTGAACATAATTTAGATATGTATTGCAAATTAAAATTATCCACTAAAGCATTTTCAACAAACAAATGAGTAGCATTAGCTCTGTATGTTGGATCACTGATTGAAACAGTTCTGGTACTTAAAACTGCAAAATCATTTTCAGTCAGCTGATTTTGTCTCAACCTATTTAGTAATTGAGCAAATTCTAAATCATCTTTTTGTCTCATTATTTCTGTAAGTTAATGAAAAGAAAATAGGACTTTCCAGTAATTAGGTGCTAATGCTGTTAATCCTTTGTTAAGATCATTGAAAATCCAGCTGTCAAATACAGGTTGAAGTTGGAAAAAGTCACCAATAGCTATGATACTCACGCCACCAAATGAACAGTTGCTACCCTTGATTTTTTTCAGCCTTGTCTCTAGCAAAGAGAACATTTTGTTACCAACCATTGAAATTTCATCAATCAAAATCAGAGACAAATTTCTGTATTTCATTCTGAGTGTATTGAGGACATCACATGACAGTGATTGGTCGAGTCCTTTATTTGGTTGTATTTGGAAAGCATTGTGAATGATAAGACCATTTATATTGTAACCTGCCTTTCCAGTAGGAGCACAAAGGAGAATTCTAATATCGTCAGGGTCCTCACCTTCAGTAGAACATGAGTGTCTGTGTAAAGCTTGACATATTGTTCTGACAACTACAGATTTTCCACATCCTCCTGCTCCACCTGTCAAAAATGTATAAAATGGTTCATGTTTTGTTTTGACCCATGTGAAGGACGTTTTGTCTTATTTTAAAAATATGCTTTAAATTGTAAAAATATTCGAATTGGCTCTCGCCGCGATATAGCCTTTTTGTGCTAATGCGGCGTAAAGCAACCAACAATCAATCAATCAATCAATCGTAAAGCTTGTAAGCATGAAAGTGAATCCGAACATATAATAAATTTGGATTTATCTGCAGAAGCAATAAATTTCAAAGCCAAAATTATTGCTTCTGCTTCAGCAGTAAAGATGGATGCATCAGATGGCAAACGGAGAGTTGCAGCTCTGTCCCTGAAGACAGCAGCAGATGCAACTCTGTCACCATCTTTTGATCCATCAGTATAGACAGTTCAAAAATCTAGATAATCGGCTTTAATTTCAGCATAGTGTTGCTGAATTAAAAGAGGATTTGTTTTATTTTTATTGTGTTCACGGAGATCAAATATCATTTTTGGTTTTGGAAGTTCCCATGGAGGACATTTGCAAGTTTTAACTTGAGCAACAGATTTTAAATCAAAAGAAGCTAAATGTGGTTTTAAACGTATACCTAACGGAAAGAGCTTAGGTTGAATGATTCATGAGTAAATGCAACAACATGAATGGAAACGCCATTTTTTGATCTTTCAAGAACCATAACTCCTGAACGGTAAAAGTCAAAATCGACATTATTGAACTTGACCTCCATTTTGTCATCAGTAACAACATATTCAAATTTGAAAAGCTTGGGTTGAACAGTTCATGAGTAAATGCACGGACACGACTGGAAACGCCATTTTTCAATCTTTCAAGAACCATAACTCCTGAACGGTAAAAGTCAAAATCGTCATTCTTGAACTTGACCTCCATTTTTTCATCAGTAACAATATATTAAAATTTGGGAAGCTTTGGTTGAACAGTTCATGCGTAAATGCACGGACACGACTGGAAACGACATTTTTCAATCTTTCAAGAACCATAACTCCTTAACGGTAAAAGTCAAAATCGTCATTCTTGAACTTGACCTTCATTTTGTTGTCAGTAACAACATATTAAAATTTTAAAAGCTTTGGATGAACGGTTCATGAGAAAATGCACGGACAACTTTTGGTGGCGCCCGCCCGACCGACCGACCGCTGTACATCCCCAAATCAATAGCCGACATTTTTGTCACAAAAATCCGGTTAAAAATCGTACATAAAGGAAACAGTAGTATACCACTGTTCGCAAATCATTAATCGATTGAGAGAAAAAACAAAGCCGGGTTACGAGCTAAAACTGAGGGAAACACATCAAATATAAGAGAACTACGACACAACAGAAACACAACATTAAAATGTAACACACACAGAAACGAACTATAATATAACAATGGCCGTTTTCGTGACTTGGTACAGAACATTTTAAGAAAAAAATGGTGGGTTGAACCTGGTTTTGTGGCATGCCAAACCTCCCGCTTTTATGGCAATGTTACAACAATTTTAATTTTATCATTTAAACAAAGGCACCAGTAGTATACCGCTGTTCGAAATTCATAAATCGATAGAGAAAAAACAAATCCGGGTTACAAACTAAAACTGAGGGAAATGTATCAAATATAAGAGATCCACGACACAACAGAAACATAACATTACAATGTAACACACAGTAAAGATCTTTAACACAACAATGGCCATTTCCCTGACTTGGTACAGGGCATTTTTAAAAAAATGGGGGATTGAACCTGGTTTTGTGGCATGACAAACCTCATGCTTTAATGGCAATGTTAATTATATCATTAAACTGACAGCAATACAAATAAATTGGAGAAAATATAGAACCGAGAAACAAACGAATAACAGCCAACAAAAGGTACTAGTTTTAAAATTTAATACGTCAGACGCGCGCAACGTCCACACAAGACTAACCAGCGACGCTCAGATGAAAAAAGTTTGAAAGCCAAAACAAGTACAAAATTGAAGATCACCAAAACAAGTACAAAGTTTAAGATCACCGAGGACCAAAAAGTTGTGACCAATACGGCCAGGGTTATTTCAGTTCCTATCCAATAAACCCTCATTTTCTAAATTTCCCCGACCATTATCCCGGATGGCCTCTATCATTGATATGGTTATATTTATAAATTAACTGTTTACAAAATTTTGATTTTTTTAAAAACTAAGGCTTTTCTACCTCAGGCATAGGTAATCTATGCATAGATTACGTTGGCTGGATTTAACAAAACTTTTAGGAATTTTGGTCCTCAATGCTCTCCAACTTCGTACTTTATTTGGCCTTTTTAACTTTTTTGGATTCGAGCGTCACTGATGAGTCTTTTCTGGACGAAACGCGCGTCTAGCGTATATACAAAGTTTGGTCCTGGTATCTATGATGAGTTTATTCATTACAACACCTACCTACGTATTTATTGTTAACTTGTTCTCGTCCTGAACATGCATGAAATATTTGCAACTGGACGTTAGGCAGCCAACAATCAACAATTAATCAATCAGAACCCCGCGCGAGGGACCTTTAGCACTGTAGCCATCGATCTTAACCACTAGACCACGAACTCGAATGTACTTTTTGTTGTGTTTTTTTTTTAGTTACTTATTTGTTTGTTTTAAAGTGATTAAATTATAACACAATGTTGACTAAGGTACCCCTTTTTATGTTTACCTATTACGTCTTTTTGTGTTGTTCACATATCGTTGTCAATATAACTGTAATTACAAGTGAGAGAGCTTTAAAACCAGGTTTCAAATACCATTTTCAACAGATTAAATACCTGTCCAAAGTCGGGACCATGACATCTTTTATCAATAATAAGCGCTGTGATTGATCCCAAGGGTGACTGGGGAATAGAAATATGGTCACTTGGTCTTCTCCCGACCGGCAGTACAACGCTTGCCGAATTGGGGCGTCCGTTTGACTGTGCGGTATTTATTGAGTTCGCAGTCACGTCCGGTCAGAATGGGGACGTTAAATCCGATGTCTCGTGTAAAGAGAGTGCAACGCTCTTTGCACGTTAAGAACCCTTGCAACAACTCTTTGAGGGCCCGTAGATGGCCTGTTGGAAGGCAAAAAGTAAAAACACAAAAATACAGAACTCCGAGGAAAATTCAAAAAGGAAAATCCAAAATCAAAAGTCCAAACACATCAAACGAATGGATAACAACTCTCAAAATCCTGACTTGGTACAGGCATTCTCTAATGTAGAAAATGGTGGATTGAACCTGGTTTTATAGCTAGCTAAACCTCTCACTTGTATGACAGTCGCATCAAATTCCATTATATTGTCACCGATGCGTGAACAAAACAAACAGACACAATAGGTAAAAATGTCAAAAATAGGGGTACAACAGTCAACATTGTGTTATCATCTTAATCACTATAAAAAAACAACAAATGTAACGAAGAAGCACAAAAAGGCATACATCAAATTAACATCCTCATTTTTTCTGTTTCCAAAATTTCTGTCCCTATCCAATATACCCTCATTTACCAGTGGCAGTCCAAATTTCCCCAACCGTCATCCCAAATGGCCTCTATTATGAAAAGACCTACCTAATGTATATCATGTGAACTTGTTCTCGTCCTGAATATGCATGAAATATTTGCCACTGGACGTTAAGCAATCGACATTCAATCAATGGTAAAATACAATGTGTTGTATCTTGTACGTAAACTCAAGTTGACAAAGTTATTTTCTGTTTTACCTGTGTGACCTGCTTTTCGAATTAGATTGTTTATCGAATCTACATCCGTGTTGTTGGGGAATGTATCGTAAACCCTGTGTGACCTGCTTTTCGAATTAGATTGTTTATCGAATCTACATCCGTGTTGTTGGGGAATGTATCGTAAAATTTTTCGTAGCTTGATTGTAACGGAGTGAATAAGATGATGTTTCCAAGTTGACAAAAATGGATACGAAAGCAAAACTCTATCGGTTTGAGCCGTAGATTTTGCCATTTCTGATTATAGTAGAAGATATTTTATTTCCAATTATGCGTATCAAAGTGTATAAGTTCCCCTGCAATCGGTTAATAATTCTGTCTATTTCTATTGACCTCTTTTTTTACAATGATTACGGTTTTCTTTCAGATTCTAAAGTGTCAGTAATTGATGTGTCCAATTAAAAGGGAAACAGCAATTATATCATACATTAAACGACAAAATTAATTTCTGACACCAGAATTCAAACACAATTATATAGTAAATTAAGGGTTATGTACCCTTGTGTTGATTCAATGCTAAACATTTAGTTTGAATGGGAGTTTCAAACGTGCCCTCGATGACCTAAATTCTAGAGGTCAGAAGGCATTTTTTAAATTGACTAATATATTTAAAAATACTCCTTGTGACATTCAAAATTTTACATTTATATTTGATCATACTGTAAAACCAGTTGTACTGTATGCTTCTGAAATTTTAGGCATGTTTGACACCAGAAAATGTAATAAATATAACAGTAAAAATATATTTTACCAGATTTTTAATACTGTACCAATTGAAAAGATTAATCTTAATATGTGCAGATATTTGCTGAAAGTAAATAGAAAAACATGTAAACTGGCATTGTATGGTGAGCTAGGCCGTTTTCCATTATATATTGATATTATAATGTCAATGGTTAAGTACTGGATTAGATTATATAATGATAAACCTAAAGATGCTTTACTGTCAGAATCATTAGCTGAAAATATTACTATGATAGATAATAACCAACAATGTTGGCTTGATAGTTGTCTCATTGGCAATCATACCACATCTTTTTTTATATTAGTTGTATTAAATGTATTTTGAATGAATGTGGATTGTCACACTTTTATAAGAATCCAAAATCTATTAAAAATAATTTTTTGTTAGTATTAAGAAAGTGTCTTAAGTGTAAATTTGAAAAACAGTGGTCTCAGCAATTACAAACTAGTGATAAGTTGAGAACATATAGATTATGTGAAAAATATTTATCTGTTGTAAATAATGATAATGATAGAGTAAGTATGACAAGGTTCAGAACCAGCAGTCATAAATTTCATATTGAAATTGGTAGATACACTATACCAAAAACTCCTATAGATAACAGGATTTGTAAGACCTGTAATATAAATTTGGTTGAAGATGAGTTACATTTTTTATTAAGTTGTCAAAAATAATCTCATTTAAGGAAGGAGTTAATCTACAACTATTTAAATAAAAACATTACTAATTCCACAAATATTAATTCTCAGTTTATGTGGTTGTTAAGTAATGAAGACACTGATGTATGTAAAAGTATAGCTAAGTACATAAACATGTGTTTTTTACTTAGAATATAAATGTGAAATTTTTGTTTGCTGCTTATAATATGTAAAATGATTACTTATATTTTTTATACTAGAGTTACTCCCCTTGGAACACACATACCTTGATACCTGTGTAGTATCAGTTTTAGTTAAGATTGTTTAAATGTTATTCTTTGTTGTATCTATGCTATTAATGATTATGTTCATAATTGAGCTTTCTTTAATAAAATATTTCGTATTTCAAATGGAAATTTTATAGAAAATCCACAGCCTTTATCCTTGGACTCTCATATTTGGCAATTTGATGACTGATAGATATAGGATTATTGCATGCAGTGCTAGCATTGATTTCCTAAATTCCTAAAAAAAAAAGTTTATCAATGTAGTTATTGGTTCTAACAAATAAAAAAATGGACAAAATCAAGTACACCTTTAAGGGTGCGCTCGAATTTGGTGACTCAGCACGAGGTATTTTGGAATTTACAGGTAAGTTACAACATTTTGCAGAATATTTACACTAGCAAATCATAGTAAAGCAAGTGAGTTATCTATGTTTCAAATTTTATGACGAAAATCTCTTTATTAAAGGCTGTGGATTTTCTATAAAAATCTTGGTTTATTTGCCACAAAGTACTCTTTTTCTAGTAAATGCAATGAAACAGTAAATAATTATGCTTTCCATCAAGTTTCCCTTTGGTATATGTACTAAATGCCCCATCTCTATTATTCATTATATCTGTAGTTTTATTACAATTGAAGTTTGAAAATTTAAAGTTTGAAAATTTCTTACAAAAATTGCTACAGAAGGGGTCATAAACCTTAAAGATTGATTGTTGGCTGCATTTTGTAATTTAAAGATACGTTGTTTCTATTTGATAAGCAGCGTTCATGACTTCCATGACCGACAGTCGTAAGTTAATTGCCATCTGATGCATCCATCTTTACTGCTGAAGCAGAAGCAGTAATTTTGGCTTTGAGTCATGTTGAAATCCTTGGAAACACAGCTGTAGACCTTGAGGCAAAGCATGCCCTGGGTGACCCTTTATCTAACTGTGATATACCATATACTGATTTTAAATCTAATATTAGAGAATGTGTGTTTAATATTTTAAAAAATGAATGGAGTAAAAAAGATGATAATAAATTACATGAAATTAAACCTAATATAGGTAAACCTTTTAATAATTTTATGTGCAGAAAAGATCAGTGTATTATTTCTAGATGTCGTATTGGTCATACTAGAATAACACACGAGTATCTTTTAAAAAATGAAGATGAACCACAATGTGTACCTTGCAACTGCAAGTATACTATTAAACATGTTTTAATTAATTGTATTGACTTTGCTGATATTCGTAAGAAGCATTTCAATGTCAATAATATGTATGATTTATTTAATAATGTTCCATTTACAAATATTGTTGCATTTTTAAAAGAAATTGGAATTTATTATAGAATATAAAAATGTTATTATATTTAAGTCGTTTTTAATTTTTATCACGTTATTTTATTCATATTGATTTTTATTTGTAAATAATCAATTTGCTTTAGTCTAGAATTTTAGTATATTGAAGGACTTTTTGTCTTATTTTAAAAATATGCTTTAAATTGTAAAAATATTCGAATTAGCTCTCGCCGCGATATAGCCTTTTTGTGCTAATGCGGCGTAAAGCAACCAACAATCAATCAATCATAAGTTAATTGTAAATAACCAAAATTAAATTTTTAATATATACCCTTGATTGGTCGATGTGATTTGGCGACAGAGAAATAGTCCTAGGGACATCCCACCGCATTAATTTGCGTATAAATCTGTACTAATCCAGCTGCCCAATCACCAAACGGATGAGGGCGTCCATTTGCTCAGCCTCGCTAGGAGTGATGGTTGAACATCGCACATGAAACCCTTCTCTGCACTCGTCACATCTGAGTTGGTATTGCTGTGTTTTATAAAATGAAAAGAAAAAAGAATGGCGAACGAAGATCTGAAAAGGAGTGGAAGTGGATGTTGCGCTTTCCGTCCTCGAACGACACAGCCGGACTAAAAAAACTTTGAATATGAAAATTGTGCATTTTTAAGACATCTGATATGATAGGACTAATCCATTATTATGAGTACAGTACATTCTTGGTCCTGTGTTGAATAAATATATAAACATATATGGGTGTAAGATATATCTTAATTTTTTATAGACCTTTAACTTCATAGCAGTGTGGTTCTATTATCGTACATCTACTCTTTGCATGTTGAAGAACCCTTGCAACAACTCTTTGAGAGGTCCGTAGGGGTCTGTTGCAGGGCTAAATTTCTGCCCCTATCCATTATACCTCATTTTCCAGTTGCAGTCTAAATTTCCCTGACCATCATCCCGGATGGCCTCTAATATGTCAAGACCTACCTATTGTATGTATTGTGAAATCATTCTCGTCCTGAATATGCATGAAATATTTGCCACTGGATTTAAGCAACCAACAATCAACCATAGTAGTGTGGTTCTATGAACATACATGTACTCCAAACATTCCAGTCTTCATCATCTGATATGCAATAAGTTCTTCTCTTTACACCTGTTGATGTTAAGTTTTCTATGAGTGACAAGAGAGCTCCCCCATTTCTCACCTGTACTTTGCAATGTATAAACTGTTAAAGTTTTTACGGTAATTAATGAGAAGGTCAATTCATATGTTGATTGAAGAGACATACTAGTATCATTGTTGTGAAAATCCATGGATGGTACCAGCGGGATTCGAACCCTACAATCTCGGGATCTAAAGGCAGCGCTCTAACCAATTGAGCCTAAGAAGATCTTCCCTAACTCAACTAGTTAGACTACCTTTATAATCTCCAGGTCTACAACATCATTAAGAACTAGAGTGTGCCACCCATGTTCGGTCGCATTATCACTGCCCATAAGAAATAGTTAGAACAGCAGTCAATTAATACAGTTTCCGTCTAAGCTGTCTTCTCACATGGGTTGAGCCCCCAAGGGTGACTGGGAAATAGAAATATGGTCACTTGGTCTTCTCCCGACCGGCAGTAAAACGCTTGCCGAAGTGGGGCGTCCGTTTGGCTGTGCGGGATGTATCAAGTTCGCAGTCACGTCCGGTCAGAAGGGGGACGTTAAATCCGATGCCTCGTGTAAAGAGAGTGCCACGCTCTTTGCACGTTAAGAACCATTGCAACAACTCTTTGAGGGATCCGTAGGTGGCCTGTTGCAACTAAATTTCTGTCCCTATCCAATATACCCTCATTTTCCAGTGGCAGTCCAAATTTCCCCGACCATCATCCCAGATGGCCTCTATTGTATCAACCTACCTATTGTATTTATTGTGAACTTGTTCTCGTCCTGAATATGCATGAAATATTTGCCACTGGACGTTAAGCAACCAACAATCAATCAATCACATGGGTTGAGGTAAACAAAAATCTGGTTGCTGACATACGGGAAAGGGGGAAATGGGATGAGACAGAGAACGTATGTACCCATAATTCATCAGTCGGCCATATTGTCAGGCAAACCAAGCGAAGATACTCCGGTGAACGAAGTCGATAATTCAAACGGCTTTTAATCCTATTTAACAACAGACAACAAAAACAATGGTTCTTACCTGTGTCTTGTGGGGCTGTACGATTCGAGCGGGAATTGGTGAAAACCGAAGAAAGTTCGTTTTGGCTGCTTTGATTTCCAACCCCTTGCACATCATATCCGTTTTTATTAGACTGCCAACGTGGCAATTATCCATAAACGTATACGTAATGTTTAAAAATTTTACCTAATTTCATGTTGTTAAACCTTTATTGTCAATAAACAAAATTCAGGAAACGTTCATTAGTAGTCTTGATAACTCCGATCACAAGCGTTTTGTATTGTAAAACTCGTCAACTCGTTTAAAACAACTAGGTTAATATTAACTATGTATAATGTGTTGTGACATTAACATATCATTGCGTTCTAATCTTTTTGCTTATCTAAAAGAATATGTACCATTATTTAAAAATCTTGATACATTTAATCAACTAAAACACATTCTAAACCCCATCCCTGAACTTGTTTGTCATATTGGAGTCTTTATTAAGCAGTCTTTAGAACTGACGGGGGTCAGATCCATGTCAGACAAGCTCATGATTGTGTTTTATACATCAATTTATAATTTGAACTCTTAAAATATGTTCTTTTATATTGTATTGTATTTCATTGCAATTGCGTTTAAAATGTATAAATGTTTGTTTGTATTGCTTGACCCTTATGGGTGTAGTTTTGCAATAAAGATATATATAATGAAAGGAACATGAGAAAAATTCTGCTACAGAAATTAGATTGTCGTATCGGGATTGGGTTGTTTTTTAAAAATTGTCCGCTGATTGGTATATACTTCGTCTGTTTATCCATGGTTGTGCTTGAGATATCCATTGATCATATTGAAAGCAGAGTGAAATTTGATATAGACTCCTCTTTGTTTGACAAACAAGGCACGTATATTTTATTTTGATTTAAATATGCTTTCCTTGAAAGATTTAAATTTGGTCAGTTCCTTGAAAAGTAGATTTTTCTGAATAGACATTTCCTTCAATTTGTTAACTCCAAACACATCAAACGAATGTAGAACCAATTGTCATATCTATGACGCGGTACAGGCATTTTCTTATGCTGAAAACGGTGGATTAAACCTGGGTTTAAAGCTAGCTTAACCTCTCACTTGTAAGACAGTCGCATCAAATTCCATTATATTGACAACGATATGTGAACAAAAATAATGGACATTAATCAGTAAAAAAGGGGTACAACAGTTAATATTGTGTAACAATCGTAATCACTATAAAAACAAATGTAACAAAGAAGCCCAAAACGGCATTATGACCTATCATATAAGCAAAATTTAACAAGGAGCATACACAATTGACCATAATACATCAACACAATGACTGGATGTATAAGTACAGAGCCATGTCATATATGTTGCAAAGAAACTTCACAAGACAGAAAGACAAGAATACAAAAAGTTTTACAAAAGCATCATTACGGGATGTAAAAGTAAGATAAAACATCTTTCTCTCAAAATGTTGTTATAAATTATAACAAAAGAGGGACGTAGTTGCGTGAAACAGAGACTAGTATCAATCTTCAGTGTGGGTGTATAATGATGGCAACACCGACTACTTACTTTATAATCACTGCCTATTAAATCAAGTCCTTCTGCTAGACTTCCACTAGTAGGACAGTTTTCTGATCCCACACCACTATGGATGGTAATCTGACTATTATATCCTCCTCTGATCCAATCTTTTGACAGAGATATTGGTAGCAACATAACAATAATTACCAAGTCCTTCTCCTAGACTTCCAATAGATATACAGTTGACTGATCCGACGCCACCTACTGTGGAAGGTAATCTCCGGAATTTTATATTCTCCTCTGAGCCAATCTTTTGACAGAGATATTAGTAGCAACATAACAATAATTACCAAGTCCTTCTCCTAGACTTCCAATAGATATACAGTTGACTGATCCGACGCAACCTACTGTGGAAGGTAATCTCCGGAATTGTATATCCTCCTCTGAACCAATCTTTTGACAGAGATATTAGAAGCAACATAACAATCATTATCAAGTCCTTCTCCTAGACTTCCAATAGATATACAGTTGACTGATCCGACGCAACCTACTGTGGAAGGTAATCTCCGGAATTTTATATCCTCCTCTGAACCAATCTTTTGACAGAGATATTAGAAGCAACATAACAATCATTATCAAGTCCTTCTCCTAGACTTCCAATAGATATACAGTTGACTGATCCGACGCAACCTACTGTGGAAGGTAATCTCCGGAATTGTATATCCTCCTCTGAACCAATCTTTTGACAGAGATATTAGTAGCAACATAACAATAATTACCAAGTCCTTCTCCTAGACTTCCAATAGATATACAGTTGACTGATCCGACGCCACCTACTGTGGAAGGTAATCTCCGGAATTTTATATCCTCCTCTGAACCAATCTTTTGACAGAGATATTAGTGGCAACATAACAATCATTATCAAGTCCTTCTAGACTTCCACTAGATATACAGTTGACTGATCCGACGCCACCTACTGTGGAAGGTAATCTCCGGAATTTTATATCCTCCTCTGATCCAATCTTTTGACAGAGATATTAGTGGCAACATAACAATCATTATCAAGTCCTTCTAGACTTCCACTAGATATACAGTTGACTGATCCGACGCCACCTACTGTGGAAGGTAATCTCCGGAATTTTATATCCTCCTCTGAACCAATCATTTGACAGAGATATTAGTAGCAACATAACAATCATTATAAGTCCTTCTCCTAGACTTCCACTAGATATAGTTGACTGCTCCGACGCCACCTACTGTGTAAGGTAATATCCGGAATTTTATATCCTCCTCTGAACCAATCTTTTGACAGAGATATAAGTAGCAACACAAACAATCATTAAACCAAAATCACTGCCTCGTATATCAAGTGCTTCACCTAGACTTCCACTAGTTGTTTCTGATCCGACGTCACTTATTGTGAAACTTATCTCCTGACTTAAATATCCTCCTCTGAACCAATCATTTGACAGAGATGTTAGTAGCAACATAACAAACATTATTAAATCAAAATCACTGCCTTTTAAATCAAGTCCTTCTCCTAGACTTCCACTAGATATACAGTTCACTGATCCGACATCAAATGTGAAAAGTATCAAATGAATCAGAATTAAATCAATTTGAAATGTTTTGAAAAAATATTTTATAAAAAGTACAGAACATTGTAAGCATAATTGTTTACGAGCCAAACATGGTCATGTTGATTCCAGGCTCAACCATGCATGTCGGCATGTGTTCATATGTTGGTATTGCTTTGCTTCATAAAAAAGAATGGCCAACCTAGATACAAGTATCTTGTCTTAGGGAGGGATAAATCCTACTTTTTTTTTTAAAGGATCGCACTGATTCAAACAAAAAATTCTCTGAAACTGGTATCAAGATTCTTGATTGACAACATATTTGTTACATTCGGAGGAAATGTTTTTCCAACAGAATGTCGGCATTCCAATGGGAACAAATTGTGACCCTCTACTTTATTATTATGAGACCGACTACATCCAGGAACTTCTTAGGAAGAAAGATAAGATGTTAGCGATAGATGATGTTTTTTCACTAAATACTTCAAAATTTGGTGACTATGTGGAACGCATCTATCCCATCGAACTACAGATACAGTTAAGTCGGCCTCATAACTTGACTTACATCTAGAAATTGACGATGTGGGGTCGGTTGAAAACAAAACTTCACGACACAAGAGATGAATTTAGCTTCCCAATTGCGAACTTTCCATTTTTAAGTAGCAACATTCCAGCAGCACCTGCATACGGGGTATATATCTCCCTATTGATACGATATTCTCGTGCTTGCATTTCCTATCAGGATTTTCTTGATAGAGGGTTGTTGCTCATAAGAAAGCTATTAAACCAAGAGTTACAAATGGTGAAGTTGAAATCATCCATTCGTAAATTTTACGGACGCCATCACGAGTTGGTTGACCGTTATGGAATAACCGTTTCACAAATGATATCGGATATGTTCCTTACGCCCTAACTACAATCCCCTTCCCTTTCATGAATGTGACCTACCGAATTAGACTATTTACCGGATGTGTTATCACATAAGCAACGCGACGGGTACCACATCTTACCCTTCCGCAGCACCTGAGATCACCCCTTGTCTTTTGGTGGGGTTCGTACGTCACAAGACTCAGGTATAATATCAAGGGCTGAAACATCGGTGAAAAATTACTCATATCTACCAGGGGTGACGTCAAGTATTCTGGTTATGTAGGACAAGGATTACAAGACTCAGGCATAATATCAAGGGCTGAAATATCGGTGAAAAATTACTCATATCTGCCAACGGTGACGTCAGGGTATTCTGGTGATGCAGGGCAAGCATTTTTTCTATGTTGTGTCATGTGTACTATTGTTTGTTTGTCTTTTTCATTTTTAGCCATGGCGTTGTCAGTTTATTTTCGATTTATGAGTTTGACTGTCCCTTTGGTATCTTTCGTCCCTCTTTTTCAAGATATATGTGTAAGAATGTTCAACCATTCACAAGTAACGACATGGCACATATTTTTTTTTATATTTCATTATGTGCGATTCTTAAACATTATTTATAATAAAAGATCACAATGTATCATCACGATTATTTATGTACAATGTAGAGAAAGTGTGCAGTATAAAATGAATGATTTAACTTGTGCAATTGTACACATACACGACGGCATACAATAGATTAGTAGAAAACTGGAACAGCAATTGTGTACTCACCAAAGTTTATAAAATAAGTTAAATCATGTTTTATATTAGAATTTTTAGACACATTCGATCATCAGATAACGCACATGTTTGCTGCACCAGCACTTTGCCCAAATTTCCTTCAATGGAACACGGATCATATGATCAAATCGATAACGGAAAGGTTGGGTATAAAAAAGGAAAGAAAAAACAAAGATCTGTATGTGTTTTCATATTATTATTTATATTTCGAGGGTTCAGAGCAAAAAGGTTCTATCTACATTTTTCATTGTTTCGAGAAAATCAAGTTTTAAGTTATGAAACCTTCTGAAAATTAAGGTTTTCGTCAAAGTGAGTTGATATTTGGCACAATTGTTGGGAAGATATAGAAGTATTTTGTATTTGTATGTAAAAGAGGAGTCCCATACATAAAAGGTAAAAAAGTAGGTCAAAGCACATAGAACCTTTTTGCCCTAGGTAAAAATGACCGAACTAAGTAAGGCAAAAAGGTTCTAAATGCTTATATTACCTTTTATGTTTGTCATTTAACATGTCATAAGTGAACAAAATATCAAAGATAGCTAATATTTTATTACAGGCATTTGTCTGGATCAGTATTTTATGTTTCATGTTCGTCATCTTCATCCATATCTGGCTCTGGTAACCTATCTTTGATGGATTTTCCACAGGGAAGATTCTCATAATAAGAGTGGTATGTTGCAGGAATCACCCCACTGCTGCATAGAGATAGCAGATCTGCTTTTTTGGCCTCAGAAATAGGCAATTTGGTATTATAGGCAGGTCCCAGAGTGATGCTTTGCATTGCCTTCTTACGTCCCTGAAGTCCACTTTGTTGGGCATTAACTCTCTGGAACTTTTCTTCATCAAAACAATAATTAAAAGATATTGTGTCTGGGGATGCTTTATCTACCTTTATCCATTTAACAAGTAGCCAGTTTATTGTCTTATTGTCAACCGTCTTTTTCATGTTGTTGCACAACTTTTTGCGAAGAGATTTTAAGTCAGAGAAGTCCCGGAAATTCATTGGAATTACTATGTAAGGATTCTTCTTTCTAGCCATTGAAACAACTGTATCCCACTGTGAGGGATGATAGATCTGTGTATTCTTCTTTGCTCTTTCAACTGCAGAGTGAATGGAATCTGCTTCCATCTCTGAATGTCCACGCTCAAAGAATTTGTGATTTATTATTTCTATGCTCTTGTGTTGTTTTAATGCGTACAACATTGCAGAGGCAACATACTGATTTCTGTTTTGTCCACCACAGGTGTCCGAGTAGAATGTAACTTCCTTCAAATGAGTGTTCTTTTCTGCAACCGAATTTATATGCACAAGGATGCATGATCCTATTTCGTTTGAGACCCGTCCACCATTAACTTCATCCCATAAATAACAGGTCCCTTTTCCATCCCCAAGTGAGTAAAAGGACAAGTTGTAAGTAGACAGACATCGTTTATAGTATAAATCTCCAACCATAGAACATGGAGTAGGTAATACTGCTTCTAAATCAAAAGTTGAAACAACAAAAGACTTGTCAGTTTTTGCTCTTTGTTTGTCTTTTGACTTTTGATCCCTCGAACTTTCTTTGTTTCTTTGATGACGTACAAATTGTTCTTCGTCATCGTCATTTAGTTCTCCTCGCTGTTTTTTCTCGTAATATACGGTACATATAGAACATTGATCTTGCTTTGGTCTATGGAAAGCTAAGTTGTATTCTGTACAAAAGATATCCCTGTAGATATTTATCTTACATGGTTTCTTTCCTTTTTTCTTACACAGCTCTTCATACAAGTAGTACATCTTTTTCAGAGATAAATTTGCACTGAGATACGGCCTGTTAGAATCTTTTCTGGTGTAATGTGATGGAACTGTGGGGAAGGACTTTATATGTTCCCTTATATAATTTCTGTCAATCTCTGGAGTTTTATTTACAGATGGAGTTTTTCCACGATTATCTACACCAACAAAGACTCCATGTTGTTTCTTTTTCAATGCATACTGTACAGTTTTTTGGCTGATGTCTAAAGCTCCAAGAAAGAAGGTTTTGCAGATTCTTTTCCTTTTTTCATTAACTGCAAGATGATAGGAATTTGAGTTCTCTTTCCTATTTGTTGTAGTTCTTTTTGCCTTTTCTTGGTCTACATGTTGACAAAGAAAAGCCCGTTGTTTTTCATAGGAACCCATCTGATAATAGTAAGTAGAAAATATTTTATATGCATCTTCTTTTGATATTTTATTGGAGCAACGAAATCTGCATCTAGAACAATCCCGATACTTTACGGTCTCTTGAACTTGCTGTTTCCCTGTTCTACCAATGTAATGTCTACTCTGTTATGCTTTCTTTTATTTTTTTTCCAGGCTTGTGGATTGCTTTTCATCTTGCTTCTTTACCGGACTTTTTTAGTTTGCTCTTTTTCTAGGAGTGATAATACTTCTTCTCTTGGAAACTGCTGAACTTATGTTTTCTCTTGTTGGTGTTTTATTCAAGTTTGCATTTGTTGTTGAATTTGGTGTATCCATCATTTCAACTGCATCATAATGCTCCTGACCAGTTATTGAGAAAAGTGCTACTTTTATGAAATCTGTTGATGTATTATAATCTCCAAGATCTGGGAAAATGTCATACACAGAATTTGAAACTTTACTTGAATAGACACGTATTGGGTGTCTGTAGATGTTTGATAATGCTAAAGGCATCATATCTGCTAAATCAGAATTCCAGTGGCCATTATTACTGAGGTCGTGCAAATAGTCAACATAACGTTTTGTCTTCTCTTCTTCGGATAAGTGTTCATCAAAACTTAAAAAATTGTTGTAATGTGCTCTCTCATGTTGAAGGTGTTCAACTAAATCTTTCCGCATCTGTTCAACATTTAATTCGGAATTTCCTTCTTGTAATCCATGTAAAACTGCTTTTAGGAAGCAATAATGGTGTAATTATGTGTGTTGATGCTGAAACTGGTTCACATTCCACAGATAAGATTATCAAAATAAAACACAAGCAGTGAAATGAAATATAATCTCATGTAATAAAATATCACAGTCTGTTTATCTTAATTATCTGTCTTATTTGTAGAGCAAAATGGTACTATGTGGCAGATAGAACCTTTTTGCACTTATGTCAATGTAGATAAAACCTTTTTGCACAAATTAAATTTGACATTTGTAGATAAAACCTTTGAACAAAAACATATTACTTTTTCAATCTTATTATTTACTATATGACTTTAATATTTTTACAGATAAGAGATAGTATAATTTCACTTATTTCTGCATATAAAACTGAAAAATGATGGAAAATACAGATAGAACCTTTTTGCTCTGAACCCTCGATTTGTGAAATTAATTTTTGTTATAGATACTGATATTATGTTATATCTGACCAAATAGTGCTTCCCTTAACTATTAGGGATACTAAGTTATAAGCTGTCAATTAAGTTAGTTGTTACAGCCAAAATGCAATATAGATATTGTTACGATATAAAAAAATATATATATTCCCGACTTGGAACAGGCATTTCTCAAAATAGAAAATGGTGGATTAAATTCAGTTTATATGTGTTATTCTAGTGGGATTTTGTCTGATGCTTGGTCCGTTTCTGTTTGTGTTACATTTTAGTGTTGTGTCGTTGTTCTCCTCTTGTATTTAATGCGTTTCCCTCGGTTTTAGTTTGTTACCCCGATTTTGTTTTTTGTCCATGGATTTATGAGTTTTGAACAGCGGTATACTACTGTTGCCTTTATTTAAAGCTAGCGATACCCTTCACTTGATGACAGTCACATTAAGTTCATTATATCGACCAACATGCCTTTCCCTGATGTGTTTCCTTTGCCTTTTCAATGACGCTGTATGATGTTCCAGCTGAATCATTTCCAAATTTCGCTTTTTTTGCAGCATATCCTTATCAATATCTGTACTCTTTGATGGTGATAGATCTGGGGATTCCTCCATTGATTACATTGCCTTTAAATGATTGACATGACTTTAAACCATTGTCTGCTAAGAAAATTGGAGGTTAACGTTGAAGGATCCTTGTTTACTAAAAAGAATAAATAAGACGCCACATGGGTTGGTTTTTTTTATATGATTCCGTTGATGGCTATGTTGAACGTGGTCTGTATATCCATGGTTGTGCTTAAGATATCCATTGTTTGTATTTAAAATAATCGCATCAGAATCATTGCCTCTTAAATCAAGTCCTTCTCCTTAACTTCCACTAGTTAAATAACCAATCCGATTTCACTTATTTGCAGGCTAATCGTCTGACTTTTACATCCTTCACGGAACCAATATTTACAGATAAATTGTAGTATCTCTCTGATGTCCTTAATAGAGGGACGAAAGACATCAGAGACATTCAAACTCATATATCGCAAATAAATTGACAACGCCATGGCTATAAAAAAAATAATTTAAAAACCAGACAAATATTAGTTAACAAGAAACAATATAGAAAAGTAAAGACTAAGCAACACGAACCCCACCAAAAACTGGTGGTAATCACAGGTGCTCCGGAAGGGTTAGCAGATCCTTAAAACATAGATACTTTTAATCTGAAAAGTTTACGGACATTTTCTCTTGCAATACACTAAACATAGAAACTAATATTATTAGATCCTTAACAACTGAATAACCCATACCATTCAGTGATTTCTGAGTTCAGTATTTTTGTGATTTTACTTTTTCATGGCTCAGCTTCATAATGGCTTCATAAGTGCCTAGTTGATGAACAGTTTCAATTAATCTTTTGGTATAACCTCAAGATTTACCAATCATAACGTGTGTCATCTTTGCCCATATTTTTAAATATTATAACAGATATTTATATAAATCAAATACAAATTAATAGGTCCTTAGTTTGACCAGTGTGCATAGTAACATTGAAAAATATTTTGAACAGGAAAAAAGTTGTCTGCATTATGCTTATTTTCCTAAGATCCATATTGGTGAAAAACACTTCTACTGTCGATGCGTTCCTAGTAACAGAAAACACATACAAAATTACACTGACATTTGTATAATATAGACATATATTTGGGAACAAGATTTATAAAGTAAATATCAAACTTTAAATGAATTTAAAAAAAAACATTTTGACTATATTTTTTTTTAATAATTCCATAATTATAGAATAAATACTTACTTCACCTCTGTTGTCCATAGAGGTCAACATTTTATCTAAATCAATCACAAGGTTATTGAAAGTATGGTATGTTAAAAGACCTTTTGATATGGGGTTGAAAGGCAATCTACAAAATGGCTGGGTCCACCCCTGTTATTTTATGAGTATATAAGATAGATAAATCATACTTGTATTTAAGTCTTCTTCCAATTCCTGTGATAGACACAGGTTCTTGTTTTGCTGCATTATGTTCCAATAGATCCTGGTCATTAACAAGCAATATTTTGAGCTCTTGGTCTTCTGGTATGATCTGTTTATAAAGAATTATCTTATTTAGTGTGCATGATCATAACTATTTTACATGGTTAACTTAGTGATGCGTTTCTCTCATTGTGAACTTGTTCTCGTCCTGAATATGCATGAAATATTTGCCACTGGACGTTAAGCAACCAACAATCAATCAATCAAGTAATGAGGCGTCTTTCTCAGACAAGAGGTGAAATTAAATTATCTATGAAGTTAACAATAAATACAATAGGTAGGTTGTTATAATAGATGATGATGGTCGGGGAAATTTGGACTGCCATTGGAAAATGAGGGTATATTGGATAGAGACAGAAATTTTGCCTTGCAACAGGCCACCTACGGACCCCACTTCGACAAGCGTTTTACTGCCGGTCGGGGGAAGACCAAATGACTATATTTCTATACCCCTGAACACCTGTTTTTAATAATGTTTAAAGAGAATAATTTATACTAGCAGATAAATATGTTATTGAGATTTTTTTTTCATATAAACATATAAATTCTGTGATATATTACGAGTGATTACATGTGACTTTTTATATACCATATTAATAGCTTATATCTACATGAAATCAATTTCAATCTTTTAAAAATTTGAAGATCTATTTTCACAGATAGAAATTCGGCTGTGTCAGTTTCATTTTCGATCTCGAGGTTAAACAATATCTTAATCTATATGCAGTTATCTAAAATTACCCAGATAGATAATTTATTCTGAACAACTGGCTCACACACGCGCTTTTAATTAGATATGGAGTTCCGTTATCTGAGCTTTCGATTAATTTTTCAAATAAAAATCTTGGAATGTCTGACGATTGAATAATTATTGATATGTATTCTATTTGAAAGTCGAAATTATTATATTTCTAGTGATATATTATGTTTAACCCTTTTGACGATTGTTGTTTTAAATGCGAAAAGAATGATATTTATTATTTTTTCGATTCGTTTTGAAAAGTAATTAAATTAACTCGGGTACTTGTATGTACACTCCATTTCAATTTCAGATAAGCACGCCTGGTAAACCATCTAATCTCAACCAAATGTTGAGACGGAAAAAAGTATTCTGGCACTTCCTGTTGAGCTTTTCTGGTTCAAAATATTCAAAATAAACACAGGGTAGGTAAACTTTTCGTCAATTTACTGAAAATCAATGAGTTTTTTGTAAAATCGGAGAATGTCATGCCATAGATAATGGAATTACGGTTTATCTCGTGTATAACACAAATGAATATGATTTAAAATGACATCGTAATGACTTTTCTCCAGCAGGTAAATGTGGCCTGCGCAGTCAGCTATTGACAAAATGACAGTGATATCATTGATAAACTAGCATATATATCAGTAAATTAGTATTTTTCTAAAACATTATAAACATAAAATTACTGTTTGTTCTTTTTCTTTACTAATATAATTTCATTAAGCTAAATATGTTATAAAGTATGTCATGTTGAGATTTTCTGGTATCGGTTGAGATATTCTGGAACAATGTTGAGATCTTCTGGTGAATGAAATTTTCAACTATAAAAAAGAAGATGTGGTATGACTGCCAATGGGACAACTGTCCACAAGAGACCAACATGACACAGACATTAACAACTATACGGCCTTCAACAATGAACAAAGCCCATACCGCATAGTCAGCTATTAAAGGCCCCGATATGACAATGTAAAACAATTTAAACGAGAAAACTGAAGGCCTTATTTATATATATATATATATATATATATATATATATATATAAATTAACGAAAAACAAATATGATTCAATATGTAACACATAAACAAACGACAACAAACTGAATTACAGGCTCCTGACTTGGGACAGGCACATACATAAATAATGTGGAGGGGTTAAACATGTTAGCGGGATCCCAACCCTCCCCGTTACCTGAGACAGTGGTCTATATAACAGTACAACATAAGAACGAACTATAAAAATCAGTTGAAAAAGGTTCAACTCATCAGAAGGACAAAAATACAATTGGACGTGGCCGGGTTCTTGAACATCCTGACAACAAAAAGACACTAGGAACAGATCTGAGAGTACTCGCAGTTATCTGACAGCTAGTTCAAAGCCACTAACAACTAATAAAAAATAATGCATCTAAGAGTATACCATGAGAAGTGAAGTAGGTAATGTGTTTAGATGATTGTTTTTATGACAAATATGTAACTTTATAATAACATACATGTAGCAGTTGCATGTTGGTAATTTAACATTACGAAATCTGAAACTAGCTTATTTGCTCTAAATGAATTAAGAAAAATCTTTTAATTTTTAAAAATTTTCACGACAGCATTTTAACAGTCATGACATTATAAAACAGTTACATAACCACATTTAGTAACAATGAATGGTAACTTTGACCATAATCATAAGGTTTCCCAACCTCACCACACACCTTTCAAGTAACAAATTTCGAAAACGTAATCCAAAAACAAATTAAATAACAGTTCATCTGTTGACTAAACCAACTTTGTGTGGGCCAGCATAAGAATTGACCTCATTTAAGATTTAAAAAAAAATTCATGAAAATCTGGAAACTCATATGAAATATGTTTCATTTAAATGCAACTGTTTGTCATTCAATAAAATATAATTTTTGCTCCCATGTTTATCGTGTGTATTCCATTTATTATAGTGTCAACAAATACATACTGAGTCAAAATGATTTCATTTCAACAAGTTAAATAACATGTTTCATCTTCAGTATGTGTTCAGAGTACCAAAAACAATCTACACCTTCAGTATGTGTTCAGTACCAAAACAATCTACACCTTCAGTATGTGTTCAGTTCCAAAACAATCTACACCTTCAGTATGTGTTCTAAAAAAATAAACACAAACACTATGTAAAGACATCATGTATATCATAAAAGCAAATATCAATTTAATATATCATCAAAACCAAAACAAATGCTTAAACATGTTCAAGATAAAAAGCTAACATAAACATGATAAATCAAGAAAACTTAACCAAATCAGTATTCTTTCCTTAAACTGATAAATGCCATTTTCTTTATAATTATCATATTTATGACTTAAACGTCCCAAAATATTAAGCTCTTAACAATAACAAAAACAAAAAAACTTAAGTGCTCTGGGTGGATAGTTAGAAGTTCCTAATCCACTCCTCATTTTGCTACAAAGTAACAAACAAATAGACGAAAGTGACAAACATCTGATATATTCAGTGAAAATCAACATTGTAAAATTTCTCATTGCTAATGTTGCTAAAAACAAAGCACATCATATAAAGAGATTAGTACTCATTCTTTCCACTGAACATAAAAGTCGTTTAACAATGTTTAACTTGTAAAACAATCCAAAAAAGAATGATAAACACTTACAGTACTACTGTATGTAACTTATGTAACCTACCGAATTAGACTATTTACCGGATTTGTAATCACATAAGCAACACGACGGGTGCCACATGTGGAGCAGGATCTGCTTACCCTTCCGGAGCACCTGAGATCACCCCTAGTTTTTGGTGGGGTTCGTGTTGTTTATTCTTTAGTTTTCTATGTTGTGTCATGTGTACTATTGTTTTTCTGTTTGTCTTTTTCATTTTTAGCCATGGCATTGTCAGTTTGTTTTGGATTTATGAGTTTGACTGTCCCTTTGGTATCTTTCGTCCCTCTTTTATGTAAATTTACAAGTCGGAATCACACACCTGATATTGTTGATATCTGGATCTGTTCAAAACTATTTAAATCTAATCATGAAAATCTCTAACCTAAATTTTATTTTACAAGCGCATGAACAATAATGGACAGGCATGGGAACCAGACACTTGAACCGGAAATATCACAAATCTTTAAACACAAACATAAATCTAGACCCTCCCTGTGGCAGTAAGTCCGGAGGGTCTAACACCTTCACAAATTCACTCATTAAAGTTAAATACTTTTCGTTTTCGAGGGACCACAGGTTTTTGTCGAGCCTGCAATTTTTGTTGCAGAAAGATCGACATAGGGATAGTGATCCGGCGGCGGCGTTAGCTAACTTCTTAAAAGCTTTATATTTTAGAAGGTGGATGACCTGGATGCTTCATACTTTGTATATAGATGCCTCATGTTACGAAGTTTCCGTCAGTCACATGTCCAATGTCCTTGACCTCATTTTCATGGTTCAGTGAGCACTTGAAAAAAAAGTTCAGATTTTTTGTAATGTTGAATTCTCTCTTATTATAAGTAATAGGATAACTAAATTTAATATGTGCGTACCTTGCAAGGTCCTCATGTCTGTCAGACAGTTTTCATGTGACCTCGACCTCATTTCATGGATCAGTGAACAAGGTTAAGTTTTGGTGGTCAAGTCCATATCTCAGATACTATAAGCAATAGGGCTAGTATATTCGGTGTATGGAAGGACTGTAAGGTGTACATGTCCAACTGGCAGGTGTCATCTGACCTTGACCTCATTTTCATGGTTCAGTGGTTATAGTTAAATTTTGTGTTTTGGTCTGTTTTTTTCATACTATATGCAATAGGTCTACTGTATTTGTTGTATGGAATGATTGTAAGGTGTACATGTCTAGCGGGCAGATGTCATGTGACCTTGACCTCATTTTCATGGTTCAGTGATTATAGTTAAATTTTTGTGTTTTGGTCTGTTTTTCTCATACTATATGCAATAGGTCTACTATATTTGTTGTATGGAATGATTGTAAGGTGTACATGTCTAGTGGGCAGATGTCATTTGACCTTGACCTCATTTTCATGGTTCAGTGGTCAAAGTTAAGTTTTTTGTGTTTTGGTCTTTTTATCTAATACCATATGCCATAGGTCAACTATATTTGGTGTATGGAAATATTTTATGATCTTTATGTCAGTAGCGCAGGTTTCTTTTGACCATGACCTCATTTTCACGGTTCATTTGCACAGTGTTAAGTTTTTGTGTTTTGGTCTATTTTTCTTAAACTATAAGTAATAGGTCAACTATATATGTTGTATAGAAGCATTGTTAGCTGTACATGTCTGCCTGGCATGGTTCATCTGACCTTGACCTCATTTTAATGGTTCATTGGTCTTTGTTTAGTTATCTTGGTTAATGTTAAGTTTATGAGACAGTTGTAATAAAGCTTTATACTTAGGACTATCAACATAATATCAAATATTAGTATAGAAGGCGAGACATGTCAGCGTGTGTACTCTTGTTCTTTTGGTAGTATTGGACCCAATGTACGCCATTCTCTTATTTTCGCTACCTGCAAAATTAAACTTATTTATTGACATGGAATGCCACCAATCATACTACAGACCAACTCACCAAACTATCATTATTATTCCACTTTTTGTAACTATTGACATTGGAATATTCGATTGTGTGAGACTATCTTTTATGACATTAAACAAAATTCATATTTTCTATAGATGTAAAGCAATACAGAAAACTAGTTTTCAGCTTGGTATTATCTGAAGTATAACTAGAACAAGCAAATTGATTAACTTTAAAAGTATAAATCACTTACCACTGCTGGTAGCAATTGTTTGCCATTAGAAATGGAAACATATGTCCAAACAGCTGGTGATGGTGTTACTATGAGATGTGTCACGGTACTTATCTATCCCAAATTCATGTGTTTGGTTTTGATGTTATTTGTTATTCTCATAGGATTTTTTCTAATGCTTAGTACGTTTCTGTGTGTGTGTGTTACATTTTAATGTTGTGTCGTTGTTCTCTTATATTTAATGCGTTTCCCTCAGTTGTAGTTTGTTATCCCGATTTTGTTTTTTTTTGTCCATGAATTTGTGTTTTGAACAGCGGTATACTACTGTTGACTTTATTGGACACTTTGGGTGACTTTGGTAGAGGTGGTTGTAATTTGAGTAATGTATGGCAATCTGGACGTGGGAAGTCCAGTATTCTTGGTGGTGATGACTCTGGTTGCTGTTTTGACTCTGGTTGCCTTGGTGACTGGTTGCCTTGGTTACTCTGACTCTGGTTTTCCACTTACCCTCAACGTGATTATTTGTTCGATTGTCCATGTCCTTGTTGTACACATTCCATGTTGCCGGTTGGAACTGACCATTGCGCTCAAAATAGAGCAGAAGTTCTTTCAAGCTATGATATCTCCTGCATAGGTTTCTGGTTTCTACATCTTGCACAACCAAATAAAAATTATGTCGCACAACTGCTACAGGGAGGTACGCTATGGCCATCAGCTTGAGAATGCACCTTTTGAGTCTTGCACTTCTGTTGTAAGAGCGTCTAAGTCCCTCGTGTTGTACACGCCTCCGAACACTTTTACAAAAATGAAAAAAAGCAGCCCATGATACAAGCATTTGGAAAGTCTGTATAAGCAGTTATTATAGCGGTTTCGAATTCAGATATTATATTGTTAGGGGTAAGTTGGTTATTTGTTAGGCGGGAATATCGTATCTTCAGATGTCCCAAAATTTGGCGATATTTTGCCACATTTCTGTCTGTCATATAGAATACAAGAGGTATAACTCTATCCCTATAAGATCCATGGATGATTAGAAATTGATTGTAAGGAGCTGGTGTAGATTTAAATGTTGCATCAATATAAATGTCGTTCTTTGACCCAAACAACGGAGTGTTGTATCGTGCAAAAAACAGTAATGCCCCGTCCATTATCCAATTTATTTAGAAAATGGTTCTTATCTAGCGTAACGCGCCAGCTTCCACGAATATCGACGTCATTTATTGATACTGCTATCTCAGGCATGTATCTTCTTCTTGTTCGGTCAAGAGTAGATATGACACTGTCATACGTAGGGATATTATCCCTTTCTGCTGGAGGGATCTGATTGGCTATATCGTCATATCCTCTCGAACTGTAAGGGAAGGGTTATCAGCCACCGCAGCCGTCATCTGTCGTCTTATATTGGAACTCAGAATCAAGTCTTGCTCCTCTGAATGATCATTTTGACCAACCTGGAAAAGATTTTTTTAATATCAAATTATGTTTCCTAGCATCATTTAGTAAGATATATAAAAAGGATCAGAACTTTATTTTAGTGGATTTATTTCGTTTTCCAAATTAATATTCGGTCAAACAGGTATCTATCCTTCGATATATTTACTAATTATGGACTTTTAACAAGGTCAGGTCAGTACTTTATTGTATAAGGACTTGTTTAGATTATATGGACCGAGGACGAAGTCCGAGATTCAATATAATCTTACAGGTCCATATAACGTATTGACTAAGTGAAAACTCCTACATTGGTATATAACATATGTAGATAATATTATAAGTTTGAAAACGATATTGACTCGATGTTACTTTTTTTGGAAATGATATTGACGATTTTTACCGAGATATATCAATATCGAGGATATACTTCAATAAACTCATCATAGATACCAGGACTAAATTTTGCATATACGCCAGACGCGCGTTTCCAATTTTGATTAAATATCGGCTTACAATCTGATTCCTAACTATATTAAGACTTAAACAGTGTTTTGGTATATTTAGTTTTAAATGGTTACGGTGGTATGGTTGTCTTTCGCAAATTATTGTAAATAACAGAGAACCTAAGAAGCAGATTTTCAATCAAATGAGCAAAATTTGAGGAGAAATACCGATACATAATGTGAGTTTTCATTCAAAAGAATTAAAAAATAAGATTTTAACTTATAAACATAAATATATTTACATGCATAAATTAGTTTTGATTGATTTTTAATGTTTTTAGATTGGCATGTTAAGGGGAGGTAACTCTGATAAAAAGAATTTTCTGCAAGATTCAAGATGAAATTTCGCCAGTTCTTATTTTAACCGGAGAAAAATACGGTAACACTACTTTTCTTTTGATATTCTCAAAACTTTTTGTAATAGCTATCTTTTCGTATTTTATTTTACAATTATATCTTTCAGTTTAGCTTTTAATCACAATCATAATGATTTTTTTCTCTCTGTATAATCCATATAAAATGTGTCATTGTGCCCCGACCTGTAGCTTTAGTAAATACTCAGTGACGTATCATTTTTATTTTTGATTGATTGATTGATTGTTGGTTGCTTAACGTACAGTGGCAAATATTTCATCCATATTCAGGACGAGAACAGTTCACAATAAATACAATAGGTAGGTTGATACAATAGAGGCCATCTGGGATGATGGTCGGGGAAATTTGAACTGCCACTTGAAAATGAGGGTATATTGGATAGGGACAGAAATTTTACCTTGCAACAGGCCACCTACGGACCCCTCAAAAAGTTGTTGCAAGGGTTCTTAACGTGCAAAGAGCGTGGCACTCTCTTTACACGAGGCATCGGATTTAACGTCCCCTTCTGACCGGACGTGACTGCGAACTTGATACATCCCGCACAGCCAAACGGACGCCCCACTTCGGCAAGCGTTTTACTGCCGGTCGGGAGAAAACCAAGTGACCATATTTCTATACCCCAGTCACCCTTGGGGTGTTTATTTTTGAACATATCACAATCAATACTACGTTTTGGCAAAGTACCTCCTCTACAAGCACCTCTTCCCCTTTTACCAACACTTCAAGCACGCCTAAAACACAAAAAGTAAATGTGATTAAACATGTTATGCTTTACATAAATAAGCAAAAAAAAAGAGAAATTCCCATAATCACTCAAAGGAGAAAGAAGTGATTTTTGCTGACTTTGCCATTTTCATATTTAGTTTTTAAAATTCATCAATTGTACTAGACTTTGGGAAAATAAATATAATAGTTTGATGTCCGTCTTCTCAAATATTTGGTCAGGTTTTTATACGTCCGTCTTTTAGACGGGACGTATTATGGTATACCGTTGTCCTTCCGTCCGTCGTCCACACTTCGGACAATAACTCAGAAACACTTTCACCAATTTCCATGAAACTTAAGTGAATTGTTTATATCTATTGACGTAAGCTCCCTTTGGGTTTTTTTTTTTAATTTCAGATTTTAAGTTTTGGATTTATGGGGTTTTATTCATAAAAAAGGGGGGATTTTCAACACTTCGGACAATAACTCAAAAAGGCTTTCACCAATGTCCATGAAACTTTGGTGAATTGTTTATATCTATTGATGTAAGCTCCCTTTCAATTTTTATAAATTTCAGATTTTAAGTTTTGGATTTATGGGGCTTTATTCATAAAAAAGGGGGATTTTTAACACTTCGGACAATAACTCAAAAAGGCTTTCACCAATGTCCATGAAACTTTGGTGAATTGTTTATATCTATTGATGTAAGCTCCCTTTCCATTTTTATAAATTTTAGATTTTACGTTTTCTTAAGTAATGAATTTTTAACTTAAAAAAGGGGGATTTTATGCAACTTTGGTGAAACTTTGGTGAATATATTAATGTAACATCCCTTTTGATTTGTATAAATATCAGATTTTACATCAACTATACCAATTTCGTCAGATTTCACATTTTATGCTGTCTTATTAAAAAAAAAAATCGAAAACAGCCGGACATTTAATCGGTGAAAACAGATCCTTTGTATGATGATCAACTATACCAATTTCGTCGAAGCTGTCAGATTATAATTGTAAGTACAACATAAAAGTATATATCTGTATAGAATTTTGCATGTACATGTATGCCTTTTCTCACCTGTGCAACTGCATAGTATATCATTGTATAATTATTCATTCCTTCATCTGTGTGGACTCTCATACTAAACTTTAAAAAAAATATATGAAATATATAAACTTATAACCTTCTAGTGGCAACAAGGAAAATTTGAGGTATCTGAAAGCCTGTTAGAATTATTATTTCAATACTTGATATGTTTATTATTCATTGTTATTAATAAAGAAGTATTTATAGTGCTAAATTTTTTCATAAAGTGTATACCTCAAGTTTCCCTTTGTGATTTCTGGTTTTTTGAAAACTGGTAAATTCTTAATTATTTGAAAAAAATTATTGCATGACTTCAACAAATTGATTCTTTTTTGCTGAATTAATTATAAATAGAATGAACATAATAATTTAATATTCATATTTCATAAATTCAAAATTCCAAGCAGATTATACCAGGAATAACAAAAAGTATGACAGCTATATTTGTATCTATCATCACATTCCTACTAATATAGTCCTCCACGTTGGTGTTGCTGGGCAACATGCAGCAGTATGGATACAATATTCCATTTATTTTAGATTTATTTAAAAACTGTCTAAGCAGATTATTTATTTATTTGCATACAGAAAATACGCAATAGAAATTTATAGCAAAGTACCGCAATAACAATTTTTACAAAAGTACAGCAATAGAAAGTATTCAAAAGTACATACTGCTGGATGGCTAAATGTCATGCTTACACATTGTGAGGGTTGTCCACTCAGCGGTGAATGGTTCCTACCCAGTGGTAGAGTAAATCAATTCAGAAATTATTCATGATCTGTACGTGCATACTGCTGGATGGCTAAATGTCATGCTTACACATTGTGAGGGTTGTCCACTCAGCGGTGGATGGTTCCGACCCAGTGGTAGAGTAAATCAATTCAGAAAGTATTCATGATCTGTACATGCTTTCACCCTTAGTTTGATTTTATGTTAGGCAACCAACAACCTTAATTAAATCCATTATTCCTTTCTAATTACATTTTATAAGTAGTAATCAAATTTTTACCAATAATTTGATACAAAACAAAATCTTACTGAGCTGTCGGCATTTTTTTCCCAGTTTGATATTGTCTGTTTAATTGCAGATCAATTAATATGGACAATTATTCTGAAAAAAAATGCAACAAATGGCAGATGAACTTGTAAATAAATCTTACCAGCTGAGGGGAGTGTTCAGCAACTTTTCTGCAACAGTCAGTAGTGATGATGCAGCTTTTTTTAGAAAAACATCTGAGGACATCAGAAAAATTGGCCAACAGTCGAATGAAACTTCAAAACAAATCAAAGACAATGCAAGTAAACAGCAAAAAGTGGACTTAGAAAAACATAAAAAGGACAGAAAAGAGATGGCAGCATTGGAAAACAAGAACTTTTTATTTTCATCTCAGCAGTCATCTACTAGCTCAAATAAGCCACCTTCATCATCTCAGCAATCATCTACTAGCTCAGTTAACCAAGCTTCACCATTTGATAGCTCTGTTGATCAGGTATGTTAAGTCGTGCATAAAATTAGCACAGCTCAATATTATTACTGCACATGTTAGTTGTGCTAGGTAACAAATTTGATGCTCTATAGACATCAAGCATTATTTGCATAAAAGAACAAACAATAAAATAGGATGAGCAACATAGGATATCATAATCAGATGTCCCAAATACTGTAAGCATTATCTGCAATTAAAATCACATACTGTTGTTTTAAGAATTTAAATTTTAGATTTTGTAGCTATCCCAATGAGCAATGATTTGACTTAACACCTAAGGAACAAGATATATTCTTTGTTCCTTTATGAGGAATTTATAAGGAAATGCATGGTCAATAAGCATATATATTTTTTTTATGCAGCTTTCATTGAAGATAAAGACAGCATTGATTTTACAGATTCCTTATAATATATATATATACCCATTAAATTGTGGCTCCCTATAGTTTTTAGTCTGTCTGTCTGTCAATGATTTATATGTTTTCCAGTAAATTCTGGTTTGCATTAACCGTTTTAATAAGTTAACTTCTTGTATTTAATATCTAGGAAAGTTAATGGCTACAAAATTGTAATAATAGTCATATTTTACTTTATTTCCAGAGCAGCAAAAGTAGAGCAAACTATTTTGCCATGTACAAAAGATTACAAAGGAAAAGCAAACATATGAAGACAAAAGAAAAGCAGGCAAGAGAAAATAAAAACCTAAACCCTCTGTGGTGAAAAATCAAACAGAGAGAGAGACTAAAACTCGACAGGATAAACGATTAGATCCATTGTATAAGGAAGGTGAAACTGAAAGAGAAACTAAAATTAGGAAAGAAAAACGATTAGATAAAACATATAAGAAAATTGAAACATTAAGAGATTCAAAAGATCGTAAGGATAAACGTTTGAATCCATTTTATAAAAAATGTGAAACAGGAAGAGAAACTAAAACTCGACGGGGTAAACGTTCAGATCCATTGATTAAGAAATGTGAAACTAAAAGAGAAACTAAAACTCGACGGGATAAACGTTCAGATCCATTGATTAAGAAATGTGAAACTGAAAGAGAAACTAAAACTCGACGGGATAAACGTTCAGATCCATTGGTTAAGAAATGTGAAACTGAAAGAGAAACTAAAACTCGTCAGGATAAACGTTCAGATCCATTGATTAAGAAATGTGAAACTGAAAGAGAAACTAAAACTCGTCAGGATAAACGTTTAGATCCATTGTATAAGGAAGGTGAAACTAAAAGAGAAACTACATGTAGAAAGCAGAAAAGACTCTTTGTTTCATCAAACATAACAAATGTGATTGAAAAGTTCCATTCAACTGTAAATAATGGACCAATATATGTTTGTACAAGCTGTCAACAACTTTGGTATAAACATAGTGTAAGAAAATTCAAATCTGTTTTTCCCAGTGCTGATGTAGATGTGATTCAGAATTGTCCACAAACTGCAAGTGTAGATGACACTGAATGGATATGCAGTACCTGTCAGTCACATCTGAAGAAAGGAAAAATTCCTCCTTCATCAACTATGAATAAAATGACTTTCCCAGAGCAAGGAATATTGAAGAAAATGAATCATTTAGAATTGTCATATGTATCTGTCCTTTTGCCTTTCATGAAAATTCATCAAGAACCTCGTGGAAAACAAAAATTCATTCATGGCAATATGGTTTTGGTACCTGCAAATATTTCACGAACAGTGACAAATCTGCCACAAATGACATCTGAAACAGCCACTATTAAGGCAACATTGAAAAGAAGGTTAAAGACAATAGAACTGATCCAAAGGACACTGGAATTGAAAATTATGACATTGGAATTGACCTAGGTTTACAGCCCTCAAACCAAGAGCAAGACTGAACAGAGATGTTATTTACAAATAAAAATCAACAGAATTGATTGATTGATTGTTGGTTGCTTAACGTCCAGTGGCAAATATTTCATGCATATTCAGGACGAGAACAACGTCACAATAAATACAATAGGTAGGTTATTGTAGTAGAGGCCATCTAGGATGATGGTCGGGAAAATGAGGGTATATTGGATAGGGACAGAAATTTTGCCTTGCAACAGGCCACCTACGGACCCCTCAAAGAGTTGTTGCAAGGGTTCTTAACGTGCAAAGAGCGTGGCACTCTCTTTACACGAGGCATCGGATTTAACGTCCCCCTTCTGACCGGACGTGACTGCGAACTTGATACATCCCGCACAGCCAAACGGACGCCCCACTTCAGCAAGCGTTTTACTGCCGGTCGGGAGAAGACCAAGTGACAATATTTCTATACCCCAGTCACCCTTGGGGTAAAAAAAAAATCAACAGTAAGATAACGTGATAAAAATTAAAAACGACTTAAATATAATAACATTTTTATATTCTTCATTAATTCCAATTTCTTTTAAAAATGCAACAATATTTGTAAAAGGAACATTATTAAATAAATCATACATATTATTGACATTGAAATGCTTCCTACGAATATCAGCAAAGTCAATACAATTGATTAAAACATGTTTAATAGTATACTTGCAGTTGCAAGGTACACATTGTGGTTCATCTTCATTTTTTAAAAGATACTCGTGTGTTATTCTAGTATGACCAATCCGACATCTAGAAATAACACACTGATCTTTACTGCACATAACATTATTAAAAGGTTTGCCTAAATAAGGTTTAATTTCATGTAATTTATTATCATTTTTTAACTCCATTCATTTTTCAATATATTAAAAACATATTCTCTAACATTAGATTTAAAATCAGTATAAGGTTGTAAGAAGCCAATTAGAAATGGAATTATTCGAAGGAAACAGGCGCGTAGCTGCCTTTACGCAAAAAATCATTTGCTTGCACATGTTTTTCACACAAAAAAAACCCAAAAAAAATCCTGAAATTGAATTTCGGATAGTCTTTAGTCTTTCCGGATTATCGTGTCTGGCGGTGTCTACAATCACGACACAAAGTTTAACCCCGGTAGAAATCAAAATAAAAATGAAGAAGCTAGAGTTTTATTTTAGCACGAAGGCAGCGGATAACGAAAGCCAAAACGTTTTATCTAATTCGCCCAGCAAAGATGTAAATGAGCCATGTACATCGTTTTCACAAGACGTTACTGCAAAGAAAATAACATTGTTTGATATTATCCTGATATGTCTAGCCTCACAAATGATGAGTTGTCAAAACATGAAACAAAAGTCAACCTACTGCAGCAAAAATGGGAGCCAAACTCGTATGGAAACTACTCTTTCCCATCTAGGTAATTAGAATATGAAAAAAACAATATTACTTTTATATGTTATGATATAAATACCCCACCCCTTCCTGGCTTTCTGTAGTAACTTAGGCGGCTTCTGTGTTACAAATGACCTTCTACCGTTGTCGTAGAAACCTCTCATTTGATTTTAAAATGACCCTCGTGAGAAACACCACGGGTGTCTTGCAAGAAGCAGGACCTGCTTACCTTCGGAGCACCGGAGGTCGCCACATTTTTTCGGGGTCCGTGTTTTTCATCTGTAGTTAGTTTTCAATGTTGAAAGTTTTTGCTTGTCATTTTGTGTCTTATCTGTTCCCGGGTTTCCAAATTACGAAACCCGATAGGATGTTACTATCGTTTCTTGAAATATGGTATAGTAAGAAACAGATAGGGTATTTATCATTTTCATCATAAAATGGTCCAAAAACATTTTCGCCTCGCTTCGCTCGGCTCAAAAAATGTTCGCCTCGCTCCGCTCGGCGATATATGCTTGCACTTTATTTCAACTCAGCTACGCCCCTGAGGAAAGGAAGACAGGATTAAATAACAAAAAAGACTTTTCCGGAAGAGCTAGATCTCTTAGGATGGAGGGTTGTGGGTTTTTAGTACTGGTGTAAAATTGCGCGTTTGAAATTCGCACAGGTAGACATAACATAATTTTGTCGTTTAAAGTATGACGGGATACATAAATACAGTCACGTAAAATAGATATAACCAAAAACAGACTTAACAGTAAAAGTAATAATTGATTGATTGTGGGATGCTTTACGCCGCATTAGCACAAAAAGGCTATATCGCGGCGAGAGCTAAATCGAATATTTTTACAATTTAAAGCATATTTTTAAAATAATACAAAAAGTCCTTCAATATACTAAAATTCTAGACTAAAGCAAATTGATTATTTACAAATAAAAATCAATATGAGTAAAATAACGTGATAAAATTAAAAACGACTTAAATATAATAACATTTTTATATTCTATAATAAATTCCAATTTCTTTTAAAAATGCAACAATATTTGTAAATGGAACATTATTAAATAAATCATACATATTATTGACATTGAAATGCTTCTTACGAATATCAGCAAAGTCAATACAATTAATTAAAACATGTTTAATAGTATACTTGCAGTTGCTAGGTATACATTGTGGTTCAATTGCCTTGGGGTACTAGTGAAATGTATCTAGCCATATAAGGAGAGATGAATCGATATCGATTGAGTCACACAATGACCATGTCAAAACGATGAGTCAAATCACTATCCACGAATCTATTACTAGCGAAATGCATCTGGCCATATAAGGAGAGATTAATGGATATCGATTGAGTCACGCGATGACCATGTGTTGGTCAAAATATGAATATGTTATAACAAAGAAAATCCAAAAAATACTTCTTGAATTTCCATTCATACACTCCCTTGCAAACGGAAAAATACTTCTAGAAATTTAAGTTCTTGTGTATCGAGTCTTCATTGATAAAATCAGATAATTATCTGAGCATTTGTTTGATAGGTCTGGGGGAATACATTAGTTAATCTAGACAGTTTTTCGTGTGTATCAGGTCATCTTGGGTCAAACACATGATTGAAAATTCGAAAAGTACTTTTTCTGACTATTTAAATTAAAAATATATTATAGCCGAATGAGATCAGAAAAACTACTTCTTGAATTTCCATTCATATTCTCCTTTGTAAAATGCGCAAACGGTAAAAAATACTTCTTGAGAATTATTGACCTTATATGGACTTATGAGTCCTGCTGTGTCGTCCTAGTCTTTTCTGAAGTTTGAATGCTGACCATATTAGGTCAGCCGGAGGAGACGTTTAGATAAAGGGGCGGGGCTTGACCATATTTGGGTGCGCCCTCTCGCCCTGCGTTTTTGGGGTGCATAAAATGTCACCGTCCCTACTACTTCTGGTTTTTAAAAGTTTTATAAATTATGCCACAGATGATTCTTCTAGAGCTATTGTTTTTGAGATGAAACATTTTAGAGGATTTTCTATAAGTTAGTTTCTAAAATTTTCTTCGCCCCTTCAGTTATTTTTAAACACCGTTATGTTCGTAAATTATGAACAGATAAAATTGTGCATATCTGGGATATATGTTATTGAAAGAAAGTGTGTACAGCTGTCTTATTTTAAATCACCAGATATGTTTTATCCTTTTAGCAAATTATCTAGGTTGTCGTTTTAATAATCACCGTATATAATTCATTAAAAGTTTCGCAGAAGCTGATAGGAAAATAAAGAAAATGAAAATGATATCTTTCACCATGCGCGTAGCTACGTTTACGTCAAAACGCCCGGGCGTACACTTGAATTTGGTAAAACAAAATATATTCATCTAGATTTATTAAAAGAATTGGTTAACAGTACATCAACCTTCTAAGTATTTCTTCAATTGCTTGTAATTTCGAATAAAAGTGACAAAATTGGTGTCATATTTATAAATTTGTTCATTTTCTGTCAAAGTCTAAATCTACCTTGATTTCTATACTCGCTTTCCCTTTTTAAAGCAATTCCTTATGTACTTAGAATCGAAATATGGTTTGCATTTTTTAAAATTATAACTGTGTAGATGTAGGTTCAGTATGTGGTTAAAGTTTTTATATATTTTAAACAACTTTGTCAAACCGTCGTATGATTTTACGATATCTGGACAAAAACTGTTTATGGTCAGGTCAAAAGAGTATCCAGTGCATTGACATGACGAAATTATATATGATGAATTTTCCCGTAATTTATGGATTTTTAAAAGGAATTTCTTGAAGAAGTTACATTCTGAGGTTAGAATTTGGTACATATAAATTATTTGTAAAACCGTGGTCAAAGTTAGTGAAACTTTCTTGGAGGAAAACGCGTATAGCGCAAGAATAAATTTCCATCCTGGTATCTGTGATGTCGAGCTAATTTACATGATAAATTTATAAACCTCCATATTTTGTTATGAAACTTGTGCAGAAATTAAATGTTAAATAAAAATATTTGATTTGTTTAAATCCTGTAATGGACTGATAAATGAATAAACTTTTACGGGGAGAAATTTCAGGCGAAAACCAGGGTTCTATTTACACATTTTAATATTGCACCTAAACAACTCAGAAAATTAATCATTTCATGTTCATTTACGATTCTAAATAAACAATGAATAGATTAAACATAACAAATAACCATTTTGAATCTAAAGAATGTTGTTATTGATATGAGTTTTCAATGACAGGAATGGTATGTCATTCTCGATAACTTAAAAACTTTCGGAGGCTTAGCACCCGCTCATCTACTACCAGCTGGTTCATTGGCCTGGATCAAATAGGACCGAGGTTCGGGCGTACACTTAAAAATGACCTAGCTACGCCACTGTTCACGAATTGTTAAAGAGATAAATACTATGTCTCTTCTCAATTATGATTTAATGAACTGATGTTTATTTATCAGCATATCCCTATTGACCATTACTTGGTAAGTTTTAGGTAGAATTCATGGTTCTTAACATAAAATAAGATTAGAAAAATTAAGACAGGCTGTCATTTACTAAAAGCTATCAGTGGAATAACTATAGAAGTCCGCCTATATTTCTTACTATTAATGGTTTTGAAACTAAAGAGATGCTCATTTTAAAAATGCAGTTGGCTATTGAAAGGGTACACATTTTTACAAGACACGTGGAAGTTTGGGGAGATATTTTCCGTCCACATTTCAGAGTGAAGAAGATATGGATACTTGTTTAGAGTTAATAACTGATCAAGTAAAGTTATTGGAATCGGAACCGGGAATGGATGTAGTTTGGATACTCCATCATGCCTGCTCCAAATCAGTTGGTGTCACATTGAAGAAGGGTAGCTGGCTTTCCACTAACGACGTGACCAGTGTTGTAGAGGTCGTGGGTCACCACATCAGAATACTGACGATGTTTCCATCACAGACGGGAATATAAAAAAATAAATACCAGAAAGAGATGGTGGCATTGAAAGTAGTGTAGTATTGGGGATTCTAGCGAGTTTTCTTGCAATATATTGCAATGTCTGGAATGTGTGACGTCATTCAGTATGTAAGGAATGTTATAGGTTAAGAATGTGTAATACCCTTCAGTATGTGAGGAATGTTATAGGTTAGGCATGAGTGCCATTAATCAGTATGTATGGAATGTGTGACGTCATTCAGTATGTAAGGAATGTTATAGGTTGAAAATGGTTCAGTGATATGTTATATTATCAAGCGCAGTTTCCATATATTTTAAATGGCACCATTGGTGTTTGTAAAGAAGTCAATATTGAATCAGTTAGGATATACAGACTTGCAGCATTGGATGTCCAATTCAAATAATGTGTATATAGGTAGAGGTATGCCATCTTATGTTGAAGGCAGTAAATGGCAGAATCCTTTCCAGGTAAAGACATATGGACGCAATAAATGTATCCAGTTATATAGGAAATACATATCTACTGATACCACGGTCTATGATGGTAAGACATTGTCTGAATCATTGTGTGAACTTAGAGGTAAAAATCTAGGTTGTTGGTGTCACCCAACCCCCTGTCATGGAGACGTTCTGATAGAATTGCTTAAAAAAGGGTAACTGTGTCGGACTATGTCATATATTTCAACAACCACACAACAGTTAACATGTTTTCTGATAACTCATCAAGTCAGTATGCAAGCATTAGATCCAGTCTGAGTTCAATATATCGCAACTACGATTTCCATCTAGGCATAATAAAAATTACTGGAATCTGCATCATGCTATCCCTGATATGTACGACACTGGTTTTGACTAGTTCTTTATATAAAATTGATAAAGGATACAACAAAACAGAATGTATACAGCTATTAGATAAGTCAGACTTTCCCTGGAATGACACTCATTGCATTCAGTTATTTGAGCTACCAGACAATGAACTATATGTGAGAGTGTGCAGGTATCAAGAATCAGTTATACTGGACATAAGAAGGTTTCACAGAGGACAAGCTACTTCAATTGGGTTGTATTTGAACTTAAACCAATGGAACTATCTGGAGAGACTTCAGAATGCTATAGACAAGTCCATAGATAATGCATTAAATGTGACACTTCATAAAAATATTGAATAAAAGTAAAAGTTTTGTCTGTGATTCATTTCTTTCCATAGATTTCTATTAGATTCCTGACTGAGGCTGACTATTTTGTTAAGGTCAAATATACAAGATGTCTGATAACAGTTACTGGATACCTAAATTTCAACCTTTTTCTCAGGATTTTTTTTTTTTTGTTTTTTGTCATGTTTGCAGAAAACACTTTGATTTAGAATAATAATCTTTCCAAATGACTGCGAGGACAAAGAAACATACAAGTTTTCCCAGGATTTTCAGTTCTGATGGCACCTGTAGTAATAAAAGTTCATTTTGAAACGGATGTAAATGAAATTATGTTTTTGATGACTTCTCTTTTCAAAGAACATATACATGTTGCACCATATGCCACTTAAAACAAAACAACAGGTTAGAAAATCTATTTAATTAAAAGTAGGTAATTGACTCAGCAGGTGCATAAGCATTAACCTCTTACAACATACCAAACATCAAAACATGTGAAATGTCCATTATGAGGTGATTAACCTCAAAGACAGCCTGTGAAATAAATGAACACATTTTCATAACAATTTTTATTTTCATTCAATAAAAATAATGTAAATTTTTAACAAACAGTATTTTGATATCTAAAACATGTAAAGGTATAATTTCATATAAAATGAGCACAAAATTTAAATAAAAAATTTTTAAGATGGAAAAAAAAAGAAAAGGGATGGACATTTAAATTTAATGACAAAATTGACCCGTAATGTAATAATGTAAGGAAATCAAATATTCAAACAATGAATGATAACTTGAATAAAGAAACTTTGGAATATCATTTTCAGTGAACACTATTGTTTTCAAAATATTTAAGATTTTTGAACAGGAAAAAATTTGAATGAAAATTAAAAAAAAATCAAAAATTTACAATGATTCAAAATACGAAATCGTTCAACAAAAAACAGTATTTGACCAGTGTAGGAAACCATACTTACTAAGATTTAATTTTAGAAAAATAATGTAAGGAAATCAAATATTCATACAATGAATGACTAGTTATTAACTTTATCAATACAATGAGTAATGAGTATAAAAATGAGAACACACATTAATGCACTAGAAATTATGTTTCAAACATTTAATACTCATTAGTAGTGCTTGAAATATGCAAAGAAATAAATGACTAGTTATGAGTGTATTTTGGTACTATATATATATATATATAAACATTTGAGGTAGTGGAGATGAATGAAAACAATCACAATAAAAATTACAGATATACACATAATTAATACTATGATGCAAAAAAACTTTCAACAAGAGAAAAAAAAAACACCGACAAGGTATAATAGTTTATTATATCTTAAACATTTAAAAGAGTATGTTTGTATAAAATCAACACCATTACAAAGTTTTGAAATGTAAATATGATAAAGGTAAAACTCGAAAAATATACCAGGAATAATATAGAATGTATGAGCATGGGAAAAAAAAATTTTAGGAAGATTCAGGTTTTTGTTTAAAAAGTTTTAAAAATTGTTGAATGAAAGCAATAAATTACAACTTGTTTCAAATCATCCTACAAGAAACCATTACTTTACAAACCTTATTGAATAAAGTATAGTCTGTTAATACAAACACAAAAATGTTTGAAATTGTGCAGATGAATGAAAACAATCACAACAAAAATCTCAGATATACACATAATTAATACTATAATGCAAAAAAAGAAAAAAAAACGACAATGTATAATAGTTTATTATATCGTAAACATTTAAAAGAGTATGTCTGTATAAAATCAACACCATTAAAAAGTTTTGAAATGTAAATATGATAAAGGTAAAACTTGCAAAATTATTAAACGAGAAAAATATACCTGGAATAATATAGAATGTATGAACATGGAAAAAAAAAGTTTTAGAAAGATTTAGGTTTTTTTTTGTTTTTAAAAGTGAAACAAAGGATAAATTTTAATACTTTTTAGAAACAATAATATGAGTATGAAATTCTGAATAGAATAGACCTGTAATAAAGTTTATCTCAGTCTAACAAAAAAGAAAGTACTGCTATTATCAGGTAAAATTTCAACACTAACAATGTTAGCTAAAAAATGAATGTCGTTAAAAACAAATGTAAAAATAATCTAACCACTACAATAAAAATCACAGATATATACATAATTAATAAGATCATAAACAAGAAAACACATGTGTACATGTAAAGATGTACATAGCATCAAAATAATTTGTAAAACCAAATAGAGGTACAACAGTCAGTAACCCTATATATTTAAAATTAATATATGATTGAAAATAAACATAGAAACCTTGAACATTACTTGTTAAAATAAATGTGAAAGTTGATTAGAATTAGTTATCATTCATTTTTTTTTTCATATTGCCTTGCTGCCTTACTTCATTCACATTTTAAACACACCTCCATTGCAAAATAATCCAATGAAATTTAGTTAAGAAAAGGTTGACTGCTACACCTTTCTATTACCAAATGGATATATATATATGTATACATAAATTTCAACATTACTGAAACGAACTTTCAACATTACAAAAATTATATCGCTTTTATCAAATCATTATGGAATTTATCAACTCAATCAACTATGAAATTAGCAAAATGCCCAGCATAGAAATGTTCGATCCGAGACAAATGCCATGCAAATACTGTGTGGAAGATATGTTTGCAATGTTAGAAATGGCGCAAGTGAACCATGTTTTGCAGGATAATAGCAGTTTTGCTAAAGAATTAGTGGCAACATATCATACGCTGCTACATACAGACATTAGTAGTGGACTGCATTTATTATATTTTAAAGACATTAAATACCTAATTGGTTTAAAATTAATTGCAAAAAAAGTGAATGGAAGGGATGGAGACCTGGAAGATAATGTTATTTATGTAATGGTGACAGATATTATCAACAACAGGTATGTAGTTAAATACAATTTTTTTTTTACATTTTCCATTGTCCATAGCGATCAGGTGTATTCCTTATTCTTTGGGGTCGTTGAGGAATAGGAATAGGGATATTTTGTGGTGTGGGAACATTAATTTGTTGCCTCTGTTGAACATTCAGTTGATCATCGTTCATTAAATCTATCAAATCTCGACGAAACTTTATCAGAACACCAACTACAGCTAAAAAAGCACCTGCCAACACTTTAACTACATCTAAAACAAACAAAAATGTAACAAATCATCTATGAGTAAAGATTACTTTAAGTTTGTTTTAAGACCAAACCTGAAATATCTTTGTTTGCGGTTGCTCAGTCATCAACAGATGATGGGTTGGTAGGTAGAATAAAAAAATCTTGTTCAAAATGGTGATACATGTATTTAAGAATATTTATTATTTGTGCATATCATATTTTGCTTGAAATGTTTTTTTGTTTTATTTAGTAGTTTTTTTGTATATATATATGTGTATATATATATATATATATATATATATATATATATATATATATATATATATATATCAATTATTGGCGTAAAAGTCAGCATTTCGTGCGTAAAAATGACCACCAAAGTAGGCACGGGGTTTAACTATGCATTTCCCTGCATACTTAAACTGTAGCGATATATTTCTCTATGAAAAACTTATTTGTTCATTGAATTACGGTATCATTTTTAAAGGCTTTTACATTATCTTCCACATGCACCAAAAATTAGCTCAATTGCGTTTATTTTCGTGAAATGCCGACACTTCGAAATTTCAAGACGTATATATGATGACCTATGCGCTTGCTTCAAACATATAACTTAAGAGTGCACGGTCTTTAATCATATATTTCTCATTTAAACTGATATATATATTGCTTTTTATTTATGAAATAGATAAAGTGTAAAATACCTTAATTTTTGGTTAAATTATATAAAGCCAACTTTCTTAGTTAAAAAGATATATTTAATAAACCGATATATACGCCTCGTTAAAAGGGTTTTCTTTTCTAGCAATGAATCTCACGTGATTAAATACGTCACATGTTATGTGAAGGACATTTGATATCATGTACAGTCTGTAGAAAATGGAAGTTATATATTTTGAGATTTACACTATATTACGAGTTTATCAAGGTATGAAAATTCCAAATAGGATTTTATTTGTATTATTTGTTTATTGTCAGTATAATAGATATAATAGATAGGTATTAAATGCATTTAGTTGTTATTTTTGGCTAGATGAGCTCTTGACCTACTTAACGTAATAAATAACAATAGCTTATTTACATTTAAATTTATCACAGACCCTGGCGGATCTAGAAATTTTCATAAAGTAGGGGCCCTCTCTAGTCAACTTTCAATGATTCCACAGTGGCGGATTCAAAAGCGGTAAGATTTTGTGTTCCCTATATAATCCCCCCTTTTTTGTCCTGGGTTGGGAACCCCTTTTAAAAATGGTTTGATCCGCCTGTGTTCCCTTAATATTTAACCACTTTTCAGAAATAGAACCCTGCGCCCCCTTAAATCTACCTCTGGGCTCTGGGTTATATCTCCAATTGAGGTCATATTAGCACCGTAACTTGAGAACGACTTATCCAAATTTCATGAAACTTAATATAGTTGTTTCTTATGATGGTCAAATGATCTGTATACTTTTTGGTGAAAATAAGATTTAAACTTTTTGAGTTACGGCACTTTGTAACTAAAACAGGGGTGTGCTTTTTTTCACATGTCGCACCGTATCTCAAAAACGTTTCTTGATTATTGCTTAAAACTTTACACACTTCTTAGTTATATTAATCTTAATATCTGTATATTTTTTGGTGATGATTCAAAATTTCCTTTTTGAGTTTTTGAGTATTTTGTTAAAAGGGGGAGGGTTTTTTTACATGTCGCGCCGTATCTCAAAAACGATTTATGATTATTGCTTAAAACTTTACACACTTCTTTGTTATATTAATCTAAAGATCTGTATACTTTTTGGTGATGACTCAAAATTTTTTTTTGAGTTATTGAGTATTTTGTTAAAAAGGGGAGGGTTTTTTTTACATGTCGCGCCGTAGCTCAAAAACAATTTATGATTATTGCTTGAAACTGTACACACTTCTTTGTTATACTAATTTAAAGATCTGTATACTTTTTGGTTTGATTCAAAATTTTATTTTAGTGATATTTGTAAAATAAAACAGGGTGGGAAAGGGGGGGGGGTTCACATGTCCCGCCGTGTCTCAAAAACAATAAATGGTTATTGCTTAAAACTTCCTCAGAAACTATTTATGATTATTGCATAAAACTTCCACACAAGACGTCGGGCGTAAGCTGTTTTTTTTTTATAGCAATGAATCTCACGTGCTTAAATACGTTATTACAATGATTTTTATAATTGTTACAATAATGAAACAATAATGACACAAATCATAAACATGAATTTAACTATTTCTTAGATGTTAATCTACAACGAGCCATATACATAAAAAGGCACAACAATATATTTATTAGCTAGATGAGCTGTTGACCTACTTAATGTAATAAATAACAATAGCTTATTTAGATTTAAATTTATCACAGACCCGGGCGGATCTAGAAATTTTCATAAAGTAGGGGCCCTCTCTAGTCATTCTTCAGTGATTCCACAGTGGCGGATTCAAAAGCGGTAAGATTTTGTGTTCCCTATATAATCCCCCCTTTTTGTCCCGGGTTAGGAACCCCTTTTTAAAATGGGTTCATCCGTCTGTGTTCCCTTTATATTCCACCAATTGTTCAGAAATAACACCCTGCTCCCCCTTAAATCCACCTCTGGGCTCTGGGTTATATCTCCAATTGAGGTCATATTAATGCAGTTTTCATCACTTATTTTTCAAGATTCATCATAACACAAGTTCTTTATCTAATAATGTATATGGCTGAATCCGCCTCTGTAGAAATTATCTTTCTGAAACACAAAATGCATTTAACTTTTACACATCTAGTGTATGACAGATCTTAAAACTTTTCCAACTGAAGCCAAAAGCCAGAAAACTTTTTATTCTCATAGTGGTGTGAACATGATTGTTGTTCCCATAATACTTGTTCCCCCTGGAACAAGTCTTTGAATGGTAATAAGTTCTTTGGAACAAACATAACATAATTTTATTTCCACCTTCTTAAGATATTTTCCTGGAACTAAAATGTTATATGGTTTCATAATATCTGTTCTTTTAGAGAGAGTGTCATTTGATTTTTTATACTTGATCACACCTTAGTTGATATTCACCTCACATTTCATTTACCTGGACATGAAGTACATACAAATAACATGAAGAGTGGGCAAGAAAAGGGGAACGTGAACCCTGGAACACATATTTTTTTTTAAAATCTCCGGACTGACTTTAAATTTAGTCCCTGTTTATTTTTTAATAGACTGTGAGAGAAATCAGGTGTACAAACAAGAAACACGAGGCCGGGATAAGGTACCGGTACTTCATGTATCTCTAACAAATGTAAAATTCAAAAAAAATATTATAACACTAAAAAAAAAATTATAAAAAGAGATACTGAAATTTTTATTTAGTGTATAAAGTGTTTTTTCAAAACTAATATATTTTCTCGTTTCAGCTGAAAGTACCTCTCTAATAACTGTTTATGTGCTGCTTAAAAATATATTGCAGCACTTCACAGTTGCTTGAAAGGTTGAAAATGTCATCATGCAGAAATTAGAGCAGATTCCTCAGATTAAAATCATTGAAAATGGATAGATGCACTGGTCCTGGTGGTATACATCGATACAATTAATCTTAATTACATTTGGAATGAAAATTGTCTTCTTTTTTGGTTTTTTGCACGATAAAACCAATATTTAAAGTGAGTCACTCGTTAAAAGTAATGTTTATCCCATTCTTAAACCAATGCATGTATATCATCAACTTAGTCTTCTGTGCATTTCTAATGCAAAATAAGGCAAAATGTTTGGTCCCATTTGATTCTGTTATTACAAACTTTTTAAACAAATTACTTCCCTTTGTTAATCTGAGACTGTTCCATACCGGACAATTTGGCTTTTGCCAATGCAAAGTATGATGGATTGAAAATGATGTATCGGCGGTTAAACTAATTTTGTATGAAAAATAATTTCTGATGTCGTAAGTATTTATCTAAACAACAAGAGGGACGAAAGATACCAAAGGGACAGTCAAACTCATAAATATAAAACAAACTGACAACGCCATGGCTAAAAATGAAAAAGACAAACAGAAAAACAATAGTACACATGACACAACATAGAAAACTAAAGAATAAACAACACGAACCCCACCAAAAACCAGGGGTGATCTCAGGTGCTCCGGAAGGGTAAGCAGATCCTGCTCCACATGTGGCACCCGTTGTGTTGCTTATGTGATTACAAATCCGGTAAATAGTCTAATTCGGTAGGTCACATTCATGAAAGGGTTATTCCATAACGGTCAACCAACTCGTGATGGCGTCCGTAAAATTTACGAAGGGATGATTTCAACTTCACCATTTGGAACTCTTGGTTTAATAGCTTCCTTGTGAGCAGTAACCCTCTATCAAGAAAATCATGATAGGAAATGCAAGCACGGGAATATCGTTTCAATTGGGAGATATATACCCCGTATGCAGGTGCTGCTGGAATGTTGCTACTTAGAAATGGAAAGTTCACAATTGGAAAGCTGAAATCATCTCTTTTGTCGTAAAGTTTTGTTTTCAACCGACCCTCATTGTCAATTTCTAGATGTAAGTCAAGATATGAAGCCGACTTAACTGTATCTGTAGTATCCTTTATCTCTAATTCGATGGGATAGATGCGTTCCACATAGTCACCTAATTTTGAATTGTTTAGTGAAAGAACGTCATCTATATAGCGGAAAGTAGAGTTAAAGGATATTGCTAACTTCTTATCTTTCTTCCTAAGAAGTTCCTGCATGAAGTCAGCTTCATAATAATAAAGAAACAAGTCGGCAAGTAGAGGGACACAGTTTGTTCCCATTGAGATGCCGACAGTCTGTTGAAAAACACGTCCTCCAAACGTTACAAATATGTTGTCAATCAAGAAATCAAGCATCTTGATAATATCGGTTTCAGAGAATTTTTTGTCTGAATCAGAGTGATTCTTTACAAAGTATGATTTATCCCTCCCTAAGACAAGATACTTGTATCTACGTTAGCCATTCTTTTTTATGAAGCAAAGTAATACCAACTCTTTCGTCTTTTAGTTTGGAATGTGGAATACTTGTGTAAAGAGTAGAAACGTCAAATGTTTTAACACTGTTACAAGATGAAAGAGAGTTAGATTGTATGTACTCTAAAAGATCTTTGGAATTTTTAAGTATCCACATCTGATTCACGCCACCTCTAGAATAGGCAGTTTCACAATAACTTTGAAGCCCATCTTTGATTGCTGATAAAATAGATGTTAATAATTTAGAAAGAGGTTTCGTGGAGCACTTGGAAGTTTTTAACAATAATTTCTGATGTCGTAAGTATGTATCTAAACAACAAATTAATGTAATTAAAAGATTTCAAAATCTAAGATTACGCACAGGTAAATTTGCTGTTCCTGCTAGCTCTCCATTGTAATAAAAAAAAATGAATGTCCCTCATAATGGAGACAACTAAAAAAAGGTATCTAATTACAGGGTCGGGAATTGGCAAATGGACTATAATAATGCTTTTTTTCTGCTTATCATGTTTGTGGCTTTGATCTTGTTGTACGTGCTTTAACATGATGATGATGGAAGTGTTTAACGACATTGACTGGATATACATCCCGCGGGCAATTGGTGAGCTTTAGATATTTTCTGCAGTTGGTATCACAAGGATTTGTATAGTAAGACTTACTATACAAATCCTTGGTAATCAGCAACAGGTTGAAGGCCGCTATTTTGGTGCGCGGCCATCTTGGTTATGCTGAGTTATTTTTGGTTTGTTTACTCTTTTGATGTTTCTTTTGTACTTCACCACGGCTACTTTCAGGCCCAGGTTGGTTAGCTTGATAGCCCGCTAACAACGATGATGGCGTACTAGTCTACGAGTTTCTGACGTAGAAATAACGATGACAGGTAGCATAATCAGTACCAAAGTCGTGAGACAGTTAAATGAATGTCCATTATTCAACACCTCGGTTACAGCTCTCGAGCGTTTGTCGTCATAACACTCCCCTATCAAAAATGAATTTTGGAGTGTATGCTGACGCGGGTTGGTTTCTGTCATCGAAAGAAGTTAGTCGTTAATACATCTAATAATAAAAATTCCTAATTTTGAAGCAAGAATAAAACTAAAATTTTCATCGCACGAAATTGAAATAAAATATAGTGTACGAAAATCCATACAAATAAAATATTAAATAACGATATGTTTTGTTTCTATTAAGTTAATGAAATTAAATGAATAGACAACTTTCGAGTTCGATGCATTTCCGTCAAAAACTCTAGTTTTAGTGAACGTCATTTGTGCGTTTAGGGGCGTCGTCACTTCCATTCCAATATTGAACGAGTGGTTGGAAAACTATACTTCTATATTGTACGAATTATTCGGCAAATTGAATTCTCAAAATTGACAATCAGCACTACTGTCATTCGGAATTGTCATTAAGTACCTATATAACAAGCATTATTTCTAGTTTATCCTGCATAATGACAATCACTAAGACGCTTGATGAACGTTAATAGTGCAGGGATACAGGCGATCCCCTCTATCTGGTAAATGACGTCATAAAGGCGCGTATAATTGACGAGTTTTTTTTCCGGTGACGGCCTTGACTGGCTAGGCAAAATAAACCTGATAATTGGTATTCAATATATATAATCCTAGGTCATGCCTGACATATTTCACAAAAACGGCCGATGAAAACTTCGATAACTCCTTAAATGTTAAAATGTTAAAATGATTTTATCAAAACAAAAATTATTAGATGAAGAGTTATATTATCTATCGAATGCATACCTTCACAACACACTAAAACATATATTTCCTGTCCTGAGTGCAGTTTGTATGTCCTGCGTGCACTCAGGACGTCCTGAGCGGTGTTTAGACGTACCGGTGTCTTTTGTTTAAGTGTTTCATTTTTTTACATTGTCATTTTGGTGCCTTTCTTAGCTGACTATGCGTTATGGGCTTTGCTAATTGTTGCAGGCCGTACGGTGACCTAAAGTTGTTAATTTCAGTGTCATTTTGGTTTCTTGTGGAGAGTTGTCTCATTGCATGGCAATCATACCACATTTTCTTTTTTATGTTTGTAAAAGTTAACGCACGACAAATGATGAGAATTATTCACCTAGCCCTGGTGTCAGGTGAGCTAAAACATTTGCATTCAAGTATGACTACATATTTTGGAATCAAAACCAGGACACTATTGACTATTGGGCGCGGTTTTTATATAATTATCCTTAAAAGTGTTTTGTGTATGTTCAGTGGAAAATATTACAGAGTAATGAAATGGAGTTTTGAAAACGATCTGTAAAATGTCGAAACATATACAAGAAAAACATACAATCTTCACGCTATACAATAATTTCTACGGAATTGGCTTGTACAATTTCTTTCGACAGGCTTGTAAAATTCTTCTTTACCAGTCAACAGAATTATAATATACAGTGTTAATTTCCATTGTTTAACGCAAGCGTACATTGTAGATAAATAAATTAAATTGTAGTGACCTGGGGTCGTGTCATCGAAGGTGTCTTAGGACTAAGACATGTCCCAAGACCATCGTAGGAGATTTTTTTGCTCTTGGCCATGTTATTGAAACGATCTTATTTTAAGAGATGTCCTAATGGTGGTCCCAACTTTAGGAGTACTACTAAGGTCTTAAGGACATTTTCACTTTAAGGATAACTTTATGAAGTCTTAGCATATAAAATTAAAGAACCTTAGTGAGCACGCTCACATACCCCACGTCCCCACATTGTCACTGGAGAAATTGAATAAGTGTAAGAAAAAAAAATTGTATAAGAAAAAATAATGACTAATGATTTCCTGTCAATATGCACATCTACATACAGTGAAACCTGGGTAAACCGAACCCTGATAAAACCGAATTTCAGTTTAAACCGAACAATTTTCAAAGTCCCACACAATTTCCCTATTAATTAACGTTAATCTAACCTGAAAAAACCGAACCCTGTCAACACCGAATTCCGAACGCTTTTTGAAGGCTCGTTAGTAAATTTGTATCTAAAAATTACCTGTCAAAATCGATCAATACCAATCAAAACAATAAAATATAATTAATTATTTGCATGATTTAATTAAACAAACACAGGGTGGCAGAGTATCCCCGAAGGTATTTGAGGTTTAATGAACTTGTGAGTTGTTATTACAAACTAATTAGCATGTCTGTGTGCATGTATAAAGTGATTTTTTCGTAAAGAAACGTTAAACTGGTCAGTTACCCCCATCGCCGATAATGACAAGAAAGGAACTTTCCCTCAGATCAATTAAATGAACCTTACTCAAATAATTACGGCCACAAAATCGAAACTGCCATTCTGTAGCTAAACTGTTTAATTAAATAATAGTTTGAAAGCCTTTCACCGGATTAAGAAGTCGTGCAACACAACAAGGTCAATGGATTTCGATTGCTGGATTCCCATTAGAGGCCCTATATATTTGATTCGAATGCTCCCGAAGACTTCCGTTAGTTATTTAGCAACGATAAAGTCCGAGAATAAACTGGACCCCTGCTGTTGTTTCACTGTTATCGTGTGCCGAAGTATCAATCAGCGGGTGACCAGTTTAGTCCGATAACTCGTGTGAACAATGACATTCCCGATTCAACTACGGAATCGTCATATGACAGTGACTGTGAATCTGAATTGGTCAGTGAATTAACGGATGAGAAAATAATTATAAAAAGCAAAATCGCTCCACGTCGGACATCTCCCAACGACGAGCGTGATTGACGGAGTGGCGTTTGTTTATCAACAAAAATGTAGCAATAGTTATCAATGGTACCAGGATTATAATTTTGTACGCCAGACGCGCGTTTCGTCTACATAAGACTCATCAGTGACGCTCATATCAAAATATTATATAGCAAAACGTCTATCTTTTATCTTCTTTTATTTTCACATTTACATCTAAATCAACACAAAAATAAACTGTCGGCTGTTGTGTCACAATGTAGTATGTCCTTATTATCTACAAAATTTCATGAAATACTGTTGTGTGGTTTCAGAGGAGTTGAGATGACAAACTGTTGTAGAAGTACATTGAAACAAATAAGTTCAAAGGGGCCTAACTCCTAGAAAAAAAATGAATCGTAATTTCCTGTCAATATGCACATCTACGTAGTATGTCCTTATTATCTACAAAGTTTCATGAAATTTTGTTGTGTGGTTTCAGAGGAGTTGAGATGACAAATTGTTGAAGTAGTACCTTAAAGCAAAAAAATTCAAAGAGGCCTAACTCCTATAAAAAAATTGAATAACAATTTCCTGTCGATATGCACATCTACATAGTATGTACTTATTATCTAAAAAGGTTTCATGAAATTCTGTTGTGTAGTTTCAGAGGAATTGCGATGACAAACTGTTGCAGTAGTACATTTAAGTAAATAAGTTCAAAGGGGCGTAACTCCTAGAAAAAAAATTGAATCGTAATTTCCTGACGATATGCACATCTAATAGTATGTCCTTATTATCTAAAAAGGTTTCATGAAATTCTGTAGTGTAGTTTTAGAGGAGTTGCGATGACAAACTGTTGCAGTAGTACATTGAAGCAAATAAGTTCAAAGGGGCGTAACTCCTAGAAAAAAGTTGAATCGTAATTTCCTGACGATATGCACAACTACATAATATGCCCTTTTCATCTAAAAAGGTTTCATGACATTCTGTTGTTTGGTTTGAGAGGAGTTGCGATGACAAGAAACAGGACTGACGGACGGACTGATGGACTGACGGACGGACGGACGGGTCAAAAACATTATACCCTCCGCAACTTCGTTGCGTGGGGTATAAAAATGAATCCTGCAATTAGCCAACTATTGTATAAATAACAGGTACATACAAATAAATGTTTGCTTTTTTGTACTTGTCCTGTTACCCCAATTCCACGTTGAGCAAGCAGTAATATGAACATTTCTGTTTCCAAACCAGTTCATTTTGGGGTCCTCTTCGCGGTCCGTGTTTCAACCATGTCGATTTTGTGAAATTAGAGACAATGATTTTGATTTTATAACTAAAGTTTCAAGTGTTGGGAGTAATTTCAGGATTCCTCTTATATGCGTTGCGGACTATATCGACTGTATACCTTTTGTTCCTCTGTTAAAAAGCATTCGAATGAGATATAGGGTATATCTATAATTAGAGCTAAAAAGTCGCAGCAGTTCATTCCATTTTTCAAATTATTCATTTCATTATTCAAAATTTCTTATTTTTCTTAATTTTCATGCGTATTTTGGCATTTAGGTCCTCCGTAACCCCTCTAATAGTCAATGCTGCACATATCGTTTATACTCAGTTTATTCCATTACCAATAAGCTCTCATTTGGTGTATTAATTTTGTCTTGATTAGGGGCAAACGGCTTGCAACAATCCATTCCGTTATTCAAAATAAGCTATTTCTTAATGTTCAAACGTATTTCGATGTTTTGTTCCTTCTGTACTCCTCTAATATGCGTTGCAGAACATATCGTTTATCCTCAGTTTATTCCTCTATCAATAAGCTTTAATTTGTATACAGTTTGCCTTGATTAAAGGCCTAGGCCTTGCATCAGTCCATTTCATTATTTAAAATAAGCTATTTCTTAATGTTCGAGCGTATTTCGATGTTTAGATCCTTCATTACTCCTCTAATATGTGTTGCTGAACATATCGACTATTTATCTTGTTTTCCTCTCTTAATAAGCTTTCAAATGAGGTATAAGGTATATCAATAATTAGGGGCTAAATGGTGGCAGCAGTCCATTCCATAAATCAAGTGTATTTCGATGTTTAGGTCCTTCGTTACTCTTCTAAAATGCGTTGCGGAACTTATCAACTATATATATTTTGTTTCTCTCTTAATAAGCTTTCGAATGAGGTTGAAGGTATATCTATAATTAGGGGCTAAAGTCTCGCAACAGTCCATTCCATTATTCAAAATATTCATTTTATTATTCAAAATTGGCTATTTCTAAATTTTCACGCGTATTTTGGCATTTAGGTACTCCGTAACCCCTTATGGTCAATACGGCACATATCGTTTCAACTAAAATTATTCATCTATCAATAAGCTTTAATTTAGTGTATTAGTTTTGCCTACATTAGGGACTAACGGCTTGCAGCAGTTCATTCCGTTATTCAAAATAAGCTATTTCTTAATGTTCAAGCGTATTTCGATGTTTAATTCCTTCGTTACTCCTCTAATATGCGTTACTGAACATATCTACTATATATTTTTTTTCATCTCTTCATAAGCTTTGGAATGAAGTATAATGTATATATATAATAAGGGACTAAAGGGTTGCACCAGTCCATTCCATTATTCAAAATATCCATTTCGTTAATCAAGATTGGCTATTTCTTAATTTTCACGCGTATTTTTGAAATTAGGTCCTCCGTAACCTCTCTAATGGTCATTACAGCACATATTGTTTAAACTAAATTTATTCCTCTATCAATAAGCTTTAATTTGGTGTATTAACTTTGCCTTGATAAGGGGCTAACGGCTTGCAGCAGTCCATTCCATTATTCAAAATAAGCTATTTCTTAATGTTCAAACGTATTTTGCCGTTTTAAGGTTCTTCGTTATTCCTCTTATATACGTTGCAGAACATATCCACTATATATTTTTTTTTCCTCTCTTAATAAGCTTTCGAATGAGAAATAAGGTATATCTATCATAAGGTACTAAATGGTCGCAGCAGTGTATTTCATTATTTAAAATATCCATTCATTATACAAAATTCGCTAATTCTTAGTTTTCAAGCATATTTTGGCATTTAGGTCCTCCATAACCCCTGTAATGGTCATTGCTGCACATATCGTTTATCCTCAGTTTATTCAATTATCAGTTATCTTTAATTTGGGGTATTTTTTTTTTTTTTGCCTTGAATAGGCTCTGACGGCTTATAGCAATCTATTCCGTTATTCTAAATAAGCTATTTCTCAATGTTCAAGCGTATTTCGAGGTAAAGTTCCTTCTTTATTCCTCGAATATGCGATACGGAATATATCGACTGTATACCTTTTGTTCCTCTGCTAAAAAGCTTTCGAATGAGATATAATGTATATCTATAATTAGAGCTAAAAGATCGCACCAGTCCGTTCCATTATTGCAATCATTCATTTTGTTATTTAAAATTTCTTATTTGTCTTAATTTTCAGGCGTATTTTAGCATTTAGGTCCCCCACAACCCCTTTAATAGTCAATGCTGCACATATAGTTTATACTCAGTTTATTCCATTACCAATAAGTTCTCATTTGGTGTATTTATTTTGCCTTGATTATAGGCTAACGGCTTGCAACAGTCCATTCCGTTATTCAAAAAAAGCTAATCTTTTTTATGTTCAAGCGTATTTCGATGTTTAGGTCCTTCGTTACTCTTCTAATATGCGTTGCGGAACTCATCAACTGTATATATTTTGTTTCTCTCTTTATAAGCGTTCGAATGTGGTTGAAGGTATTTCTATAATTAGGGACTAAAGTCTTGCAACAGTCCATTCCATAATTCAAAATATCCATTTCATTATTCAAATTGGCAATTTCTACATTTTCACGCGTATTTTGTCATTTAGGTACTCCGTAACCACTCTAATTGTCAGTACGGCACATACAGTTTAAACTAAATTAATTCCTCTATCAATAAGCTTTAATTCCGTGTATCAATTTTGCCGAAATTAGGGGCAAACGGCTTTCAGCAGTCCATTCCGTTATTCAAAATAAGCTATTTTTTAATGTTCAAGCGTATTTCGCTGTTTAATTCCTTCGTTACCTTTTGTTCATCTCTTAATAGGTTTTCGAATGGAGTATAATGTATATCTATGATTAGGGACCAAAGTCTCGCAACAGTCCATTCCATTATTCAAAATATCCATTTCATAATTCAAGATTGGCTATTTCTTAATTTTCACGCGTATTTTGGACATTAGGTCCTCCGTAACCCCTCTAATGGTCATTACGGCACATATCATTGATACTCATGTTATTCCTCTATCAAAAAGCTTTAATTTGTTGCATTTATTTTTCCTTGATAAGGGGCTAACGGCTTGCAGCAGTCCATTCCGTTATTCAAAATAAGCTATTTCTTCATGTTCAAGCGTATTCCGATGTTTAGCTCCTTCGTTACTCCTCTAATATGCGTTGCAGAACATATCGTTTATAATCAGTTAATTGTTTTATCAATAAGCTTTAATTTGGTGTATACTTGCTGCATTGATTACAGTCTGAGGGCTTGCAGCAATCCATTTCATTATTCAAAATAATCTATTTCTTAATGTTCAAGCGTATTTCGATGTTGAGATCCTTCGTTACACCTCTAATATGTGTTGCAGAACATATCGACTATATATCGTTCTTTCCTCTCTTAATAAGCTTTCGAATGAGGTATAAGGTATATCTATACTTCAGGCTAATTGGTGGCAGCAGTCCATCCCATAAATCAATATCCATTTCATATTCAAGATTGGCTATTTCTTGATTTTCTTATGGCCATTGTCGCACATATCGTTTATACTCCGCTTATTCCTCTACCAATAAGCTTTAATTTGGTGTATAAATTTTGCCTTGATTAAGGGCTAATGACTTGCAGCAGTCCTTTCCATTATATCAAACTAAACTATTTTTTTATGTTCAAGCGTATTTCGGTGTTTAGGTCCTTCGTTACTCTTCTAATATGCGTTGCGGAACTTATCAACTATATATATTTTGTTTCTCTCTTAATAAGCTTTCGATTGTGGTTGAAGGTATTTCTATAATTAGGGGCTAAAGTCTCGCAACAGTCCATTCCATTATTCAAAATATCTATTTCATTATTCAAAATTGGCGATTTCTACATTTTCACGACTATTTTGGCATTTAGGTACTCCGTAACCAATCTAATGGTCAGTACGGCACATATTATTTAAACTAAATTTATTCCTCTATCAATAGGCTTCAATTCCGTGTATTAATTTTGCCAAAATAAGGGGCTAACGGCTTACAGCAGTCCATTCCGTTATTCAAAATAAGCTATTTCTTAATGTTCAAACGTATTTTGATGTTTAATTCCTTCGTTACTCCTGTAATATGCGTTGCTGAACATATCGACTATATACCTTTTGTTCATCTCTAAATAAGCTTTTGAATATATTATAATGTATATTTATGATTAGGGACTAAAGTCTCGCAAAGTCCATTCCATTATTCAAAATATCCATTTCATAATTCAAGATTGGCAATTTCCTAATTTGCACGCGTATTTTTGACATTAGGTCCTCCGTAACTCCTCTAATGGTCATTACGGCACATATCATTAATACTCATTTTATTCCTCTATCAATAAGCTTTAATTTGTTGTATTAATTATTCCTTGATAAGGGGCTAACGGCTTGCAACATTCCATTCCGTTATTCAAAATAAGCTATTTTTTAATGTTCAAGCGTATTCCGATGTTTAGTTCCTTCGTAACTCCTCTAATATGCGTTGCTGAAAACATCGACTATATACCTTTTGTTCATCTCTTAATAAGCTTTCGAATGAAGTATAATGTATATCTATAAGTAGGGACTAAACGGTCGCACCAGTCCATTCCATTATTCAAAATATCCATTTCCTTATTCAAGATTAGCTATTTCTTAATTTTCACGCGTATTTTGGACATTAGGTCCTTCGTAACCCCTCTAATGGTCATTACGACACATATCATTAATGCCTGATATTCATATGATGAAAACATAATCTTTTTATCAGTTTAATTGAGATCCGGAGCTGGCATGTCAGTTAACTGCTAGTAGTCTGCTGTTATTTATGTATTATTGTCATTTTATTTATTTTCTTTTGTTTCATCTTCTGACATCGGACTCGGACTTCTCTTGAACTGAATTTTAATTTGCGCATTTTTATGCGTTTACTTTTCTACATTGGCTAGAGGTATAGGGGGAGGGTTGAGATCTCATAAACATGTTTAACCCCGCCGCAATTTTGCGCCTGTCTCAAGTCAGGAGCCTCTTGCCTTTGTTAGTCTTGTATGATTTTTTATTTTAGTTTCTTGTGTATAATTCGGAGTTTAGTATGACGCCCATTATCACTGTACCAGTATACATATGTTTAAAGGGGCCAGCTGAAGGACACCTACGGGTACGGGAGTTTCTCGCTCCAATGAAGACCCATTGGTGGATTTCGGCTGTTGTCTGCTCTATGGTCGGGTTGTTGTCGATTTGACACATTCCCCATTTCCTTTCTTAATTTTATCAATTGATTCCTCTATCAATAAGCTTTAATTTCGTGTATTAATTTTGCCTTGATAAGGGGCTAATGACTTGCAGCAGTCAATTCCTTTATCTAAAATAAGCTATTTCTTAATGTTCAAACGTATTTCGATGTTTAGTTCCTTCGTTACTCCTCTAATATGCGTTGCAGAACATATCGTTTATACTCAGTTAATTATTCTATCAATAAGCTTTAATTTGGTGTATACTTGTTGCATTGATTACAGACTGAGGGCTTGCAGCAATCCATTTCATTATTCAAAATAAGCTATTTCTTAATGTTCAAGCGTATTTCGATGTTGAGATCCTTCGTTACTCCTCTAATATGTGTTGCAAAACATATCGACTATATATTTTTCTTTCCTCTCTTAATGAGCTTTCGAATGAGGTATAAGGTATATCTATAATTAAGGGCTAAAGGGTGGCAGCAGTCCATTGCATAAATCAATATCCATTTCGTATTCAAAATTGGCTATTTCTTGATTTTTTTATGGCCATTGTCGCACATATCGTTTATACTCCGCTTATTCCTCTACCAATAAGCTTTAATTTGGTGTATAAATTTTGACTTGATTAAGGGCTAATGGCTTGCACCAGTCCTTTCCATTTTTCAAAATAAACTATTTTTTCATGTTCAAGCGTATTTCGATGATTAGGTCCTTCGTTACTCTTCTAATATGCGTTGCGGAACTTATCAACTATATATATTTTGTTTCTCTCTTAATACGCTTTCGATTGTGGTTGAAGGTATTTCTATAATTAGGGGCTAAAGTCTCGCAACAGTCCATTTCACTATTCAAAAAATCCATTTCATTTTTCAAAATTGGCGATTCTACATTTTCACGCGTATTTTGGCATTTAGGTACTCCGAAACCACTCTAATTGTCAGTACGGAACATATAGTTTAAACTAAATTAATTCCTCTATCAATAAGTTTTAATTCCGTGTATTAATTTTGCCAAGATTAGGGGCTAACGGTTTTCAGCAGTCCATACCGTTATTCAAAATAAGCTATTTCTTCATGTTCAAGCGTATTTCGATGTTTTGTTCCTTCGTTACTCCTCTAATATGCGTTGCTGAAAATATCGACTATATACCTTTTGTTCATCTCTTAATAAGCTTTCGAATGAAGTATAATGTATATCTATAAGAAGGGACTAAATGGTCGCACCAGTCCATTCCATTATTCAAAATATCCATTTCATTATTCAATATTGGCTATTTCTTAATTTTCACGCGTATTTTGGACATTAGGTCCTCCGTAACCCCTCTAATGGTCATTACGACACATATCATTAATGCCTGATATTTATATGATGAAAACATAATCTTTTTATCAGTTTAATTGAGGTGCGGAGCTGGCATGTCAGTTAACTGCTAGTAGTCTTCTGTTATTTATGTATTATTGTCATTTTATTTATTTTCTTTTGTTTCATCTTCTGACATCGGACTCGGACTTCTCTTGAACTGAATTTTAATGTGCGTAATTTTATGCGTTAACTTTTCTACATTGGCTAGAGGTATAGGGAGAGGGTTGAGATCTCATAAACATGTTTAACCCCGCCGCAATTTTGCTCCTGTCTCAAGTCAGGAGCCTCTGGCCTTTGTTAGTCTTGTATGATTTTTGTTTTAGTTTCTTGTGTATAATTCGGAGTTTTGTATGACGTCCATTATCACTGTACTAGTATACATATGTTTAAAGGGGCTAGCTGGAGGACGCCTACGGGTAAGGGAGTTTCTCGCTCCAATGAAGACCCATTGGTGGATTTCGGCTGTTGTCTGCTCTATGTTCGGGTTGTTGTCGCTTTGACACATTTCCCATTTCCCTTCTAAATTTTATCAATTGATTCCTCTACCAATAAGCTTTAATTTCGTGTATTAATTTTGCTTTGATTAAGGGCTAATGACTTGTAGCAGTCCTTTCCATTATTCAAAATAAACTATTTTTTTTATGTTCAAGCGTATTTCGATGTTTAGGTCCTTCGTTACTCTTCTAATATTCGTTGCGGAACTTATCAACTATATATATTTTGTTTCTCTCTTAATAAGCTTTCAATTGTGGTTGAAGGTATTTCTATAATTAGGGGCTAAAGTCTAGCAACAGTCCATTCCATTATTCAAAATATCCATTTCATTATTCAAAATTGGCGATTTCTACATTTTCACGCGTATTTTGGCATTTAGGTACTCCGTACCACTCTAATGGTCAGTACGGCACATATCGTTTAAACTAAATTTATTCCTCTATCTATAGGCTTCAATTCCGTGTATTAATTTTGCCAAAATAAGGTGCTAACGGCTTACAGCAGTCCATTCCGTTATTCAAAATAAGCTATTTCTTAATGTTCAAGCGTATTTTGATGTTTAATTCCTTCGTTACTCCTCTTATATGCGTTGCTGAACATATCGACTATATACCTTTTGTTCATCTCTAAATAAGATTTCGAATGTAGTATAATGTATATTTATGATTTGCACGCGTATTTTGGACATTAGGTCCTCCGTAACTCCTCTAATGGTCATTACGGCACATATCATTAATACTCATTTTATTCCTCTATCAATAAGCTTTAATTTGTTGTATAATTTTTCCTTGAAAAGGGGCTAACGGCTTGCAGCAGTCCATTCCGTTATTCAAAATAAGCTATTTCTTAATGTTCAAGCGTATTCCGATGTTTAGTCCCTTCGTTACTCCTCTAATATGCGTTGCTGAAAATATCGACTATATACCTTTTGTTTATCTCTTCATAAGCTTTTGAATGAAGTATAATGTATATCTATAATTAGGGATTAAAGGGTCGCACCAGTCCATTCTATTTTTCAAAATATCCATTTCATTATTCAAGATTGGCTATTTCTTAATTTTCACGCGTATTTTGGACATTAGGTCTTCCGTAACCCCTCTAATGGTCATTACGGCACATATCATTAATGCCTGATATTCATATGATGAAAACATAATCTTTTAATCAGTTTGATTGAGGTCCGGAGCTGGCATGTCAGTTAACTGCTAGTAGTCTGCTGTTATTTATGTATCATAATTGTTATTTTATCTATTTTCTTTTGTTTCATGTTCTGACATTGGACTCGGACTTCTCTTGAACTGAATTTTAATGTGCGTATTGTTATGCGTTAACTTTTTTACATTGGCTAGATGTATAGGGGGAGGGTTGCGATCTCACAAACATGTTTAATCCCGCATCAATTTTGCGCCTGTCTCAAGTCAGGAGTCTCTGGCCTTTATTACTCTTGTGTATGCTTTTTAATTTTAGTTTCTTGTGTATAATTCGGAGTTTAGTTTGACGTCCATTATCACTGTACTAGTATACATATTTTTAAGGGGCCACAGGGATCTCCATGGATGAAAATTGAACGATGGAGGAACTTTCACCATTACAAACCGTGTCTACGTTGTACATTGTAGCGCGATCGGAAGTATTTTATCCCTCCATACAAGGAATGGTGAACATGCTAATTCATTGCTTATTTAAATTATATTTATTTGAATTTTCATTATAGAATTAGAAGTATCAATATTTTCATTAATTGCCGTTTTTACCATTCAAATGCCAAGTCTTCATGGTCCCCCCTTAGTCGAGAATGACCAAAAGCTTTCATGAAGGTCCCCATGTAGATTTCTTGTATTTTTGGTAATTGTTATGGGGGTTAAAAATCATATGATGTGGAGCTTATTTTTCATGGACACTGTCAAATTCAGAACCCATTACCGGTATGGCTGATTTGCAGCAACAACAAAACGATTCGTACGGGTTATGTAAAAGGTTAAAGAGATTTGTAAAGCAAACGTTGATAAATGAAAAGGTTTTTAATGACTTTATCTGGCAAATTGATGATGTGCAACATGTATCTTTCGAATCTGAAAAGAAACCGGAAACGCGGATGTATCAATTTGATTGTAATATACGAAATGAATTCGGAATTACGATACGATATTACTTTACAGGAAATATTTAAAGTTTTTACTAAGTAATTCAAAATTATCGTTACAGCAGTACTCGAGTTAATTGATATGAAATAATATTTACTGTTTTGCGTCTTATTTTGTACTGCTTAAAAAAGGGGGATGCTGATTGCGTAAGTCAAAACAAAGCACGTGTTCGACTTGTTAAACTGTTTTCTTTGTAACTGGATTATTAATTTATGTATTTAATCTAAATTATCATAATCATTTGCTAAAACTTAGTTGATTATTTCGACAAATGAATTGTCTATCCTCAGATAGTATTCTCGTGTCTGGTTTGTTGATCTACCTGTACAAGCTCAGGTACAAGTGATTAGCGATCTTAATCCGTATAATCCTGAGGCGTTAGAACTGTATTGGATTATAACATAAAAAGCCTAAGGGTTATGCAATTACATGCATTTGATTATAATTGATAAAAAAAAAATGGCGTCGGGCTACAAAAAATGATGAAGTTTTGAACGATGGCGGAAGACATTTAACGATGGCGCAAAATAATTTAACGATGGCGCGAGTAATTTGACGATGGCGCATGACATTTGAACGATGGCGGGGCGCCATCGTTAAACAGGCCATGGAGATCCCTGGGGCCAGCTGAAGGACGCCTACGGGTACGGGAGTTTCTCGCTACATTGAAGATTCATTGGTGGACTTCGGCTGTTGTCTGCTCTATGGTCGGGTTGTTGTCGCTTTGACACATTCCCCATTTCCTTTCTAAATTTTATGAATTTATTCCTCTATCAATAAGCTTTAACGTCGTGTATTAATTTTGCCTTCATTAGGGACTAAAGGCTTGCAGCAGTCCATTCCTTTATTCAAAATAACTATTTCTTAATGTTCAAGCGTATTTCGATGTTTAGTTCCTATGTCATCCCTTAATATGCGTTGCGGATCAAATTGACTTGATAACTTTAGTTCCTCTCTTAATAAGCTTTCGAATGATGTATAAGGTATATTAATAATTAGAGACTAAAGGGTCACAGCAGTCCATTTTATTATTCAAAATATCCATTTCATTATTCAAAATTGGCTATTTCTTAATTTTCACGGATTTGAAGGGTTTTTCAGGCCCGGGCCCCCACTCTTATCGAGATATATATATATAGTGAAGCGCCGTAAACACACACAGAGTTGAGTTTTTCAAATGCAAATAATGAAGTCTAAAGATCTTATATATGTGGTATTTTACTTTATTTCTTTAAAGACTGCCAGGTATATTACTGTAAATTCTTAAATTATTGCGAGGTTTTTAATTATTGCGAAAATTGCGACAGAGTTGTAAACGCAATAATAAGATTCGTAAAAGTTAAAAATCGCATTTAAGTCTAAAATGACAAAATCGCAATAATAAATGCACGCAATGATTTCTGAATCTACAGTAAGTAGTTATATAAAATCCATAGTCCAAGTTTAAACCATTTTCACTCATCACACCATTTGTTAATAAACAAATAGTTAAAACCCAACAGTTTTGTGTTGTTAGATTGCTGTCTCGTCGATGTATACTCCCACCACCTATTATTCAGATCTCTAAGAGATATAAATATGCTAAAAGGTCATGTGTGTTAGAAGTCACCTTAAAACAAATGTCTAAATATTAAAAGAAATAAGAAATGCATGCATCTATTTGTTTTAATTATATTATAATTGTGCAGATCAGAAGATCTTTCTATATAATGATATTTCCCAGTTCAAAGTCTTTTATTAAAACCATATATTTAACACCAAAACGAAATTGTTCTCCAAATTAATACTCAGATACATGTACAAACACTTTGGTTTGTTTTGAGACTAAGAAGGAGCGGGAAATGTAACTGTAAGCTATACATTATAAATCAGCATGTGTTAACCCAACTAACATGTTTATTTAGATAGTGTCCAAAATTGTTAAATGATGATAGGGCGAATGAAGCGGGAAATATAACTGTAAGCTATTATACATAACATGCTGATTACGCATTTCTCACGGATATTTGATACAGGGAAGGTCGTTGTTTTATCATCTCTACCACAAGTACACATTCCATCCTCTAGTTTCCGCTGCAATTTATAATTAATCTGACAGTGCTCGACATCATTCTAAAGTATTTTGCTTCACCGATAAAGGATTAGATATAAAAAAGAATCAAAAAATTATTAATATGATACTTTAAATTGCAACAGTCTTTTTTTTAACTATTTTTAAACATCGACCATCTTTTCATTTATAAAAGGAACCATGTATATTGAAAAAAGGGAATATGTTAGTTTGTTCCAGGGCGTTTTATCCTTCGATTTGGAAAACAAATGTTTGTTCCGAGCAAATATAACTATACCCCCTTGAAAAAATTAATGTTGGGGCTAAACAAATATTTGGTTTTCATTTAGAAAAAAAAAATAATTATGAAGTTCATTTCATGATTCAAAATAAGCTATTTTATAATTTTTACCCGTATTTCGATTTTTAGGTACTTCATTACTCCTCTAATATGCGTTGCGGAACATATTTATTGATCATCTTTTAATAGGCTTTCGAATGAGGTAAAAGGTATATTTGTATTTGGGGGCTGAAGTGTTGCAGCAATCTAATCCATTATTCAAAATATCCATTCCATTGTTCAAAATTGGCTATTTCTTAATTTTTACGCGTATTTTGGCATTTTGGTCCTATGTAACCGTCTTGAACGTAATTGTGGGTTTTCTATCAATAGCTTTCACATGGTGTATTTAAAGTTTTTCTTATTTAGGGACTGAGTTACTGCCTCTAAATAAAGTTTTATTACTGACGAGTCACAGCAATTCATTCTTTTCTTAAAAAGAACTATGTCTTAATTTTTATATAAAAAAGAAGATGTGGTATGATTTCTAATGAGACAACGGTCCATAAGAGTTTTAAATGACACATAATATGCATTATGTATTTCGACATGTTAGATCCTCCGTTTCTCCTCTAATATGCGTTGCGGAACATACTAACTACATATATTTTGTTCTTCTATTGATAGGCTTTCGAATGAGGTATCATGTAAATATGTAAGTATGGGTTGAAGGGTCGCAGCAATCCCTTGCATCATTCAAAATTGGCTATTTCTTAATCTTCACGGTTATTTTGGCATTTATGTCCTCCGTAATCTCGAGCTCTCTAATGGTCATTGCGGCACATATTATTTATAACCTAAACCATTTTGTTTCTCGATCAATGAACTTTAAAATGGTTATAACGTTTTCCTTAATTAGGGGCCGACAGTCTCAGCAGTCCATTTCATTATTTAAAAAAAGCTACATTTGTACTTCTTAATGTTCACATGTATTTCGATTTTTAGGTACTTCGTTACTCATCCGCGTTACGGAACATATTAGCAATATACATATTAAATACCTTTTGTTCCTCTATGATTAAGCTTTCGAATGAGCTTGAAGTTATTTCTGTAATTATAGGGCTGAAGGGTCACAGTAGTTCATGTCATTATTTCAAAATATCCATTCAATTATTCAAAATTGGCAATTTCTTTCTTTTCACGCATTTAAGTCCTCCGTTACCTCTTTTATGGTCATTGAGGGACGTATTATTGATACATTTTGTTTCTCTATCAATGAGCTTTCACGTGGTGTATAAAGTTGTCCTTCATTAGGGGCTGACAGGTCGCATCAGTCCATTCCATTATTCAAAGTAAGCTTTTCCATAATGTCCACCCCCATTTCGATTTGTAAGTCCTTCGTTACTCCTCAGATTTGCATTGCAGAACATATTGACTATATATCTTTTGTTCCTCTATTAATAGGCTTTCGAATGAGATATTTAAGGTTCATATGTAATTAGGGGCTGAAGGTTCATTGCATTATTCAAAATATCCATTCCAATTTTCAAAATTGTCTATTTCTTAATTTTCACGCGTATTTTGGTATTTAGGTCCTCCGTAACCCTTCCAATTGTCATTGGGGCACATATTATCAATACAAATTTTGTTCCTCTATTCATAACCTTGCAAATGGTGTATAAAGTTTTCCTTAATTATAGGGCTTATGGGTTGCAGAAGTTCATTGCATGATTCAAAATAAGCTATTTTATAATGTTCACCCGTATTTCGATTTTTTGGTACTTCATTTCTCCTCCAATATGCGTTGTGGAACATATTAACTATATACCTTTTGTTCCTCTTTTAATAGGCTTTCGAATGAAGTAAAATGTTTATTTGTAATTAGGATCTGAATTATCGAAGCAATCAATTCCATTATCTAAAATTGGCTATTTTTATTTTATTTTCACGCGTATTTTGGCATTTTGGTCCCCTGTAACCCTATTAAACGTCATTGTGGTTTCTCTATCAATAAGCTTTCACTTTGTCTATAAAGTTTTCGCTAATTAGGGCCTGAGTTACTGCCTCTAAATAACGATATTGTTACTGACGAGTCGCAGCAGTCCATTATATTATTAAAAAAGCTATATTTCATAATGTTTATGCATGTTTTGACATTAAGATCCTTCGTTACTCCTATAATATGCGTTGCGGAACATATTAACTACATACATTTTGTTCTGCTATTAATAGGCTTTCTGATGAGGTATTATGTATATCTGTAATTAGGGGTTGAAGGGTCAAAGAAATCCATTCCATCATTCAAAATTGGCTATTTTTAAATCTTCACTGTTATCTTGGCATTTATGTCCTCAACCTCTTTAATGGTCGTTGCTGCACATATTATTTATAATCTAAACCATTTTTGTTTCTCTATCAATGAACTTTCAAATGGTTACAACGTTTTCCTTAATTATGGGCTGATGGGGCGCATTCATCCATTTCATTATTTAAAATAAGCTACAATTGTATTTCTTAATGCTCACATGTATTTCGATTTTTTGTCTTTCGTTACTCCCCGCATTACATTTTAGCTATATACTTTTAGTTCCTCTATAAATAAGCTTTCGAATGAGGTTAAAGGTATTTCTGAAATTAGGGGATGAAGGGTCACAACAGATCATGTCATTATTCAAAATATCCATGCTATCATTCAAAATTCTTTCTTTTCACGCGTATTTTTGTCATTTAGATCCTCCGTAATCCTTCTAATGGTCATTGCGACAGCAATGAACTCTCAAATGGTACATAAAGTTTTCCTGAATTAAGGGATGAAATGTCGCAGCAGTTCATTTCATCATTTAAAATAAGCTATTTCTTAATGTTCACGCGTATTTCGATATGTAGGTATTGTTACTCATCTAATATGCGTTGTGGAACACATTAACTATGTACCTTTTGTTCCTCAATAAATAAACTTTCGAATAAGGTATAAAGTATATCTGTAATTAGTGACTGAAGGGTCGTTGTAGTCCATTCCATTACTTAAAATATCCATTCCATTACTTAAAATATCCATTCCATTATAATCAAAATTGGGCATTTCTTCCTTGTCTTGCATGTTTTTGGTATTTAGGTCCTCCGTAACCAATGTAGTAACCATTGTGGCTCAATCGACATGTTTTATAATCAGGGGATAAATAACAGCAAATACATAAATAAAAATAACCTTAATCATATGGACACAGGACGTTTGCGCTTTTTCACCTGTAAAACGATACGACATTTGCGCTTCAAATACTATGGACATTTGCGCTTTAAATTTTGATTCACCAGTATTAAATTGACCGGACATTTGCGCTTTTGCACCTATTGTCGTCTATCTGTAATTTTAAAGAGAAGTAATTATTGCGTAAATAAATTTAACTTATATTTAGCATTAGTACGACAAATGGTCCAGAATCATTCCCTGTACATTATAATGAACAGTTCTACTCGACTCATCCTGATATTTTTATCTTTTTAAAGAGCATCATTGAACAACAGTATGTGAATCACATTAGATTCGTTATATTGATGAACAGGCACCCCTGTCAAGAATTGGGAAAGAGAATATTGAATATATATTTGAAATGTGTGCGAAATGCCAGTCTGGACAGATAAACAGAGCTAAATTTGTCCAATCCTTGGTCTTCATATATCAAGCGAAATACTGACCTGTGATGACTGTACGTGTTTTTAGGTCTTTAGAATGTTTACCTTTAGCTCAGTGTATATAGACTTTTAAACACATATCAATGTGCTATGAAATGAATGTGCTATGAAATGTGCTATTAAATGATTTTTTTAAACCTTTAACCATAAAGAAAAAATATTATTCTGCCAGTATTAAAGAGGAAGATATGATAGTCATAAAAATCAAATATTGCAAAAGGGCAAATGTCCTATGTTAACAGCGCAAATGTCCTTTTTTAAAAAGCGCAAATGTCCTATGATTTGAAGCGCAAGTGTCCAAAAAAATAAGCGCAAATGTCAATATTAATCATCGATGTAATTTGCTCTATTGGATGTTTGAAATTTCAACGGAGGCAATTTCTTGGCATGACAAGCCAGTCTCTTAGCGATAAAAGAATATTTTTGAAAGAACTTAGCATTTTGCTACCTTTTCATTCTTCAGTTCGTTTTTAAAACCTCTTTGTTTCTCCAATTTGAAAAATTCAAATAAAACGAAAACTGAATTTTCTTTCATTAGTGAATTCGAAAAATACTGCTTCATTACTTATTTCAGAGTTTGAACACTTGGTGCTTAGTTTCACTTCATTCGTAGTTGACAAGGATGGACAGATTCCATGTCGAAGGTCAGTGTCTCTCTCCAGGCTTCCCAGTTTTTCTCTACATGCCATGAAATAGCGAATAATGATAAAAGTGCCGTTAAAGACCAACAATGAACACACCAATCATTATATATCCTTCACGTTTCACAAACAGATCATAGTTTTGTTAAACATAAATATTATTATTTGAAATTGAATTTGACAATAGAAATTTCCCCGAATCGTTTAATAGTGAATCCGGATTACACTGTAATATGTGCCGCTGGATATGAAAAAGCTCAAACTCTAATAATTTTGAACAACTAGTGGAATAGATAATTTTAAAGCAAAACTATCTTAATATTGTGTCAGCTACCTTAAGGGAAAACAATAAGTAATGAGAAGATATATAACATTTCCAAGGATAAGGTTACATTCCTTACTTAAAGTCGACACCTAATAATGTAAAATATCTATTTCCAATAGAAAAGAGTAATTCTGAGAATAAAGAGAGCAGTCGCTATTCAAAAGGAGCATGTTTGGAGGGTTGAGATCTCTAAAAACATGTTTAACCCCGCCGCAATTTGCCCCTGTCCCAAGTCAGGGACCTCTGGCCTCTGTTAGTTTTTTATGATTTTTAGTATTAGTTTCTTGTGTATAATTCGGATATTAGTATGACGTCCATTATCACTGAACTAGTATACATCTTGTTAAGGGACCGGCTAAATGACACCTCCGTGTGTGGAAGTTTCTCGCTACATTGAAGACCCATTAGTGGCCTTCGACAGTTGTCCGCTCTATGGTCGAGTTGTTGTCGCTTTGACACATTCTCCATTTCCATTCTCAATTTTATGTCTTTGACAAGCAATGCTTTAAACCACTGACATAAAAAAAATGACAAAACGAAATAACAAAGTATATTGTCCCAGCTAGCCTGAATAGTGTAGGTTTCAGCTCGAGAGTTCCCACTAAAGGCATTTCGTTTTTTTTTTAGATAAAAAGATTTGAGATACCCAGTCCACAAAATTAAACAAAAGTTCAAAATCTGACTCTCGTCTGTACTAATTTTTTCATTGGCAATTTTACTACATTTTCTCATTATTATGTTGCTTCATAAATGTCTTTAAAGATGAAACTTCTGTTGGTGGTTACGGTTCGGAGATGGGCTGTTCTGTCCTTGTCAGATTTCTCATACATGTTTTTCTATATTAATACTCTAGTTAGAAGAAAATAGCTTGCAGTTATCCGCTATCTCAAGAAGTTTAGACATTTGCTTTAAATAACATGCGATGAAATAAACACTTGAAATGAGTGAAATTCTAAAGATGTCGTAGACATATTGATTTATCAATTGATTAGTTGATTGCATCCGTTTCGTTCTCTCACAAGTACAAATGAAGATCTCGATCATTGATTATACTGTTCTGTTAATTTCTGTGTCATTTTGTCTCTTGTGGAGAGTTGTCTCATCGGTAATCGTACCACATCTTCGTTTTACAAGTACAGAAAATTTTGGAAAGCTCATTTTTAATTATTTTATTTTTTTTAATCGAATATTCCAATCGTTACACCATTTTCCAAGGTCATGAATGCTTGGCGCCTTTAACATGATTTAACCCTGTCACATTATGTATATATAATATAAATATATATGCCTGTTCCTACTTAGGAGCCTGTAAACCAGAGGTTGTCATTTGTTGCTGTATATCATATTTGTTTTCCGTTCATTGTTTTAGTACATATTTCATTTTTTTCATTTGTCATTTTGAAGCTTTTTATGGTTGACTATACGGTATGGGTTTTACTCATTCTTGAAGCCCGTGCGCACGTGGCGACCTAATGTATATCTGTAAATTTCTGTGTCATTTGGTCTCTTGTAGAGAGTTGTCTCATTGGCAATCATACCATGTATTCATTTTTATATTGATACCAGTTTATAGGTATTCAATTGCACCAGAAAAAACTTAATATGGGGAACCTTTAACCTATTTTCAATACAATTCAGAAAGGGAGCTTCCCGTTTTGGTAAGATCTGTATTAGATATTTTTTTAATTATTTGTTATTGACTTTGAACTAACTGTTAGTAACTGCGAGTAACGTTATGTGTCTGTTGTTGTTGTGGGGTTGAATAAATCCCTGGCACGTCCTGGATGTGTTCTGTTAGTTGTTTTGTGCTTTCGATCAATCTGATGAGTTAAGCCCTTTTCAATGATTTTTTTTATAGTTTGTTCTTATGTTCTATGTACTAGTTCACCATGCACTGTCCCAGGTTATCAGGGAGTTCTTGAGGCAGCAAACTAGTTTAAATCCGCGTCATTCTAAATGTGCATGTAGCAAGTTAGTAGCCTGTATAAATCTGTATGCTTGCATTTATTGCTATATATCATAATATTTTTCCGCTGTTGTTGTACATAAGTCAGGCCGTTAGTTGTTTTATATTTGTCATTTGAGGCCTTTCATAGCTTGCTATATGTGGTTTGGGTTTTGCTCATTTTTGAAGACCGTACGTTAACTAGTAGTTGTATAATTCTTGTGCATTTGTTCTCTGACCATGTGGAGATTTGTCTCATTGGCAATCATACCAAATCTTCCTATATTTATATATATAAATATACTAGTTAAGCATTTTTTGTAAGGGAAACCCCGAAAGATTACACGATTAAATAACTGGTGAAAAACTTCATTGATTGTAGAGTAAAATTATCTCAGTGAATTGAGATATGTCGATGTTAATCCAATTGCGTACCATATATCATTAATATAAGGGACCTATAATCATGATAATCATAAATTAAATCGTGCCAGTACCATAGAAGAAAAGTTCCAGTCGGTGAACAGTCCATTATGCGGACTGTGGCGACTGGGCAGGCGCGGATCCAGAGGGGGGTTCCGGGGGTTGGAACCCTCCTTTTTTTGGACGATCAATGCATTTGAATGGGGACATGTAATTGGAACCCCCCTTTTGTCCTGGGTTAGGACCCCCCCTTTGTAAAATGGTTGGATCCGCCCCTGCTGGGCCATGTACTATGCGGCAAAGAAATGAGATGTTCTAATATTATTACACCTGCATACCAAATATTAAGACTGAGCAGCTTTATATGGGTCCATCTTTGATTGACAGACATTCCATCACAAACTTCAACATAGAAAGTATATATAATATATAAGCAAAAGTTTCAAAGTCGACCATGCATTCATATAATATTCATAATATAGCTCATGCCAGTGGAGTGCATGCATATAGTGTTTATGCCTGTTTTATTTTGCTTTTATTTTTTGTGTGACTATATGATTTGTGCAATCTTATTATTAACTTGTGCTATGTTTTAAGTGTACTATATGCTTTTAACTTATATATGTCATTTATGGTATCTTACTATGCATTATATGTTTAAAATTGTGTTGTTTTTCATGACTTTTGTATGTGTGTATTGTATTGTGTATGTGTGTATTGTATTTTGTTATTAAGTCTAGAGCTTGTGTTATGTAGTTTATTGAATATCGACTCTAAATAAAACTTTGAATCTTGAATCTTGAATCACGGATATGAGTTTTGCTAATGCTAATACAACTGAGTGTTTTTGTTAATTAGTATCGTCCTGAATATCATGAAATATTGTCCATTGGACGTGAAGCAAACAACTTATATCCATACATTGTTTTTGATGTTTGGTCTATTATATCATAACGCAGGAAAACGAAACCATCCAAATTCATGTTTTCGGTATAAATCTTAACGTCATTCTTGTGTTGGTTACAGTTTGAGATTATTACATTGAAAAAAACAAAACAACAAAAAATAATTAAGTTAATTAATTAATTAAGTCTCATTATAGGTTATTAGAAAAAAAATGAGTATGGTTAGATTATTAAATGCATGTAAACCTAATATTATATGTAAAACTGAAGTTTCTTTTCAATTTCCTTCATTCTTTTTAATGCATTAAATGTATGTGTATAGATAATCTGTCAAAGTTGTCTCATTTCTAGAACATGTACTATATTTTTCTATCTTTGAGTGGTTATTAGAAAATCCCAAAACCTTAGAACTTGTTGTTTTAGCATGTTATTATCTGCATGCCATAACAGATTAATAGCTTTATTTTGCCTTTTTATAACTGAGAAAAAAATCTCCACGGCTTAGATCATGCAGGACTGTATCCTACTGATGTAAAGTTTTAAAAAAATACAAATCATAATACTAAATTACATCTTTTCGCGCCTTTTGATAAAACTGTTGCATATAAATGTTTCACTCAATTGATGTATTTACTTTGGCGTTGCTAATGATATAAGTGCGAGAACTATTAGACGGTGCATCATTGAACTGAATTGACCTGCGTAGGCGTAGGTGCAATAAAGTTGTCATTTCACTTATCAAGCTTTTTAAAACCACATAACGGTAACCAACTCATCATGCATGCTGATTTTGAGCACGCGTCTAATCGTTTCAGTCCCTTTAACAAATACCGCTGTTATGAAAGACCTTTAATAGATACTTTCAGCTTCCTTTTTTTAATCATTAATTAAAATATTAATTCTTCCGACTTGGGTATCTTGTTATTTAAAAAGATGCCTTTGGTCTTTGTTTTAGATTGCATTTCTGTAATAAATAGGATTTTACCGAAAAGCACTAAACTTAAATATTTTGATATACGTAATTCCAGAAACATCTCTTATTATCATATATATGGGATGTGATATGACTGTTGTTTCTCTACTATCTGATACTATCTAATATTTGAGACCATTCAGGTAAATGGTATTTTTTTCAATCAGATTATTAATCGGTTTTGTCTAAAACTACTACATATAAATTCAACATATAAAAATACAAATCATAATACTAAATTGCATCTTTTCGCACCGTTTGATAAAACTGTTGCATATAAATGTTTCACTCAATTGATGTATTTACTTTGGCGTTGCTAATGATATAAGTGCGAGAACTATTAGACGGTGCATCATTGAACTGAATTGACCTGCGTAGGCGTAGGTGCAATAAAGTTGTCATTTCACTTATCAAGCTTTTAACCACATAACGGTAACCAACTCATCATGCATGCTGATTTTGAGCACGCGTCTAATCGTTTCAGTCCCTTTAACAAATACCGCTGTTATGAAAGACCTTAAATAGATACTTTCAGCTTCCTTTTTTTAATCATTAATTAAAATATTAATTCTTCCGACTTGGGTATCTTGTTATTTAAAAAGATGCCTTTGGTTTTTGTTTTAGATTGCATTTCTGTAATAAATAGGATTTTACCGAAAAGCACTAAACTTAAATATTTTGATATACGTAATTCCAGAAACATCTCTTATTATCATATATATGGGATGTGATATGACTGTTGTTTCTCTACTATCTGATACTATCTAATATTTGAGACCATTCAGGTAAATGATATCAATTTACACTAGTACAAAAACTGTCTTTAATAATAATAAAAAAAAAAAAAAAACTCTACCTCTATATCTAAATAATCGAGGTCCCGAATTTAAAGAAATTTAATTCCCGACATCCCGAAATTAGAAAAAATAAATCTTGGATCCCGAAAGGGTCAATCCCGAAATCAGGCCCGAGCTTAAAAACACCCGATCCCGACGTCCCGAAAAAGTCCTGCCCCTCCCTCTGCCATGTAGTTATCAAAATTTTCGTGTTTATGCTGCATACATCAGATTTTTTTTTCTTTCTCGATACTCAATCAAACAACTCAGACTAAATGATCTTATTAAACATATTGCGGATAGCCATTAAATAAAAAAAAGTATAGAAACTAACTAACTAATTTTATTCAGTATAAAACCCAGCACAAAAGGATCATCGCTGAAAAACATGAGCACATATCATACAAAAAATTATCAGTTTCCCTTTATGAGGGGGGATAGGAGGGGTCTTGATCCCGAAATCCCGGACTTGAAAAAAATCCCGAGGTCCCGAATTTAAATAAAGCAAATCCCGACATCCCGAAATCCGAAAAAAAGGATTACCGGATCCCGAAAGGGTCAATCCCGAAATCCCGAGTTTAAAAACACCCGATCCCGGAGTCCCGATAAAGGTCCTATTCCCCCTCCTTTATGATCCTGTATGTATCCATACCAAAATTGTAAAAAAACAAAACACAGTTCTTTGATTTGCAAAGAACGACAATAAATTCTAGGTTATCATTATTTGAACTGAAGAAGGTTATAAAAAAAGGCACTGGCTACGGTTACATGGAAATGTAACAATAATAAAAATATTATTGTTACATCGGAGACTAATTGCCAGAATGCAAAGTTGGGCAAGGAACCGATTAATTACGAATGTAACAATAATTATTGAGGCTACGGTTACATTGTGTTATTGTTACATGAAAAACAGCAATGTACACTAAATTTATTATATTTAAATCTTCTTTAGCTGTGTTGCTTAATTCTTTCATATGTTCTAATTAATACTTGTAATAATGATAATTAATAAGTATTATTATTATACAAATGATGTTTAAGTAGTTTTACATATTAATCTTAAAGTTAATAAAAATACCTCAGATTAGCAGTGTCAAAATTAATGCGAAAAATATAGTTTGTTGTTGAGAACTGGGGCTGATAAAGTGTTCACTTTTTGAAGTATTTAACTGCACACCTTCTCTTATTACTGTCATTATATACTTTGAACAATGGATGAAGAGATTTATTTTACCAATTTAGTTTTGGATGAAAAACTTGGGATGCGTTTGAAACGAAAATGAAACAATATCAAGACACAAATTTCATACAGCTCTATAGCTATAGCTCTATACAAAAGCAACTCTAAAAAATTGATACATCAACTGAAGCAAAGTTTGTTAACTGCTAAGTTGGATACTGAAATCTGAGGTAAACCTAACATCCGTAATGGACGGCAATGCAATCATATTGAAAGACAACATGAAACTACACCACATGCTTTCAACCAAAAGATCGGATGAGAATATCAACATTGCGAGAGTAAAATAGTATTTCTCACCGAAAGCATGGCAAACATTAAAGACCGACCGTGCAAGGGCTGTATAGCCAGTCAAGGTCGTTAAAAACTTCCATTTGTAACATTAAAGATTTCCTTATCTCCTAAAGGAATATCACAGAATTGAATTGCACGGTATGCGATACAGACGTTCACAGCGGAGGGTATGAGGGGTCCTGATCCCGAAATCCCGGGCTTAAAAACATGAAGTCCCGAGGTCCCGAATTTAAAAAAAAATAAATCCCGACATCCCGAAAGATCAATCTCGATATCTCGAGCTTAAAAAAACACCCGATCCCGCATCCCGAAAAAGGTCCTGCCCCCTTATTACTGGTGTGTGATGGCTGCTTGGAGTGGATTCGTCAAAATGATGTGTCGGACTTAAACATGCTCCAAAAACCACTTACTGGATATTTATAAACTGTCATTGTAAATAAAAAAAATAAAGACATTGTATGTATTGTAAATATAAAATAAATGTCTTAAACTTTTATTATTTAGTACATATTACAAGTCCCCATCGCACATTGCTGTTTTTCATGTAACAATAACGCTATGTAACCGTAGCCTCAATAGTTATTGTTACATTCGTAATTAAGCAGGTCCTCACCCAACCATGCATTCCGGCATTTAGTCTCCAATGTAACAATAATATTTTTATTATTGTTACATTTCCATGTAACCGTAGCCAGTGCCATAAAAAAAACCAAAAAAAAAAAAAAAAACAGCACTGTAAGTCAGAAAAATAGTCGTGAAACATTTTCTGATTAGCTGAAGGGTGGTTTGCATTCGACAATCCTCGGTAGAATCCGATACTCTAGCTCCTTCCTAGATGAGGGTACGGAATCGGCCAAGTTGAGACGAAGACAAGTTTTTAAGTTTTAGATCTAAGTAAATAAAAACATGACAATTGGCTTTACATATACAGTGCGTGCCTAGATCGTAAACGTCACACAAAGTGCTAATATATAGATACGATGAAATCTTAAAAACCTTTTTATTAGATGTTATGATGTAAAACGACAAATTCTATGCGTGGATTAAGTATGTAGACACTATGAACGTTTTATTCGATTTTAGTTAATGAAAACAGAGTCTCTGATGAAAAGAAGACAAAGTGTTTTAGCTTTTAGATCCTTAGTCTATATTGTGAAAAGCGAAATATTTTTAGATTTAAATGCTGCAAGCTTGTTATTCTTTTTACCCGTGTGAATGTGAGTGAAGTAATTTATTTTACAACATTTATCTTTTACTATTTTACTACGTAAACATATATAACCCATAGGCGGATCCAGGGGGGCCTGGGGGCCCGCCCGCCTTTTGTGTGGGAAAAATTGGTTGCTTATATAAAGAATCACTGACGCATGACTGGAGCCCCCCTTAGGTCAGTCAACGGGCCCCCTTATGTATGAAAAGTTCTGGATCCGCCACTGTAATCCCCACTGTATATATGTCCGGTAACTAGCCTAACAATTTTTAACGCAACTAAGAATGCATACTACAAGCTATGTGACCTACCGAATTAGACTATTTACTGGATTTGTTATCTCATACGCAACACGACGGATGCCAAATGTGGAGCAGGATCTGCTTACCCTTCCGGAGCACCTGAGATCACCCCTAGTTTTTGGTGGGGTTCGTGTTGTTTTTTCTTTAGTTTTCTATGTTGTGTCATGTATACTTTTGTTTGTCTGTTAGTATTTTTCATTTTTAGCCATGGCGTTGTCAGTTTGTTTTAGATTTATGAGTTAGACTGTCCCTTTGGTATCTTTCGTCCCTCTTCTATACGTCCTCAATCCTCAATCTTATGGCCTGTTGGCACGAATTGTCCCAATGTGCAGTTTTCCTCTCTGGTGCGTTTTCCTCGACGTATTTTCTCAAGTTCTCTGTGCTTTAAATTTGGTATGCGCTGGTTAAGATTGGGATTGAGGAACAGCAGTATTAAATCTGCCCGTTCTGTGCAACTAGAAAGTGATCCTGTATATATTAGTGGAGGATATCATTATTCAATATATAGTGTACATATTATATTCCTACATTCATGGTGGTGGGTTTTGTTCTACACGCCGTAACGGTGTGGTTGTCCTACAAAGGATGTGAAAATTTGGAAGAAGAAGAAGAAGAAGTTTACCTTATCTCCCTTTAGAACTATTTATAGATGGCGCTGTATACAACATGGATGCTGTCTGTAACATTATCAATTTATGTTTTATGTTTACATCTTCATGGCACACATTTTGTAAAGTTGTTTGATTGCCAGGGGGATGTTACATCACATTTCAAAAGGTTAGGACTGAAATGTGGACAGAGACGAGATTTTACAGCCGAAATTCTGTCGGAAGGCAATTTATAATGGGTACAACTTCAAGTCAAATCGGCACCTGTTCAAATCGGCACCAATGGGAGATAACTCCAAATTACCCTAAATATTTGTTCCTAGATGTGTGTAAAAATAAAATCTTTGGGTGACCTCCGATTACGGCCTCCTATTAACTTGTTAAGTCTCAGAAGGTTCTGATTGCTTTTGATAGATATTATATTAAAATTCATGATTCTGTATATTATAATTTTCGGGAATACAATGAAATATTTGAGGTACAAACAAGGGTTTGAAAGTTACATTTGTTTCAAAAAAATACAAGGGAACGTTATACAGCCATAAAATGTACTTTTTTATTAAGTTTAATATATTAATTAAATAATTAGGTCCAATAAATAAATTTAGATAGCTGTGTTCATATCAAAATTATTTTTTATAAATAACCCTCCTTTTTGTGTATACAGAGTTATTTCCCTTGCATGGACAACTTTTGGTTTAGTTTTGATTGGAAATCAGCGGTGATAGTGGTTTTTTTTGCATTATACAGCCAGTTTATTGCGATTTAAAGATAGTTCAACCACTTGCCATTGCACACGAGATAGTTAGGATACTGAATAATGTGGTTTAACAAAAATCAATATATGTATATTCATTTTGATATTCAACATGTTCAACTAAAAACATACATAGGAATCCATGCAGTAGCGGCAGTTCACTTCGAATGCTATTCACGTCCAATGCATTTTGAACTTCACTCCTGAATGAGATTGGTTTACAGATTTCACTGTATAAATATTGTAACAGATATACAGACATGAATTTACTTTACTTTTAAACATACAAGTATTTACAGTGATCTGACATAATTATTTTGTTTGAAATTTCTGGAATAAAAATAATGTTATATTATTTTCATTGTATTTCAGTGCAACAAGTATTTTAGTCCTGTAGAATAATTGTTATTTTTATTTATAAGCATTCACTATACTTGCTAGCCTATATAAGAATAAGAATATTTCATTAAATAGAATGTTAATGAAAAGGGAACATTCTAAAACTATCATGACTATACAAAGACAGATGACATATTTCAAAACTTTTCTTGTCTCTCATGGTCAGGGATGGGGTCGATTACTTTAAAATGTAATCAATTAAATTACAATTACTTTGCTAATAAAATGTAATCGATTACATTACAATCATGACAATTACACCCTATTTCATATGTAATCGATTACATTAGATTACTTTTCTTTATTGTAATCATGATTACTTTAGATTACTTATGATTACATTGTATATTGCTATATCAAAGTTTTTTTATAACTTTTTATCCGCTTATTTTGGTGATTTTTTTTAAAAGCCTTAATTTATTCATCTTTAAAAGAATTTATAGACAAGACAGTTACAGTTACAGTGTAACATGTGTAATTTGATAAAATAGCTATAGACAAGTGTCCTTTCTCTATGTAAAAGATGTAACTTTATTTTTAACTACGAATTATAACCAAAAAAAGTGAAAATAAGGAAAAATTAATTAAGTATAGTTTTATTGTCTGTTGGGACATAATTGACACATCCATTAATGTTTTTACAGGTGTTAATTTTTTAAACAAACAATGGGTGGGCTTGGGTATTAAAATTTTATTGTCTTAATAACGATATAAATAAAGTTAAAAGTGGTTGATTGTCATTATTTGTTTGAAAATGTTTAATACTTCATCTAATTGAAGTTAATAGAATTATTGTCAGGTGAAAACACAAAACAGTTTTGTTACTTAGGAAAGATTATACATTTCTCTTTATATTAAGCAACAGTTTATTGTATTGATGAAACTTCTGACGTCACCTATTGTTTACTATGCATATTGTTTGCAATACTTATGCCATATGTATACACTGTACATGTACAAAATGTACTTGTTTATACTGGTGAGCCTTAAGGCTAATAAAGTTAATAAAGAATAAAAATAAGAAAGCACATATATACACGAATTTATGGAAAATAAAATTTATTCAATTTTGTCAATAAATGAAACCTGGTTTTAACTTCCATTTTGAATTAAGTGGGCTTATATATTTATGCCGACCATCAAAGTCAAATAGGAACTAAATGTTTTCTGCATTTATATTTCAATGTATTTATGTAAAAATATTGGGTAAACTAATATGAAATTGGAGTTAATATCAGAAGTTTTCAATCAAGGAAAACAATTGCTTTCAAGGCATATTCTTGTATCATAAGAGCTCAATTTCAAAAAGAAATATTGGACAGTAAATTTCTTTTTGTAAACTGTTAAAACAAAATAAAACACTTGGTTATACAAATTTGTTATATAGATGATCACATTAACAAGGTCCCATCATTGTGATTACTAGTTTTATGATTTTTCATTCAAGCTTTACATTTTCTTATTTTCATCTTGTCTATCAAAAACTATTTTCATATTTATACAAGATTTGTAATCATCAAGTAATCTTATGAATGTAATCTTAAAGTAATCTAAAAGTAATCATGATTACACCTGTTTTTTGCCATGTAATCGATTACATTACGATTACTTGTAATCAGAAATGGCATGATTACTGATTACATAGGATTGCACTGCAAAATGTAATCGATTACAGCTGATTACGATTACTGATTACGATTACCCCATGCCTGCTCATGGTACAACTGATTTTTATAGTTCGTTCTTATTTTGTACTGTCACAGGTCAGGGGGGAGGATTGGGGACCCGCTAACATGTTTAACCCCACCACATTCTGTATGTATGTGCCTGTCCAAAGTCAGGAGCCTGTAATATAGTGGTTGTTGTTTGTTGATGTGTTAAATATTTGTTTTTAGTTCATTTTTTGTACATAAATTAGGCCGTTAGTTTTCTTGTTTGAATTGTTTTACAACTGTCATTTTGGGGCCTTTGATAGCTGACTATGCGGTATGGGCTTTGCTCATTGTTGAAGGCCATAAGGTGACCTATATTTGTTATTTTCTGTGTCCTTTGGTCTCTTGTGGAGAGTTGTCTCATTGGCAATCATACCACATCTTCTTTTTTATACAGACACACAAATATATACATTTGTATATAAAGAGTAATATTCATATTTATATTTTGTTTCTTTACATTCAAATGTTTATAAAGTTTTACTTTACATTTTCAATATACCAACTGATATTCTGAAAAAGGAATATATAAAGGTATCGTCATGATATGTGACAGTGACTTTGGACAATAGAATTTCATGAGAGTGGTTGACATTTTCATGCTTTATGCTTCTATATTGACCAAAAAACTTAATATGGAGGATTGAAATTGACTAACAAGATGTAAAAGAAGCAATATAAACAAAACTATAACCCAAATGATTTAAAAAATATATTTTATTATTTTTTAAAGAGTGGAAACAGTTTTTCCAGAATAGTAAAAAAATACCATTTAGAAAATTTGCTATTTCTTCGTTGTTATTATGTGTATTGATAAAAGTGAAACTGTTTTGAAAATGCCTTCGCAATGCCTTTAAAATGAGACAAAGTTTTCTTAGATCAGTTGATTTAAAAAAAAATCACTTTCCGTACCTACACCTTGTTAAATCGGAACTAGTCAAATCAGCACCTATTTAAAGTCAATTCGGCATCCTATAATATTTGCTAAAATAAATATAAATAATTCTAAAAATGTATAAATTCATGATCTATTATGGGGGTTGGATTTTAGCTAGTCCAAATAATTATGACGTCTGGCAAGGCTATTTTAATTTTTTTCTGGGACGCCTTCCTACGACGTCATAACGCCGAAGCCATTTTTTACATCTGGAGTTTGAGAGCAAATTTTGGGGGGAACTTTGACACCTAATTTTAGGAAGTCGTCCCAGAAAAAAAATAAAATAGCCTTGCCAGACGTCATAATTATTTGGACTAGATTTTAGCATGCATTAAAACGCATCAAGCAGCTAGAATGCAAAAGTTTATTATCTAAAGTTTTCCCAACATTCTATGACTGACCTTTTGATAATTTTTCTTTTCAGGTAATTAATAACATAGTTACTTCAAAAACTTCATAAGAAACAACGAAGCCCTGCAATAATTAATGAAAAAATATTAACTACTTCCTGTAGGTCGTGACGTTTTCGCCTGGTTTTTGCATGCTGGGATTTAAAATACAATCATTAAAAGTCTTGGCTTTTAATCATATTTTAACGTAATTGTAAGCTCACCAATGACTTATGCTTTATCTAATAACCATCTGATAATAAGAAGATAAAACACACAGACGTGCAATTGTACACATTCATGAGATAAATTTTCTATGTAAAACGTATATATTTGAATTATTTTTGTAGACAACACAAAAAGTTATAAATTTATTTTTAATTAATGCATTTTCGGACTAATTAAGTGAATAAATTAACGTACAATAATCTGTTAAGACAATATGTTGGTGTACTCTTATTGATTGACCTTTTACTACCTCTGCTATGACTGTGTGTGTATTCACGGTTCTGTGGCAATACTCGTAGATGGCTTGTTGAAAGGTAAATTGTTATTTGCACTTCAGTATTTAACCACGCCTCTAGGGCACACCTTGCCAGGTGTGACTGTCTATTCGGATCAGTGGATTATAAAACAAGGGAGCATTTAATACACACATTTAAAGTACATACTCAAGTTGGTGACGAATAAAAATAGATCGCTGTGGAATTATTTAATTATATTTGGTGCTATTATCATGATTATTTATTTGAATTCAAATAAGTTAATTTACTAAGAAATAAACAATTTTTGGTTAAAGACGGGAAACCTAATTCATGTGTCAGAATGAAATGATATACACCGCTTGTCCTTGATTTATGTCTCATAAAAAAGGGGAACTTAGAAATTAGAAATAGCTTAACCAAAGCATTTTGATTGTCTTAATTAGGCAAAAAAATGTACGAGTTAGACTTTTGAAAGCCATGTATTAATTAATATCTGAAACTATCTGAAGATAACTCTACCGAAGCGGAATATAATATGTACGAATACTTTTGTTTTCACATCTTTTCACATTTATGATTAATTATTGTTATCTATTGTTCATTTAAATACTTAATTAGTACCTATATGTCTACTGCTTGGCATTAAATCTCTGTGTGGAAGGAAGGGATTATTACATATAGATTATATTATTTGGATGAGGATTTGAGCTAGCCTATAAAAACACATTAATTAGTTAACATACATTCAAGACCAAAGGATATTAACTTTGATGATTCAATTAACTTTTACTTAAAAACAACAGACAACGAATTTAATGTCATCTTTCCCTATTTTTGAATGTAATTATAAGTCTGTTCAACTGGCAAGAATACCCCTAAAGCGGACAAGCAGTTTATTCTTTAAGTTGCTGTCATTGAATATCAAGAAAGAAAATAAATCCCGAAATTGATTTGAAACTGTACGTAATACTTAATAGTTTTCCTAGAAAATATTCACATCCCTTGGGGATTATCAGTGTACCTCCAGTTGCATATATATATTACATGAATGTCGGAACAATTGTGATGATGACGAATTTCTTCCTTTATTCGAGAACAATCTATTTGATATATAAATCTGTGATTTTACTATGTTCATAACTTTGATGAACCAAAGCAAGTTATATATCGACCTGTATTTAAATCAAATTGGTTCTCTTCTTCTTCTTCTTCTTTTGGTATACAAAAGTCTATCGAATTCGTTGATTACATACCGTTGGCATACGTTGACTAGTCTATTTACCAGTCAGGGGACTTACTGAAATAAGTGATTTTTAAATCACTTATTTGAGTAGCAAATTAAAGGTTTTGTCACAAATTGGGATTTTGTAGTTTTTTCAAAATTTTAAACACATAGGTTTAAATACTATCTTTTAATTAGTAAAATTAAAAAAAATGAACTTTTTGCTTCTTTTAAGTAGCAAGGTTTATGCCTTTGATGCTCTCATTTAGCTGAAAATTCTATTTTAGCTGAAAAAATGCTATAATAATGGCTTTACATAATGAACTGATACTTTCTTAAAAGATTTTTCCCAGCAGTGGGAGTATTTTTCCTGTGAAGTTCAAGGTTTCATCTTTCAGATTATGTAATAAAATTCTACTGTTCGCGATAAAAATTTCACTGTTCGGGGGTGTTGAAATTAGTGGGGGTTATTAAAAGAATGATACTTAAAAAAGTGATTTTTGGGAAGGAAATTGAGGTCTGATACTCAAACAAGTGATTTTTATGTCATTATCCTAGATTCAGTACAAGGTCATCACCTGAAATGACCTGGTCATCCTAGACAACACAGATGTTGGTTCTGATAAGTTTAGAAACATAATTAGTCCCTGGATCATTAGTATTCTATATTTAAAGCTACAATAAAATTAAATCACTTCTTCTAGTGATTAATTTGTACTACTTAAATAGGTGATTATTAAAGAAAGACAACTCTAACTTCCAACCTTTATGGAAATAATGTTACTTGAATCAGTGATTTAGAAAATCACTTATTTAAGTAAGTCCCCTGACTGTTTACAAAACTTTTACCCAAATTTACACAAAATGTATGTTCCTTTCTTATGTTCAATGTATACATGTATATATTTTAAATTAGGCTATAGTTCCGTAACTTTCTATCCAGGCGTATAAACGAATCGACAACAAGTGCGTACATTTTTTAACCCTTTCAACGCTACACAAAAAAATAGAAAAATGGCTGCTGCTGCTGCATTTTTTTTTAGTACATTCATTAGAACAGTATTTTCCTTTTCAGACTGCTGTATCTTTTTTATTATATGAGATACAGAGAAAGTTATTGCATGAAAAATGCTCAGGAGAGCATGAACTGTAATGTTAGGCAATTATTTTACTGAAATTTTTATCAGGTTACCTGCCTTTTCAGGTAATTAACAGGTAAAAGGTGTAATTTATTACATTTGTGTTGAATTTTGAATAAATACTACTTTTAGTCTTCATTTATTTTGTTGTTTTATCTGCCATATTGTAAAGAAGACACCAGTTGCCCGATTCCGTAGCGTATTGTACCATACATAACGTTTTATGTAATCGTGGCACAAATAAATAGCTCCGTCCTAAAAAATTTCAGTCAACCTCCGTTTTCCCCCCTTTTTCTACGTCTCGTAATGATCGATCAAATCATATTTCCCACACGAATTTTATGTAATAAACACATTGAGATAACAAGAAACCTTTTAACTAATCCTCGTTGTAAGTTTCGCCAAGGAAATGCTGAAATTTTTCCATATTTACAGCTTCGTTTCCGATTTCCGCCATTTGCATTTGTCAAAATATTTGTTTTTATTTTCCTTCTATTTTCCTTCTACTGCATGATTTTACTATAAAAATTGTCGGGATTTCAAGCGCAAATGAGACCTTGCATATCCTAGATTCAAACGAGGAAAAATTAGAGAGAACCCGAATGAAAACCGAATGGTTTAAGAGTCCTTATGAAAAATCCTTTTTCATCGCGGCATATGCCGCGAATAGCAGTGGCAAATGGCGTACGTCATCGCGGCATATGCCGTGTATAGCGTTGAAAGGGTTAAATCAATATCTGGTATGTTCCAATCTGTCCTTTACTATTGACAACGAGTATATATTACATTTTTCCAAATAAACCCTTGGAAAAAATATGTAAATAGATTTCTACTTTCTTCAAATCTTTGTGGTTTATAGACATATCATGATTTTTTTATCAGAGAAGATGACAAAATAGCGGAATGCAGACAATTGATACTCAAAATTTAAAATCAATGGTGATCTCTTATCTAGCGGAATAAAACTTTAATATCTATAAATTTGAGCATTTTTATACAGAATGGACATAATATCAATTTTTGATTTTTTTGCGAAGTTTCCCTTTAAACCAACAATCCTGCAAAATGTTCAACTGGTTAAAAAATGTATAAAAAATATCCATTACCTCTTATACATAATTAAAAATACACATTTAGTTTATATGAGAGAAAAAAATATTTACATCAACCCCCAAAAAATGTGAATAAAATTAAGTGAATATCTCTAGACAACCTCTTCCTTAATTAACTCGTCTTGTGTAAATACTGAAAAATTTCTGGACAACCCATTCCTTATTATACCCCCGCTTTAAAAAAGGGGGGGTATACTGTTTTACCTCTGTCTGTCCTTCCGTCAGTCCCATGAATATTTTCGTCGCATTTATTGAAATCTACGTTTTGTATTACGAAAATCTTAGATTGAAACCATTTTTCTCTTAAAAAAAGGTTTGTTGGTTTATTTTTACAACTTTCCAAAATATACTTTCTGTCTCTTCCGGTTCTACTTTTCTATTGAGAGCGAACAATTTGATTTTGAGCTTAATACATTTTATTCTTCTTCATAAAGTGATCATAATTGGCTTTAGTTTACGTTTAATCCATTTAATCCATTAAAAGCGTCATTCATTCCCAATCTCTTGTCAAACATTGTTTATTGTTGGACTCATTTTTGTTAAAAAAAAATTTGGCTGCCATTGCACACTACGGTTCAGAACCGGACCAGATATGACAAAAATCCGCATTTTCACGATAGAGAACTACGCATAAAAAGACTATTTTTCTGAAAACTTTGTCAAAAATATATATATCATTTTGATGTAAAGATTAGAAACAACTGGAACTAAATCATTGGCCCAATTGGGTACCTTGAAACAATGAATTTCATAGACATGATGAAGAAAAAAGTTTTTAAATTGAGATTTTTTTGCTATTTATAACACTTTCTTTACTCTTGATATAAAAAAAAAGGTTCCTTTTTTGTACTAGATATTTATATGTTTATCATTGTATATATATACAAGTTGCACTATGATAAATCATTCATTCATTTTACTTTCATCATGTTCATGACTTATAGTAACTGAAACCACATATATATATTTTTATTTGGCACAAGAGGCCAAAAAATAATTCTGTAACTACATGTATAAATGAATAAATAAAACAAACTGAAACAACTGTATTCATGGTATTAGTGATTAGTCTAATTGTATTCTCAGTAATGAATTGAACAATATAAACATATACATGTATAACATAAAGGAAATCAATGGAAATAGAGCATCGCTGAGACGCGAAAAATGACACAGTTAATTTTTTTTTACGCCAAATGGGATGCTATCTTCTGGGGATAACACTGCACTTGTAAGAAAGGGACTTCAGGATCAGCCTTTCTGAGATCCATAAATAATTGTACTACAAATGTAGCTATTTCTTCATAATATAATAGTGAAAAAAAACCTATTATTAATGTTGTTAATCATAAATATGAATCCAGCTGTTCACAATCTTTTTACCGATTTACTCCTATCACAATTTTATAGTATTGAACACAATCATGACAATATACATGTATACACATATACATACATGTTCATGTATGTAGTATATATGCACATGGGTAAAACATTTTTTGATGAACTGAACATGATAGATATATTTTTATGCCCCGTCTACGATAGTAGTAGGGGCATTATGTTTTCTGGTCTGTGCGTCCGTTCGTCCGTCTGTTCGTTCGTCTGTTCGTTCGTCCGTTCGTCCGTCTGTCCCATGTCAGGTTAAAGTTTTTGGTCGAGGTAGTTTATGATGAAGTTGAAGTCCAATCAACTTGAAACTTAGTACACATGTTCCTTATGATATGATCTTTCTAATTTAAATGCCAAATTAGAGTTTTGACCCCAATTTTACGGTTCACTGATAGAAAATGATAGTGCAAATTTCAGGTTAAAGTTTTTGGCTTCAGGTTAAAGTTTTTGGTCAAGGTAGTTTTTGATGAAGTTGAAGTCCAATCAACTTGAAACTTAGTATACATGTGCCCTATGATATGATCTTTCTAATTTAAATGCCAAATTAGAGTTTTGACCCCAATTTTACGGTTCACTGAACATAGAAAATGATAGTGCAAATTTCAGGTTAAAGTTTTTGGCTTCAGGTTAAAGTTTTTGGTCAAGGTAGTTTTTGATGAAGTTGAAGTCCAATCAACTTGAAACTTAGTATACATGTGCCCTATGATATGATCTTTCTAATTTAAATGCCAAATTAGAGTTTTGACCCCAATTTTACGGTTCACTGAACATAGAAAATGATAGTGCAAATTTCAGGTTAAAGTTTTTGGTCAAGGTAGTTTTTGATGAAGTTGAAGTCCAATCAACTTGAAACTTAGTATACATGTGCCCTATAATATGATCTTTCTAATTTAAATGCCAAATTAGAGTTTTGACCCCAATTTTACGGTTCACTGAACATAGAAAATGATAGTGCAAATTTCAGGTTAAAGTTTTTGGCTTCAGGTTAAAGTTTTTGGTCAAGGTAGTTTTTGATGAAGTTGAAGTCCAATCAACTTGAAACTTAGTATACATGTGCCCTATGATATGATCTTTCTAATTTAAATGCCAAATTAGAGTTTTGACCCCAATTTTACGGTTCACTGAACATAGAAAATGATAGTGCAAATTTCAGGTTAAAGTTTTTGGTCAAGGTAGTTTTTGATAAAGTAGAAGTCCAATCAACTTGAAACTTAGTATACATGTTCCCTTTGATAAGATCATTCTAATTTTAATGCCAAATTAGAGAATTTATTCCAATTTCACAGTCCTTTAAACATAGAAAATGATAGTGTGAGTGGGGCATCCGTGTACTGTGGACACATTCTTGTTTTTTAATTTCTACTTCAGGTGGAAAATATTAGCTGCAGTTTATCATTGTTTATTATGATTTTCAAATGTTTGCATAACATGGACAGCTTATGACATATGATTTTTTTCTTCAATTTGCACAGGATTATGTATAGTCTGCTACAACATATACAAGAGATGCAGTCAAAAGAATGCTACATGTATGACTGAGGAAGAGAATTACCAGCTCAGCTACAAGTACCACCGGAGCCATTAATAGATGTATGTACATGTACAAACAAAACTTTTAAAAAAAATGTTCTTAGTTCATGTAGCTATAAACATGTACATGTAATGTATACTTTATACATGTACATGTAGTTCATTATGATTGTCTAGTCCAGTACATGTAAGTCATGAAAAAAATCTAATATATCAAAAATGTAAAGTTCTTACATTTTTATGGTCTACTACCTACGATAGTAGAGGGGCATAATGTTTTCTGGTCTGTGCGTCTGTCCGTCCTTCCGACCGTCCGTCCTTCCGTCTGTCTGTCTGTTCGTTCAGGTTAAAGTTTTTGGTCAAGGTAGTTTTTGATGAAGTTGAAGTCCAATCAACTTCAAACTTAGTACACATGTTCCCTATGATATGATCTTTCTAATTTAATTGCCAAATTAGAGTTTTGACCCCAATTTCATGGTCTACTGAACATAGAAAATGATAATGCGAGTGGGGCATCCGTGTACTATGGACACATTCTTGTTAATACTTTGCATGCTTTGATTAAATTTTATGTAATGATCTGTAAATAGAACTGTGTTAACTCTAAAAGTAGGAGCTATATTGTGTCACTCCATTTGTCCTTGGTCAGTTGGTCCTAAAAAATTCAGTGACTCAATTTCAGTCACATGTTTCTCTGAAACTACTTCTTATACTGACTATTTTATGTATGAGCTTCACAGTGATAACTTGTAATATTTGAGCACTTTTCAGATCTATCAAACACCTACACAATGTACATGTACTGCCTGTAAGCAGAAAATTGGAACTACAAGGGGGATAATTGGTATTTGTAATATGACATTGCATGCCTTCTTGTTAAAATTTCATAATTTTTGCAGGAAAATCAATTTGATCCAGAGAGTCATTACAATACTAGGAAAAGAAAATATGTTTATGCATCTCAAACCAGTGATAAGGTAATTATGGACAATGATGGATAATAACTTCAACTGCTTTGTGAGCTCTTGTTGGATGAGTGGCAGCTGGCATTTTTACATCTGCTGTTCTTCAAATTACATCTTTCAATCTTCTCCTCTCAAACTGAATAGCCAATAAGAAGTACATATATATTGAAGTACAAGTAATTCATGATAAAAAAAATCTTTAAAACTTTATCCTCTGAATTTCTGAGCCAATCAGGACAACACTTGTGAAATGGTCCATAGATGATCCTCTTTGAAAACTAATGTACATGAGGTGACCATTTGGATTCCTGTAATGTATTTGAATTTTGAAAATTTGGCCTTACTTTTAAATTGGTCCACATTGAGCATGTTGAGGTCCAAAGGATCCCAAATTCATCTGTGTGATTACACCACAAACTAATTATTCTGGTACTACGATATGCTTATACTAACTGCATTAAGATTTTTTATTTTTGAACCAATTTAAATTAATCCATATTAAAGTCCAAAAAGTCCAATATTATAAAAAAAAGAAGATGTGGTATGATTGCCAATGAGACAACTCTCCACAAGCAATGACGACAAAGAAATTAATAATAATTGCCTTTAGATTAGTTCACATTTAGATCCAAAGGGTCCAAAATTAAACTTTGTTTGATTTTAATAAGAAGAAAAAATGAAATTTGTATCCATATTTTAGTGTTTGTGTCCAGTTTTCAAATTTTCTTAAATTTCAGAGACCAATTAAATTTCGTTCGATTTCAATAAAAATTAATCATATTGGCTATATTTAGATTTTGATTTTGAGCCTTTGTATCAAATTGGTCCAAATTTATGTTCAAATTAAGCTTTGTTTGATTTTATCAAAAATTTAATTCTTGGGGTTTCTGATATGCTGAATCTAACCATGTGTATTTAGATTTAGAATATTGGGTAATACAGAAGGTAATGTAATGTCATACATGTCATATATTAAGTTCTTTGATCAAATTCTTTAAGTCAGGAACTTTTGATGTGTCAAATATTTAATCACAATCCAATTTTAATATAATTTTATATAATTTAAATTTTTATAAAATTATTGTTGATTAGAAATTTAGGATAGATACAGTAAGTCGCACAGCCATCCAATATCATGAATATGATGACAATTAGCATGTTCATGTAGCCTAAGATTATACCTTAATATTGGTTTATTTGAGAAATTTAAAACATAGAGTTTTATATACCTTCAATACTTGCAAACATCATGAACATTATAGGATTAAACACATTTTTTCTAGAGGTTATTGCTGTAATGGCTGTGTAAACCGGGGCGATTAACTCACAAACTAAATATTCAGATTTGTATATATATGTCAAGTTTGTGAGCAGGGTTTCCCCTGGGTCAATTATTAATTTTGCCACCTCTTTCGCCAGAACAATATATTTTTCGCCACTTTATTATTTTATTCGCCAAGTATCATAAATATACTGTTTGTTTGAAATTTCCCTTCTTTCTATCTTCCCCCCTCCCCTAACCAAAATGAGTTTGCCCTATTGTTGTCTATGATTATTCTCAAACTCATCTTTTAGTTTACATTGTAAATTGTAATGAAGAAACACTAAACACTACTTTTTATACGATGGCAAAAATTGAAAATTTTTTGGTCGTTTATTGGTATCACGTTGGGGTCAGCGTCGTTGTCGTCGTCCGAATACTTTTGGTTTTCGCACTAAAACTTTAGTTTAAGTAAATAGAAATCTTTGAAATTCAAACACAAGGTTTATGACCATAAAAGGAAGGTGAGATTGATTTTGAAAGTTTTGGTCCCATCAGTTTAGGAATTAGGGGCCAAAAAGGGCCCAAATAAGCATTTTCTAGGTTTTCGCACTATAACTTTAGTTTAAGTGAATAGAAATCAATGATATTTTGACACAAAGTTTATGACCACAAAAGGAAGGTTGGGATTGATTTTGGGTGTTTTGGTTCCAACTGTAAGGAATTAGGGTAAAAAAAGGGGCCCAAATAAGCATTATTCTTGGTTTTTGCACAATAACTTTAGTATAAGTAAATAGAAATCATTGAAATTTAAACACACGGTTTATCAACACAAAAGGAAGGTTGGGATTGATTTTGGAAGTTGAGATCCCAACAGTTTAGGAATTAGGGGCCAAAAAGGGGCCCAAATAAGCATTTTTCTTGGTTTTCGTACCATAACTTTAGTATAAGTTAATAGAAATTTATGAAATTTAAACACAAGGTTTATGACCATGAAAGGAAGGTTGGGATTGAGTTTTGGTCCCAACAGTTCAGGAATAAGGGGTCCAAAGGGTCCAAAATTAAACTTTGTTTGATTTCATCAAAAATTGAATAATTGGGGTTCTTTGATATGCCGAATCTACAAAAAATGTTATTGTGTATGTAGATTCTTAATTTTTGGTCCCGTTTTCAAATTGGTCTACATTAAGGTCCAAAGGGTCCAAAATTAAACTTAGTTTGATTTTAACAAAAATTGAATCCTTGGGGTTCTAGGTGTAATACCACCAAATCATGGTACGTCACATCCGGTTGTATACGAAAGTAGGTCTAAAAAAATATTCCCTTGAATTTGACAGTTGTAGGTAATTAATCCTACATTTTATTACAGTAAAAACATTTCTGTGTCATAAACATATGTCTTGGGTATTTCAAAACACCATTATTTTTTATTTTGGATTTCTATAGAAAATTTTGTAATCTTGAGGTTACATGGTGACTAAACCTTGTACACAGATAAAATAAGGGGAGACATTTGATTGATTAACTTCCAATGATGGTTATTTTCTTATATGTAATTAAATGTTATGTGATTTTTTTTCTATAGTACTGGACAGGATAAAACTTTACTCATGCCAAGTATTTCTTTATTTGAAACAAAGATAAATTCTGCACATTTTTTTGAAAAGTGCAAATTTAACAAAGACTAATAGGGGAAAATCAATGATGGTATTACACCTTGATATGCTGAATCTAAAAATGTACTTAGATTTTTGATTATTGGCCCTGTTTTCAAGTTGGTCCAAATCAGGGTCCAAAATTAAACTTTGTTTGATTTTAACAAAAATTGAATTCTTGGGCTTCTTTGATATGCTGAATCTAAACATGTACTTAGATTTTTTATTATGGGCCCAGTTTTCTAGTTGGTCCAAATCAGGATCCAAAATTATTATATTAAGTATTGTGCAATAGCAAGAAATTTTCAATTGCACAGTATTCAGCAATAGCAAGAAATCTTCAATTGCACAGTATTGTGCAAAAGCAAGTATTTTCAATTGCACAGTATTGCGCAATAGCAAGAAATATCTAATTGCACAATATTGCGCAATAGCAAGAAATTTTCAATTGGAGTTATCTTTCTTTGTCCAGAATAGTAGTTGAATCAACTTAAATCATTGTTTTATACAATATACAATGTATATTCACTTTTACTACCAACTGATAAATTAAAACAATCTTTACCATTCAGTGATAACAAGCACTTTTTTTACATTTTAATATTTTATGATGTATTTAAATGAGTAGTTATTGTTGCAAACTCCATTAGAAATTTGGATTGAGATCAGTTTTGGAATAAGGGAAAGGGAGATGTGAAAAAAAAATTGGGGGGGAAGGGGGGGTCAATTTTTCTCATTTCAGATTTCATGAATAAAAAGAAAATTTCTTGAGAGGATTTATATTCAACAGCATAGTGAATTGCTCAAAGGCAAAAAACAAATTTTAAGTTTATTAGACCACATTCATTCTGTGTCAGAAACCTATACTGTGTCAACTATTTAATCACAATCCAAATTTAGAGCTGAATCCAGCTTGAATGTTGTGTCCATACTTGCCCCAACCGTTCAGGGTTCAACCTCTGCGGTCATATAAAGCTGCGCCATGCGGAGCATCTGGTTTAAAATAAGCTCTTTGCTTTTTTAGCTTATAGGGAAGGAGGGGATCCATTATATTTGGAACAACTTACCTTAAAGAGGGGTCCACTTACTTTCACTTTTAAAGAAGAGATACAAGTCCAGGAAGAAAATAAATTCCTGGACATGTCTGACCTTATAATTGCAGATAGATGTAAAGCTCTTTAGGAAAGGTTTCTTATTTTTTTTAAAACAAAACAAATTTTGTATCACTTTAAATGGATCCCTCATTACATTTGTAGTAAAAAAAAAAAAAATACATTGAAGGGTTAACATGCATTTGAGTTGTTGATCTCAACCTGTTGAATATATTCCTTCATCCGGACAGTTTTCTATTCCAAACCAATGATATGAAAAAGTTGACGTAAAAATATGAAAAAGTTGAGACGTAAAAACTATCCTTGAAACACATGCATCGCCAAAACGACTTTAATGAAAAAAGACCATTTCAAATCAATTATCTATATCAAAGCCAAAAGTTGGCTTTAAACACGTGCGACGCAAAGTGGTAAAATCCTTTATGTGACATGTGACATATATGTCATTTAATCATATCATTTTGTCAAACAATACAATTAACACCTTCATCGATTAGTTCTTTGTTGCTTATATCTATTTTAAAAGGTGGTACCCAACACTTTCACTAAAATTAATTTGGCTCGTTTAATTTTCATAAAATTTTGTCAAGTATGTACTTTGACCCTTTAACAAAAATATAAAAATTTCAAAAATTTTGAACCAACTGTTTTGTCAGAAGAATTACACTGGTTATATAGCAGTTTGACAAACACCAATTTTGATCATTGAGAAGCTAAATATTCCTTTTACAACACAACGTAATTAAAACATTTAGATGACTTTACAGAGTTATCTCCCTGTTGTGTTAGGTACCATCTTAAATGCAATCACCTGATTATTGATTTTTTGTCAAAATTTTAACAAGCTTAAGGTCAATTCAGAGTATTGTCTGATCAGGTAAAGTCTGAGAAACTCAAAACAAACCAAATAAACAAGATTAAATTCTTTTGCAAATGATGGAATTTATTCACCACAATTATTATTTTTTCAAAATACGAAAATGGCAACTGCCAGCGTAAACCCTGTTTGTGAGTAAGAGACCCAGTTTACACATCAATAACCTCTAGAAAAAATGTGTTTAATCCTTATAATTCTTCAGGCAATCATAAGCGATTATTAATTAACATCATTTAATTGATGACTACTATATTTACCACCAAAAGCACAATGGAATATTGTAACTAAGGAGTATGCCACCATCTTTACTTTCTAAAAACCATAAATGTCCGATAAATGCAACAGGATTTAAAAAGAAATAGCACTTACCTCAAAAACTTCATTTTAACTAGATATAAACTGAATTTGAAGTGTACAAGTAACGAAATAATCTTCCCTTTGAAAGTTTTCTATCATATGACATTGTGTTTTGCCTAAATTGCCATGACGTAAATTCCCGGAATTGTGTATGAATCTTAATTTTATACAGTTATACATTTTTAAATAAAATTGAGAATGGAAATGGGATATGTGTCGAAGAGACAACAACAAGTAAAAACAACAGCAGAAGGTCACCAACAGGTCTTCAATGTAGCGAGAAATTCCCGCACCCGGAGGCGTCGTTCAGAGTGCCCCTAAACAAATATATACTAGTGCAGTGATAATGAACGCCATACTAATTTCCAAATTGTACACAAGAAACTAAAATTAAAATAATACAAGACTAACAAAGGCCAGAGGCTCCTGACTTGGGACAGGTGCAAAAATGCAGGCGTTTTTGCGCCTGTCCCAAGTCAGGAGCCTCTGGCTTTTGTTAGTCTTGTATTATTTTAATTTTCTCAACCCACCCCCTATACCTCTAGCCAATATAGAAAAGTAAACGCATAACAATACACACATTAAAATTCAGTTCAAGAGAAGTCTGAGTCTGATGTCAGAAGAAAAACCAAAGAAAATTAAAACAATTGAAAGTTTTTCCACAACAAAGAAATTTTGATAAGAAGATAGTTTCTTCATACTGATGCAATTAATAATGGTTTAATTATATTTTTGAGAGATATAAGGGAGATAATATGCTACTTCCGGTGAAATGAATGTCACTTCCGGTCTCATATGAGAGCTTTTTTCACACTGATTCCAAAAATATAGTTTCTATATACTATTGTATGTAGAATGGGAGATAATTAGCCACTTCCGGTTTGTTGGAAGTCATTTTTAGTCGTCAGTAATCAGTTTATGTATCTATATGACGAAATATATGGATTCTGAGTACTTTTATATGTAAAAATTGCAAAAAAAGCTACTTCCGGTTTTCCCAAGGTCACTTCCGGTAGTCATTTTTCAAGGTCATTTGTCATTTAACCTTTTGTACAAGGTCAAATGCCTTTATAATGAACTTAGTTAAAGTTATTATGAAATAACGTCATATCAAGACATTTCAGGGGCACCAACTCCTATAAGATGCCATTCAATTGTATAAGTCTAAATGTAGCATATCTTCATTACAATAAAGCAGACATTTTGCACTTGTTCTTTTATATGTATCTTTCAAAGTGTCAGATAAAATGCAAAAACAAGCAAAAGTCACAAATGAGAACTTGACCTTGACCTTTGACCTTGACCTCATTTTCTAAGTTAGTACCTAGGGGACTCATAAAAACATTCCAGGGTTGTACGGTTAATGGTTTATAAGTTAAAAATACATGCCGACAAAGTTATTGTTTAAAGGTAGATAGATAACTCCTATAAAATTTCATCAAATCGCTTTGATCCAAATAAGCCAAAAATTCCTCAAATTCCTAAGGATGTAACGAACAATTAAGAAAAAGAATTTTGTCGATATCTTTTTTTGTTACGAAGGAGATGCACACAAATGATAAACAGTGAATAGGGAGATAACTCTTACAAAGAAAATTGTTCGTCTTAGCAGGGTGAGATTTAAAGCTGTATAAACTATACGATACAATATACAAAATATCTAAGCGACATATTGTGAAACAAAAATTTTAGAATGTGGCGGAAAAAAAAAAAAATAATAATAATCAGAACAAATACAATTAAAAACCAATTGTTCAGAGAACAATTGAAAGTCTTTCCACACCAAAGAAGATAGTTTCTTCATACTGATGAGATAAATAATGGTTTAATTATGTGATAAAAGGGAGATAATATGCTACTTCCGGTGAAATAAATGTCACTTCCGGTCTCATATGATAGCTTATTTCACACCGATTCCAAAAATATATAGTTTCTATATACTATTGTATGTAGAAGGGGAAATAATTGGCCACTTCCGGTTTGTTGGAAGTCATGTTTAGTCTCCAGTAATCAGTTTATGTATCTATATGACAAAATATTTATTGATTCTGGGTACTTTGAGATGAAAAAATTGCAAAAAAGGCTACTTCCGGTTTTCTCAAGGTCACTTCCGGTAGTCATTTTTCAAGGTCATTTGTCACCTAATCTTTTGTACAAGGTCAAATGCCTTTATAATGAACTTAGTTGAAGTCATAATCAAATAACCTCATATCAAGACATTTGAGGGGCAACAACTCCTATAAGATGCCATTAAATTGTATAAGACTAAATATAGCATATCTTCATTACAATAAAGCTTACATTTTGCACTTGTTCTTTAGTATGTATCTTTCAAAGTGTCGGAGAAAATGCAAAAACAAGCAAAAGTCACAATTGAGAACTTGACCTTGACCTTTGACCTTGACCTCATTTTCTAAGTTAGGACCTAGGGGACTCAAATAAAAACATTCCAGGGTTATACGGTTAACTGTTTATGAGTTAAATGAACATACCGACAAATTTATTTTGTTAAGGGAGATAACTCCATAAAAATTTCATCGAATCGCTTCGATCCAAATAAGCCAAAAATTACTGAGGATGTAACGAACAATTTGTAAAAAGAATTTTGTCGATATCTTTTTTTGTTACGAAGGAGATGCACACAGATGAAAAACAGTGAATAGGGAGATAACTTTTACAAAGAAAATGGTTCGGCTTAGCAGGGTGAAATTTAAAAGCGCATAAACTATACGATACATTATGAGAAATATTTAAGCGACATATTGCGAAACAAACATTTATCGCAAGAACAAAATTTGGCGGAAGAAAAAAAAAAAATAATAATAATCAGAACAAAAACAATAAGTCTTTCCACAGAAAAGTGGAAAGACTTAATAATAATAATAATCAGAACAAATACAATAGTTCTTTCCACAGAAAAGTGGAAAGACCTAATAATAATAATAATCAGAAAAAAACAATAAGTCTTTCCACAGAAAAGTGGAAAGACTTAAGGTTAATGTTTTTGGTTGAGGTAGTTTTTGATGAAGTTGAAGTCCAATCAATTTGTAACTTAGTACACATGTTCCCTATGATATGATCTTTCTAATTTTAATGTCAAATTAAAGTATTGACCCCAATTTCATGGTCCACTGAACAAAGAAGAAGATAGTGTGAAGCTCAGGTTAAAGTTTTTGGTCAAGGTAGTTTTTGATGAAGTTGAAGTCCAATCAACTTGAAACTTAGTACACATATTAACTATGATATGATCTTTCCAATTTTAATGCCAAATTAAAGTATTGACCCCAATTTCACGGTCCAGTGAACATGTAAAATGATAGTGCGAGTGGGGCATCCGTGTACTATATATGGACACATTCTTGTTTTTTTCTGTTATATGTGCATTAAATAGAAAAAAGTCTACTGTTATGTTTATTTGTTTTTCAATCTCAATTTGATGAAAATCCTGGGATCCTTTTATGCATGTGTATTGCGCATGAATAGATCACTGAAGTTTATGAAAGTGGTTTCAGAAACACGAAATCAGGAGCCTGTAATTCAGTGGTTTTACGTTTGTTTATGTGTTACATATTTGTTGTTCGTTCATTTTTAACCGGATTTTTGTGACAAAAATGTCGGTTATTGATTTGGGGATGTACAGCGGGCAACCGGTCAGGCGGGCGGCCGGGCAGCAACTAACACTACAAACTCCTCAGAGTCTGAATTGACCAGTTTTTGTGCTCGACCAGTAAAATCGAGCACACATTTTACTCGACTAGTCTCGACATTGTCTCGACTGTACTTAACTGTACTTAAGTGTACTCGACTAGGTCTCGACTAAGTCTCGACTTTACTTAATTAGTCTGATTCAATACTTGATGATCTTTGTGTAGTCTGAAATGGTCTTGACCAAGGCTCGACCTGTCTCGACCTGTCTTGACTAGTCTCGACCTGTCTCGACTAGTCTCGACTCAGTCTCAACCAGTCTCGACCTGTCTCGACTAGACTTGACCTTCAAATTTAGTTTTGACTGGTGTAAATCAGCCCATCTAACTAAATTAAATATTGATCTTAAAAAATTCAAGCTTATTAGGTAGTTTGATTTATTGCTGTGAAATGAAAGAATTTAATTTTACAATATGTAAAAAAAAATTATTATATAAAAATTCAGATAGGCATCTTTAATTTTTTTTATAACTTTTTCAAATCAACTTGGATTTTCATCAAACTATGCAGATATCTTAGATATATATCAAGCTTACTGAATCCCATTTCATTTAGTTTTTTGTTGTATTGCTGTAAAATTTAAGAATTAAAGTAATCTTGGTATAAAAAGCTAGGATTTGCAATTCGGACAAAATAGAGATAGTACACTTTAATTTTTTTAATAACTTTTTCAAATCAACTTGGATTTGCATCAAACTATGCAGCTATCTTACATATATATCAAGCTTACTGAATCCCATTTCATTTAGTTTTTTGTTGTATTGCTGTAAAATTTAAGAATTAAAGTAATCTTGGTATAAAAAAGCTAGGATTTGCAATTCGGACAAAATAGAGATAGTACACTTTAATTTTTTTAATAACTTTTTCAAATCAACTTGGATTTGCATCAAACTATGCAGCTATCTTACATATATATCAAGCTTACTGAATCCCATTTCATTTAGTTTTTTGTTGTATTGCTGTAAAATTTAAGAATTAAAGTAATCTTGGTATAAAAAGCTAGGATTTGCAATTCGGACAAAATAGAGATAGTACACTTTAATTTTTTTAATAACTTTTTCAAATCAACTTGGATTTTCATCAAACTATGCAGCTATCTTAAATGTATACTAAGCTTACTAAATCCCAGGTCATTTTGTTTTTTGTTGTATTGCTGTCAAATTTAAGAATTAAATTAATCTAGGTCAAAAAAGCTAGGATTTGCAGTTCGGACAAAATAGAGATAGTACACTTTAATTTTTTTTATAACTTTTTCAAATCAACTTGGATTTGCATCAAACTATGCAGCTATCTTACATATATATCAAGCTTACTGAATCCCATTTCATTTAGTTTTTTGTTGTATTGCTGTCAAATTAAAGAATTAATTTAATCTAGGTAAAAAAAGCTAGGATTTGCAGTTTTGACAAAATAGAGATGGTACACTTTAATTTTTTTCATAACTTTTTCAAATCAACTTAGATTTTCATCAAACTCTACAAATATCTTTGCAATATATTGATCTTACTGAATCATAGGTTGTTATTTTGTTTGGTGTATTTCTGTCAAATTTAAGAATTTAATTAACCAGTAGGTCAAAAAGCTACGATATTAGAAATATATCTTTTCTCATAATTTGGGAAAAAGTATACATAAAATATTAATATAATTCCTTTAATGTTTTATTCCTTTTGATATACACTATATAAATATATCAAAAAGGGATGAAACATTAGAAATTATCAAAATAGTTCTTCTGATTTGTGGTGATTTATAAAGCAATACCTTCTGCTTGGGGCAAACTTATTAAAAAGATCACATCTACCAGAGAGTTTTAAATTCTAAATAACATTTATTCAAAGTTGCAACATCCTGTTAAATCTAAATCGCAGGGCTTTTAATTCACTAGATAAGTAATACACGAGTTTAAGAAAATTAGGGCTTTCTTTTTACCTGTAAAACTCACGTGTAATGATGTAATTAAATCATGTATAGTGTCATGTCATTAAATTTGACAAAAATATATTTTAAAACTTTATAACAACCTGGGATTTAGTAAGATCACCAAGGTAGCTATATAGTTTTAATAAAATCCAAGTTGATTTGAAAAAGTTCTTAAAAAGCTTAAAGTGTATTATCTCTATTTTGTTCGAACTGCAAATTCTAGCTTTTTTGACCTAGATTAATTTAATTCTTAAATTTTACAGCAATACAACAAAAAACTAAATGAAATGAGATTCAGTAAGCTTGATATATATCTAAGATATCTGCATAGTTTGATGAAAATCCAAGTTGATTTGAAAAAGTTATAAAAAAAATTAAAGTGTGCTATCTCTATTTTGTCCGAATTGCAAATCCTAGCTTTTTATACCAAGATTACTTTAATTCTTAAATTTTACAGCAATACAACAAAAAACTAAATGAAATGGGATTCAGTAAGCTTGATATATATGTAAGATAGCTGCATAGTTTGATGCAAATCCAAGTTGATTTGAAAAAGTTCTTAAAAAAATTAAAGTGTACTATCTCTATTTTGTCCGAATTGCAAATCCTAGCTTTTTATACCAAGATTACTTTAATTCTTAAATTTTACAGCAATACAACAAAAAACTAAATGAAATGGGATTCAGTAAGCTTGATATATATGTAAGATAGCTGCATAGTTTGATGCAAATCCAAGTTGATTTGAAAAAGTTATTAAAAAAATTAAAGTGTACTATCTCTATTTTGTCCGAATTGCAAATACTAGCTTTTTATACCAAGATTACTTTAATTCTTAAATTTTACAGCAATACAACAAAAAACTAAATGAAATGGGATTCAGTAAGGAGGCCCCTCATGGGGGGGTCCTAGTAATCACATAATCACCATTTTTTTGCCAATATAATCACATAATCATTAAATATTTGCTTATCTTTAGTAATCAAATAATCATAAACTAAAAATACAGTCCTAGGTAATCAAATAATCATGAAATATTTGGCTTAATAATCAAATAATCATTAAAAAAACGGCCAAGTAATCACATAATCAAAAACCCCATGAGGGCCCTCAGTAAGCTTGATATATATGTAAGATAGCTGCAAAGTTTGATGAAAATCCAAGTTGATTTGAAAAAGTTATTAAAAAAATTAAAAGTGTACTATCTGAATTTTTATATAATAATTTTTTTTTTACATATTGTAAAATTAAATTCTTTCATTTCACAGCAATAAATCAAACTACCTAATAAGCTTGAATTTTTTAAGATCAATATTTAATTTAGTTAGATGGGCTGATTTACACCAGTCAAAACTAAATTTGAAGGTCAAGACTAGTCGAGACAGGTCGAGACTGGTTGAGACTGAGTCGAGACTAGTCGAGACAGGTCGAGACTAGTCAAGACAGGTCGAGACAGGTCGAGCCTTGGTCAAGACCATTTCAGACTACACAAAGATCATCAAGTACTGAATCAGACTAATTAAGTAAAGTCGAGACCTAGTCGAGTACACTTAAGTACAGTTAAGTACAGTCGAGACAATGTCGAGACTAGTCGAGTAAAATGTGTGCTCGATTTTACTGGTCGAGCACAAAAACTGGTCAATTCAGACTCTGAGGAGTTTGTAGTGTAAATATTGTCCGTGCATTTACTCATGAACCGTTCAACCAAAGCTTTTCAAATTTTAATATGTTGTTACAGACAACAAAATAAAGGTCAAGTCCAATAATGATGATTTTGACTTTTACCGTTCAGGAGTTATGGTTCTTGAAAGATTGAAAAATGGCTTTTCCAGTCGTGTCTGTGCATTTACGCATGAACTTATCAACCAAAGCTTCCCAAATTTTAATATGTTGTTACTGATGACAAAATGGAGGTCAAGTTCAAAATGACGATTTTGACTTTTACCGTTCAGGAGTTATGGTTCTTGAAAGATTGAAAAATGGCTTTTCCAGTCGTGTCCGTGCATTTACCAATGAATTGTTCAACCAAAGCTTTTCAAATTTTAATATGTTGTTACTGATGACAAAATGGAGGTCAAGTTTAATAATGACGATTTTGACTTTTGCCGTTCAGGAGTTATGGTTCTTGAAAGACTGAAAAATGGCATTTCCAGTTGTGTCCGTGCATTTACACATGAACTGTTCAACCAAAGCTTCTCAAATTTTAATATGTTGTTACTGATGACAAAATGGAGGTCAAGTTCAATAATGACGATTTTGAATTTTACCGTTCAGGAGTTATGGTTCTTGTGATATTGGCAGGATACAAATAAATGTTAATAAATTTGGTTTGCTGTTGTTGTGACAGCCTCTTGTTTTACATAAATAGACCGTTAGTTTTCTCGTTTGAATTGTTTTACATTGTCTTATCAGGGCCTATTATAGCTGACTATGGGGTATGGGCTTTGATCATTGTTGAAGGCCGTACAGTGACCTATAGTTGTTAATGTCTGTGTCATTTTGGTCTTTTGTGGATAGTTGTCTCATTGGCAATCATACCACATCTTCTTTTTTATATTTATTGGAGTGTAAACCAAGGGGGAATAATGAAATTGACCAATCCTGTTCAAGTATTTATTGATATATGCAAATCATATTATTATAAGAATTATTAATGTATCATTTTCTCATTTGAATTGTTTTACATTGTCTTATCGGGGCCTATTATAGCTGACTATGCGGTATGGGCTTTGATCATTGTTGAAGGCCGTACAGTGACCTATAGTTGTTAATGTCTGTATCATTTTGGTCTTTTGTGGATAGTCGTCTCATTGGCATTCATACCACATCTTCTTTTTTATATTTATTGAAGTGTAAACCAAGGGGGAATAATGAAATTGACCAATCCCGTTCAAGTATTTATTGATATATGCAAATCATATTATTATAAGAATTATTAATGTATCATGTTCATAGATATCTGTTAATTGTATTCTTTTATTTCAGGGATCTATTACAGATTCACAGATATCAAATTGGAGTCAGACGTCAGAATTTTTGTGGCACAGGGAAGTACATGTACTGATCATCAACTTGGTAATGTTAATAACTGTTTGACACTGATCTCAAATAATACTGTGAGTTCCTTAAAATTGCAACTAAAACAACTTGGAATAGTACATCAGACTGCACCAAAAGATACTATACACGAAAAACTGAGGAAGTAGTATCACACATATTTGAATTGCACCTGGCCAGTCTGATGAATTTAAAAGAAAGCAAAACTATCTTCTGGAATTACAACTTCATTACCTGAAGGATTTATATTAACATTATTTAAGATGAACATACAGACTGAAAACAATGTATTAAAGTAGCAACTGCTGGCTGTTCTGTCCAAAAAATACACAAAGTCAGATATAAACAGATACATACCTAACATTTCAAGCTACATGTATTATCAGTCTAAATATTAGATATTGAAACCACAGGATTAGTTGACATGGTCAAAGAAAAATACCCCAGACAAAGGATGAACACTGTCAAATTAAAACATTTTATGGCATTCTTAACTGATTCCTGTTTTGTTCAATCAGTTAGTTAAATGTATGAAACACCAGATATGAAATTGGACTCTGTGGCAAAAGTCTAAGTATTCCAGATGTAGTCAGAACAGTATGTCTTTCACAGATGGTTAATATATATATGATATATATCTTTCTTATTGTGAAAATACTGACTTTACTCCATTAAGAAAATCATCCTTGTATAGAATCTTACAATCATATGCAGCTTCAAAAAGAACAAGTTTACGAGGTCTAGACAATATTGCAGCAGATGAAAATGACACATTTACACCGACGTTTTGCATTTGCGCCGATTTTTTCTTTCATTTGCGCCGATTTTTTTTTTCATTTGCGCCGATTTTTTTACAGGTAAATTACAGGTGAATAGATATAAGAAGATGTGGTACCGTATGAGTGCCAATGAGACAACTCTCTAACAAAGTCATATTATTTTTCATTAATTATTATAGACGTCTTCGGTTAGCCACTTGTACAAATGAAATGAATTGTCAATCATAACATGTATATATATATATATATATAACTGTTGTCCCCTGCTCACCACGGGGAGATGGAAGAAGGACCACAAGAAACATCTCCAGACTTTTTCCTTGACCGTACCCGTAGTTCATAGCCTCTGACTTTCGGTCATCTGCCACATGGTTATGCTCGTTTTGTGTTTTGATAATAGTCAGACTATCAGAATCCGTGGTGACTGGATTTAGACGATTGTATGGTTCATTAGTAAGATATGTTTTAGGACACTGACCTTCCTGTATGTATGATCATCGCTGATTAAAGAATTGACTCCTCGGCTTAGTTTTAATGTGCAATATGTCCATCATGTTACAACGAAGTTCCAGAACAATATGAATCAAAATTAACTAATTGAACATAAGTGAACAACATTTATAACCAGATATTACCAATGGTATAGTACATGTACAAGTATTAACTTACCTGTAAATCTCATTAGGAGCAAATATAAAATCGGCGCAAATGAAAAAATGAAATTGGCGCAAATGATAGAATGAAAATTTCTAAAATCGGCGCAAATGTCATACGCCCATTTACACGACTTGAAGAGATGATTGATGAGCTTCATAATAAGGGATCCACATGTATGTCAAATGAACAGCCCAAGTTTTGTAAGAACAAGCTTTCTGCAGCAAAGCAGTGCCTTAAAATTGATTTTAAACTACGTCATGTACATTGTGCATCTCAGAGTAGACGTGCAGACCATTGCATTACTTGACTTCTCAGTTACCCCAAAAGGCTAGAATTATACTCAGCATGTGATCATGAGCAGTGTCAGCTGATTCGAGATGTTGAAAATGTTACAGTGTGCTCAGTTCTGTGAAGATTCAGGAGAGAAAATTAACTGTATCAAACCATGGATCAGATGCATGTCTGGAAGAGACATATAGTCTGAACAATCAACTAAGACCAATCACAACTGGATATCCTAAAGGACCTCAAGCCTCAGCAGATTTTAATAATCATGGAGTTTGCAATGAAATTCCTGCCATAAAAGGTATATAACTATATATTCAAATGCATAAAATTTAGATTTTTATAGACCGCGTCGTCGTCGTCTGCGTCGTCGTCGGCGTTGTCGTCGGCGTCGTCGTCGGCGTCGTTGTCGGCGTCGTCGTCGTCGTCGTCCGAATACTTTTAGTTTTCGCACTCTAACTTTAGTAAAAGTGAATGGAAATCTATGAAATTTTAACACAAGGTTTATGACCACAAAAGGAAGGTTGGTATTGATTTTGGGAGTTTTGGTCCCAACATTTTAGGAATTAGGGGCCAAAAAGGGCCCAAATAAGCATTTTCTTGGTTTTCGCACTATAACTTTAGTTTAAGTTAATAGAAATCTATGAAATTTTGACACAAGATTTATGACCACAAAAAAAACGGTTGGGATTGATTTTGGGAGTTTTGGTTTCAACAGTTTAGGAATTAGGGGCCAAAAAAGGGCCCAAATAAGCAGTATTCTTGGTTTTCGCACAATAACTTTAGTTTAAGTAAATAGAAATCAATGAAATTTAAACACAATGTTAATGACTACAAAAGGAAGGTTGGTATTGATTTTTGGAGTTTAGGTCCCAACAGTTTAGGAATTAGGGGCCAAAAAGGGACCCAAATAAGCATTTTTCTTGGTTTTCGCACCATGACGTTAGTATAAGTAAATAGAAATCTATGAAATTTAAACACAAGGTTTATGACCATAAAAGGAAGTTGGTATTGATTTTGGGAGTTTTGGTCCCAACAGAATAAGGGGCCCAAAGGGTCCAAAATTAAACTTTGTTTGATTTCATCAAAATTGAATAATTGGGGTTCTTTGATATGCCGAATCTAACTGTCATGACTGTGTATGTAGATTCTTAACTTTTGGTCCCGTTTTCAAATTGGTCTACATTAAGGTCCAAAGGGTCCAAAATTAAACTTAGTTTGATTTTGACAAAAAATGAATCAGTTAGGTTCTTTGATATGCTGAATCTAAAAATGTACTAAGATTCTTGATTATTGGCCCAGTTTTCAAGTTGGTCCAAATCGGGGTCCAAAATTAAACTTTGTTTGATTTCATCAAAAATTGAATAAATGGGGTTCTTTGATATACCAAATCTAACTGTGTATGTAGATTCTTCATTTTTGGTCCTGTTTTCAAATTGGTCTACACTAAAGTCCAAAGGGTCCAAAATTAAACTTAGTCTGATTTTAACAAAAATTGAAATCTTGGGGTTCTTTGATATGCTGAATCCAAAAATGTACTTAGATTTTTTATTATGGGCCCAGTTTTCAAGTTGGTCCAAATCAGGATCTAAAATTATTATATTAAGTATTGTGCAATAGCAAGTCTTTTCAATTGCACAGTATTGCGCAATGGCAAGAAATATCTAATTGCACAATATTGTGAAATAGCAAATTTTTTTTTAATTAGAGTTATCTTTCTTTGTCCAGAATAGTAAGCAAGAAATATCTAATTGCAAAATATTGTGCAATAGCAAGATTTTTTTTTAACTGGAGTTATCTTTCTTTGTCCAGAATCAACTTAAATCTTTGTTATATACAATATACAATGTATATTCACTTTTTACTACCAACTGATAAATTAAAATAATCTTTACCATTCAGTGATAACAAGCAGTTTTTTTACATCTTAATATTTTATGATGTATTTAAATGAATAGTTATTGTTGCAAACTCCATTAGATATTTTAATTGAGATTAGTTTTGGAATAAGGGAAAGGGGGATGTGATTAAAAAAATTGGGTTCAATTTTTCTCATTTGAAATTTCATAAATAAAAAAGAAAATTTCTTCAAACATTTTTTTGAGAGGTTTAATATTCAACAGCATAGTGAATTGCTCTAAGAGAAAACAAAAATTTTAAGTTCATTAGAACACATTCATTCTGTGTCAGAAACCTATGATGTGTCAACTATTTAATCACAATCCAAATTTAGAGCTGAATCCAGCTTGAATGTTGTGTCCATACTTGCCCCAACCGTTCAGGGTTCAACCTCTGCGGTCGTATAAAGCTACACCCTGCGGAGCATCTGGTTTTTCTGATGAACACATGAAGAAGGAGCTCACTTCTTTCAATGCATACATACACATTCACAGTCAAATTCAGTGTTTACAGTCAAATATGCCAGATTACATGTACATGTATATAATTTATTTGTTAAGCATGAAGGATTATGATACAAAATGTGAATTGTATGCAATTATTCATATTTGCTAGACAAATAAATAGCTTATACTGCAAAAGTATCTGTTTTCACCACATAAATGTCATTATGGTGTCATTTGTTTACATCACAACACCATTTGTATTTATATACTATACATGTAGATAGTGTAAAAAAAATAAAACTCTGGAACGATGAACAGAAAATGGAACATTAACAATGATTAAAAAAAAAATGGTATTTTTACCTAATAGTGATATGATAGTGGGATTTTGTATTGACAGTTTTTATGGACATTTACTTTTAGATATACCTTGGAGTATGGAACATATACCTTTGTTATACATGTATCTTTCTTTTTTGTTACAGTATCGAGAAAAACAGAGTGATTGGTTTGGTCAGCATGGTAGGAACTGACATGTGACAGTTTGCATCATGGGGGATCCTAATGGAAAATTGTGTGTAAGTAAAATAAAATCTCTTATGTCTGAGATTTTTATTTCATGTACATTAATTATAACCCATGGATCAAAGTTCTGTAGGGTATAATGTTTTTGACTTTGTCCATCAGTCCTGTTCTAGTCATCCCAACTCCTCTGAAACCACTCAACAGAATTTTATAAAACTCTGTAGATAACAAGAACAAAATATGTAGATGTGTTTATCGACAGAAAATTACGATACACTGTTTTTTCTTTCATTACAATACATTGCAATATTAAAAAAAAAAATGTCAGATTTTTATAAATAAGCAAGTTATAATATAACTTCTGAATGAATTAAAATAAATCTTACACACTCGTCTTTGGATGCGTTATATGTGGGCACACTGTGACCATGTGATTGTTTCAAATCATCAATCATTTGATTCAAATGTCATGAATGTGGGAGATTAATAAATGATGTAAAAAAATCTGTAAACACATAAACATGATAAAGACAAGAAGAAGAATTTAAAATTTGCAAATCCAAAAACAAACAAAATTTGCAGAGTTTTCTCCAGCTGGGATGCGTTGGTTTTTATTGAGTCCTAAGTTAAATTATGACCATATTTGTTGACCATTGTAACAACTAGATATGGCTTTTTATTCCCTCTATGTCATGTGTGCGTTTTTGAAATTTGCATGTGAATATTAACAGAACTTCTCATTATTACCATGTAAATATTTTTTGTAAAAAATGCAAAATAACTTCAAAATGTATGTACACATTATACTTATGATACTTTTTTTTCTTGTAGCACAGAACCTTTACTCATTTGTTTAAATCCGAGAAATAAGATTGGTTTACTGTGGCATCAATTCTAGAAAACACCTTTTCCACTGTTAAGCTACAAGTTCCAAATATAAGAGATACTTTTGTCATCCTACTTACACCTGAAATATACTTTTATTAATTGTTGCAATGCCAATGGCGTCTTTGCAGGGTTACTCACACTAACAAAGAAATTCACTTATGTTAAATCAGGGTACTCACCATTTGACCATGACCTTAGGATGAAAGACAACAGCCAAAGCACCCTTCCTTTGCTTTTAATTTTTTCCCCCAATAATACATGTACATGTATGATTTTGTATACATTATTGTTCTTCTAAAACTTCATGCAATGAAAATAGCATGAAATATATGCTTTCAAAATGTTGCTATACATTTCTTTGTTCATATCTCGCAAAAGTGTAATTATCTTCTTTTCATACTGGAACCATTCACATGTGCTTCGATACAATGACCATATTTCTGGCGACTACATGATGTTTGGCTAATTAAAATGATTAAAATCTTTTTGTAAGTGCTGTTATACATAACAAAAAAAGTAGAATAACAGAAATACTGAAATCCAAGAAAAATCCTACAACAACCATGACAACTGACAAAATCTAATCACCAAATTCATCAAGCAACATAATCCAACGTTAACAGTTCTGAATATAAGTTACACAATACTTTACAATTGTTAAGCACTGGTTATGTTTCATGCTATTTAAAATCCTAATAATTATAAACAACCTTGGCTTATGTAGTTAGGATTAATTTCTGCAAGCACTTAGTATAATAAACATACTGCCCTCAATTGATGCAATTCTGGGCTGGCAAACAATTGCATTCAGAAATATTAATTCAACACTTGCAACTTCGTCTTAATGTTAGATTTATTTTTCTTTATTGGATATTGTACCTCAACACTTAAGACAGTATATATATTTACTACATATTTATTTTTGTATTTTTTTTCTTTTCTAGATCAGATAACACAGGATGTTACCACTGTGGTATGGCTATCAATTCATGGCATTAGTGAGCCGAAAGGTTTGTAAATATTGTAGCTTTGCCTTTTATTTTTCAACCTTTTATTTTTAATTTTGTGTTAAATGAGGTCTTAATTTCCATTTAAGTTAAATATTTCTTTACAATTATGGAAACAATGCTGAATTTTCTGTTTCCATTCTCTAACTGAAGTTTGCATCAACCAAATAATATAAAAAATGTATACACAATGCTTATTCACACAAATTTTTAATGAAGCATGAATTTGGGTACATTCACTTTTAACGTTATGGGTTTATATGTCCGTTTGATACAACCGCAAAAATAATTAAAAAAAATTTAGTTGATATTTGTTATACGTTGTTGTCATCTGCCGTGTTGAGCGTCATCCAAAACCAATGATTTCAGGATAATAACTTTAGTATGTATAAGTAAATAGAAATCTATGACCACAAAAGGAAGATTGGGATTGGTTTTTAGAGTTTTGGTTCCAACAGTTTAGGAATGAGGGGCCAAAAGGGTCCAAAATTAAACTTTGTTTGATTTCATCAAAAATTGAATTATTGGGGTTCTTTGATATGCCGATTCTAATCGTTTATTTAGATTTGTGATGTCTGGGCCCCTTTATCAAATTGGTCCACAGTGAGTTCTAGAGGTTCCAAAATTGAACTTTCTTTGATTTCATCAAAAATTGAATTGTTGGGGTTCTTTTTAAAATATGCTAAATCAAATCATGTATTTAGATTTTGTATATTGGACCATAGCAGGTAAATGTCCAATTTAATTTTTTTAAGTTCTAACACAACATTCATTGTGTGTCAACTAGCTATGTAGGCCAAAAATTAATTATTGTTTGTTTCCCTTTCCACGACTAACCCTGTAAAATCACTGCAACACGAAAAATTTTATTGGCCATTCTTGTCCAAATTTTTTTTTTCTATGTTGGTTTTTAGTGATATCTTTCCGATGCGTTGGTTTTTTTTTTTATACCTTTCTGATGCTGCAGTCATCAAACGTTTTAAATCAAAGCTTTTTTGCTTTGAAGCTTCTATATGATTTGGAATCAAGAAAAACAAACATAATGCCTTGCCACATGATTTGTGTTGTGTGCAAGGGTGATCTTAAATCTGAAGCATCTTTCAACCCACTGAGTGCACCTTGATTGGATTTGTCTTTAACCTCTGTTCCTGTTTAAAGGATAAAATCTTTTGAGTAAAAATAGTCTGAGACGTCTGAACAGGTTGAGCACAAGTCAGGAAATATATTTCCTGCTTTCAGAGAACGTCCCTGATTTCTGGTGTAAAAAAAAAGTTTAAATGTGATTTCATTTTTATGCCCCACCTACGATTGCCCCACCTACGATAGTAGAGAGGCATTATGTTTTCTGGTCTGTGCCTCCGTTCGTTCGTTCGTTAGTTCGTCCATCTGTGTGTCCGTTCGCTTCAGGTTTAAGTTTTTGGTCAAGTTAGTTTTTGAAGAATTTGAAGTCCATTCAGCTTAGTACACATGTTCCCCATGATATGATCTTTCTAATTTTAATGCCAAATTATAGTTTTGACCCAAGTTTCATGGTCCACTGAACATAGAAAATGATAGAGCAAAGTTCAGGTTAAAGTTTTTGATCAAGGTAGTTTTTTAACTTTAACTTTCTTAAACTATCCTGGGTTTGTACCAAACTTGGACAGAAGCTTGTTTATGATCATAAGATAGTATCCAGAACTTAATTTTGTAAAAAATTAAATTCATTTTTTCTGTATTTTTCGGGCGTCAATCAAATGTTGTCCGTGCATTAACTCATGAACCGTTCAACCAAAGCTTTTAAAATTTTAATATGTTGTTACTGACAACTAAATGAAGGTCAAGTTCAATAATGGCGATTTTGACTTTTACCGTTCAGGAGTTATGGTTATTGAAAGATTGAAAAATGGTTTTTCCAGTCGTGTCCGTGCATTTACGCATGAACTGTTCTACCAAAGCTTCCCAAATTTTAATATGTTGTTACTGATGACAAAATGGAGGTCAAGTTCAAAATGGCGATTTTGACTTTTACCGTTCAGGAGTTATGGTTCTTGAAAGATTGAAAAATGGTGTTTCCAGTCATGTCCGTGCATTTTCTCATGAACCATTCAACCAAAGCTTTTGAAATTTTTACATGTTGTTACTGATGACAAAATAGAGGTCAAGTTCAACATGTTCAATAATGACGATTTTGACTTTTACCGTTCAGGAGTTATGGTTCTTGAAAGATCGTAAAATGGCGTTTCCATTCACTTTATTGCATTTACTCATGAACCATTCAATCTAAGCTTTTCTAATTTTAATATGTTGTTATCGACAACTAAATGGAGGTCAAGTTCAATAATGGCGATTTTGACTTTTACCGTTCAGGAGTTATGGTTCTTGAAAGATTGAAAAATGGTTTTTCCAGTCGTGTCCGTGCATTTACGCATGAACTGTTCTACCAAAGCTTCCCAAATTTTGATATGTTGTTACTGATGACAAAATGGAGGTCAAGTTCAATAATGACGATTTTGACTTTTACTGTTCAGGAGTTATGGTTCTTGAAAGACTGAAAAATGGAGTTTCCAGTCGTGTCCGTGTATTTACACATGAACTGTTCTACCAAAGCTTCCCAAATTTTAATATGTTGTTACTGATGACAAAATGGAGGTCAAGTTCAAAATGACGATTTTGACTTTTACCGTTCAGGAGTTATGGTTCTTGAAAGATTGAAAAATGGTGTTTCCAGTCATGTCCGTGCATTTTCTCATGAACCATTCAACCAAAGCTTTTGAAATTTTTATATGTTGTTACTGATGGCAAAATAGAGGTCAAGTTCAGCATGTTCAATAATGACGATTTTGACTTTTACCGTTCAGGAGTTATGGTTCTTGAAAGATCGTAAAATGGCGTTTCCATTCACTTTATTGCATTTACTCATGAACCATTCAATCTAAGCTTTTCTAATTTTAATATGTTGATACTGATGACAAAATGGAGGTCAAATTTGATATTGACGATTTTCCCTTTCACCATTCATCAGTAATGGTTCTTGTGATATTGCTAGGACACAAATAAATGTTAATAAATCCGGTTTGCTGTCGTTGTGACAGCCTCTTGTTTTCCTTTTTTTTTGTTCAGCCTGCGATTTACAGCAAAAGTAGGTGAGACACTGGGTTCCGCGGAACCCTTACGAATTTTTTCATTACAAATTTTATTCATCACACTATTAGTTATTGCTTTATGATATGGTACAAAAATCAACTAAAAAAATCAATTTTGTTTGCCCCCAGGTGACTTTTAATATGTTTATAGCATTGAAAAAGCTCCAAATTATCTCCCTTTGATGCAAAAATACATTTTTTTGGCATTAAAGTTGAAATATCTTTTTTAAATCATCGATGACCTATATTTTTTATTATTGTTTTCAAAAAGCTGTACATGAACTAAATACTTGTAAAATTTAAGCGATTTCTGTAATTTAGTTCTTTTTTTATTTCGATATTACTTCTTTTTCTCCTATTAGTTCAACAGTAAATAAGGACATTAACAAAAAATTATGCTTCTTTCAGAGGCAGATTGTTAGCGTAAATGAACGGTGACCCAATTTTTTTATTTCATTTTTAGCTCACCTGGCCTAAAAGGCCATGTGAGCTTTTCTCATCACTTGGCGTCCGTCGTCGTCGTCTGTCGTTGTTAACAATTTTTCAAACATCTTTTCCTCTGAAACTACTGAATGGATTTGGATGAAACTTAGCATGATAGTTCCTTAGATTATCTTGCACAAAATGTGTGCTTCGATTTTTGGTCCGTCAAAAAACATGGCCGCCTTTACTTTAAATAGAACATAGGGGTCAAATGCAGTTTTTGGCTTATATCTCAAAAACGAAAGCATTTAGAGCAAATCTGACATGGGGTAAAAATGTTCATTAGGTCAAGATCTATCAGCCCTGAAATTTTCAGACGAATCAAACAAACCATTGTTGGGTTGCTGCCACTTAATTGGTAATTTTAAGGAAATTTTGCAGTTTTTGGTCATTATCTTGAATATCATTATAGATAAAGATAAACTGTAAACAGCAAAAATGATCAGCAAAGTAAGATCTACAAATAAGATAAATATGACCAAAATTGTCAATTGACCCCTTAAGGGGTTATTGTCCTTTAATGGCAATTTTTTCACAATTTGTTCATCATATTTGCTAACTTTAAATAATCTTCTCCTCTAAAACTACTCAACCAAATTCAACCAAACTTCAACTGAATGATCAGTAGGGTGTATAAAATAAAGTTTGTGTTTTATTTTCTATTTTGTCTAAAAACATGGCCGTCATGGCTAAAAATAGAACACAGGGTAAAATGCAGTTTTTGGCTTATATCTAAAAAACTCCAGCATTTAGAGCAAATAAGACCAGAAGTTAAAATATTTATTAGGTCAAGGTCTACCTGTCCTTGCAATTTGCAAAAAAAATAATTTGTTGTGCTACTTCCAAAAAATAGAAAATATTCTGACCAGAAAAAAACCCATGTCCCCCTACAAGTTAAATGGTCCATGCCTAACTGTTATTAATGAAATCATTTAACTGTTTTGCTGTTATTGGAGCCCCTTGCCCCTTCTCAGCAGTGGAATAAATTCAAATCATGAATGAAGAAATTCGAAAGAATAACAATTTAATAATGTAACAATAACAATTTTATTGTTAAAATTCTTTTATTGTAACTATAATGTAATAAAAATAACGTCCTGCCGCTCTTCTTGTATGCATATTATATTAGAAGGAAACGTGTAAACATGGTAGAACTTGTATTTCTAATATTGAAGAATTGTTAGCTGTACATGTTTGCCTGGCATGGTTCAATATGTTCAATAAGGCATTATTTACCAGGTGAGCGATTCAGGCTCTTGAGAGCCTCTTGTTCTATTAAGTATATAATAAAGTTCATTTATCATGTTTATAGAAAAATATAAAGAAATCATATATTAGAAAGAAAAAAAAGATTTATACTGGAGAGCCCCCTTAATATAAACATATTTTATTTGTAATCATCAAAGGGAATGAGACACAAGCTAAGACTTATGATGTCTTCTTTGGTATCTTTTCTTGTCTACATGAAATTTTATTTTGCTGTTATCACAGTCAAGGCAATTACTGAAAACTGTAATATTACTTTTTTATATAATATTACAAGTAAAAGTAATATTACAAAAAATAATAATATAATTCTTATATTACTAAAACCTGTAATATTGTTATATTACTGAAATGTGTAATATAGTCTCCATATTACATAAAACAGTAATATTACTAGAAAATGCCTATATTACATAGAACTGTAACATAAGGCTAAAAATCACTAGGTTTTCATACTTTAATTACTATAATAATTTAGACGTATGATGATAATAAATTAATTATTAAACAATTCCAAAAAATAATAATAATCCAGTTAAAGTACATAGTATCAATTCAAAATAAAAAATCCAAAGTAAAACTATTTTCTCCTTACAATGTAAAATATAAAATAAATGCCAAATTTACTAAATCATAAAATGAACTTAATCTCAAAATCAAAATATAAAAGTCTTAAAAGTATTTTCTAAAATTAAATTATGATTCAGAGATAAATTTTGTCTCAACACTGCACAGTCAACTAGTAGACTGGTAAAACAATCTTTTAGGTCTAGTATAATGACATGAGCATGACGAGTAGTGTGAGGTTACGCTTCCAGAACACTGACTGCTATCTTAAAATATTCTCAAAAATAAAAGGGGAGTCAAAAAATACATTTTTGTCCAAACACTACAAAGTCAACTGGAAGACTGATCGTCAGTCCTACAGGTCCAGTATAATAGACTTTAGCAGTGCAAGTTTGGGTTTCCGAAGGGTGACTGCTCTTCCAAAATTTTGCAACGATATTTATACTAAAACACAAAATAACTCAATTTATCCCGACATGTTAATATTACTCTCATTAGCAAAAATAGACTTTAATTAACAACGCCTAATCATATAATGTTTTGATAAAATCTGTGGATGCTAATTGTCGAGCCTGCAACTTTTGTTGCAGAAAGCTCGACATAGGGATAGTGATCCGGCGGCGGCGGCGGCGGCGGTGGTGTTAGCTAACTTCTTAAAAGCTTTATATTTTAGAAGGTGGAAGACCTGGATGCTTCATACTTTGTATATAGATGCCTCATGTTACGAAGTTTCTGTCAGTCACATGTCCAATGTCCTTGACCTCATTTTCATGGTTCAGTGACCACTTGAAAAAAAAGTTCAGATTTTTTGTAATGTTGAATTCTCTCTTATTATAAGTAATAGGATAACTATATTTGATATGTGCGTACCTTGAAAGGTCCTCATGTCTGTCAGACAGTTTTCACTTGACCTGGACCTCATTTCATGGATCAGTGAACAAGGTTAAGTTTTGGTGGTCAAGTCCATATCTCAGATACTACAAGCAATATGGCTAGTATATTCGGTGTATGGAAGGACTGTAAGGTGTACATGTCCAACTGGCAGGTGTCATCTGAACTTGACCTCATTTTCATGGTTCAGTGGTAAGTTATATTAATCTGAAGATCTGTTTACTTTTTTGTGATGATTCTTTATCTTATTTTAGAGTGATCATGTTTATTAAAAATACATGTTGTGCCGTATCTCAGAAACTATTTATGATTATTCCATAAATCTTCACACACTTTTTAGTTATATTAAAACCACAAAAGGAAGATTCAGATTTTTTTTTGGTGGTGATGGTCCAAACTGTTTAGGAATTACGGGCCAAGACCAGTATTTTTCTATCTTTATCTATATAGTCAATCTAGACTTCAAAAAAAGAGTGACGAAAGATACCAGAGGAACAGTCAAACTTATAAATCAACTAAAATAAATTGACAACATGCACCTGGCTAAAAATAAAAAAGACAAACAATAGAACACATGACACAACATAGGAAAATAAAGAATAAGCAACACGAATCCCATCAAAAATTGGGGGTCATCTCAGGTGCTCCGGAATGGTAAGCAGATTCTGCTCCACATGTGGCACCCGTCATGTTGCTTATGTAATAACAAGTCCGGTAAATAGTCTAATTTGGTAGGTCACATTCATGAAAGGGAAGGGGATTGTAGTAACAACATAAGGAACATATCCGATATCATTTGTGAAACAGTTATTTCATAACTTCAACTTATTAATACCTCAAGTAGAAGGTTGCATTAGGATTTTCACACCAAAATGTATGTTGCTTGAAAAATGTCTCACTGAGTCATGAAATGTTTACAGATATGGTGTGTCTGAATGATCTTGATGTGAATGTTTCTTTAAATTTAATTTCTTATTGTCTGTTGATAAGTTTATCTTGCTGTTAAAAAGTGTTATACAATAGTATATATACATGTGTATGTTTAAAAAACTGACTGCATGACAAATCTCAAGTGACTTAAGAAAATAATGTCATTCTAATTGTCTAGTTTATTGAAATATTTTCTTCTTTTTTCACTTTTTTTATAATTTATTGTCTTAGTTCACTTTTTTGAAAATTTTGCTTTTCAATGTTTTATATACTCATCCTCTAATGCTGTTTTATTTGATATTTTAGCAATCCATGGTGAATTTAGGTCACCCAGAAATACTGACAATAAAGAATGTAACAAAAGATAATGCTGGATGGTATGGTTGCTTGATTTCTAATCCACTTGGTAGATATTACCAGACTGCCTGGCTAACAGTTTTAGGTAAAGGCTTAGATAAGAATGAGAAATGTTTGTTTTTCACCAAGAAATAATACGTCTTAGAGCAAAATATTCACATAAAAATGATTTAATCGTTTGGAGAATTTAATTATCAATTTTCGATTACATCATTATCAATAAATTTTTTATAGACTGTCATAAAAATAGGAGGTTTGGCATCATGAAAATTGGAAATGTACAGTTTTTTCTTAAAAAATTAATTCTTTTAATGCTGCCACAACTGAAACGTCATATTATTTTACCCCTGTCAGTGTCTCTCTGTATGTCATTCCCATTATGGGTTTACAGTTATTCCACTTTAATAACTCCTCCTACAGTTTGAATTCTAGGAAGTTTTCACTCTGATGTCTGTTTGTAGTCTTTGTACATGTATTGAAGGTGTGCATGTGGTCAGGGTTTTGATTTTGTTTAATATTTGCTCTTAATCATTTTTTGTAGTAGTTACTTGCATAAGGGGAGCTCGCATACAGATAATTGTCCTACAGTTTTATGCTAGGAAGTGTTCACTTAGTTGGTGGTTTTTCCATTTTTTGTGCATGGGGTCAGGATTTTGATTCTTATTTATATTTGCTCTTTTGGGTGATAATATAATTTACCTTTGTCATATTTAAGGTAAAGTGTTAGACAGTTATTTTTAAATAAGACTTTGCATCTGCAGGGGCATCATTTGTGTCTGTCAAAGAAATCCAACATTGACTTTGCTATAAAACAGTTTCAGAGTGAAGTGTGGCCAGGGATTTCACTTAGTCTAGTTTGTATTGTGTAATAATTAAATTTTGTATGTCATACATGTGATTCTTCCGATGGGAGTCGAAATCTCTTGTTTTTCAGACCCTCTTCCATCCCTCCCATTAACATTTGAAATCTACAACTTTTGAAAATGTCAACATCGAAAAAGTTTCAGTAAACATTTTTGTTTACAGAATTAAAACTGACAGGGTAAAACTCTTGAGAAACTCGAAATTGATATCGGAAAAGTCTGTAAAAACAGAAGGTCACCATTTCTTTTTCTTGTTTTTGTGTCGTAAGGTAAATAGCTTCGAGTAATCAATGAAGGTGTTTATTATTAGACTATATATACAGCAATAACAAATTATTGGCAATTACCTGGTCATCAACTAGCTAGTTTAAGACACACGTCTGGATGATTAAAAGTGAAATACTGACAATGGATTAAGATGTAAAAAAAAAGACTTTAATTTGATGCTGTTGAAAACATTGAACAGTTATAGTACTGAACCTCAAAGACAAATGTCTTAATGAAATCAAATACGATATTTATGGCTTGTTTTCTATCTAAACCAATGGAATACCTAAGTATAAGTATGTTTGTCTTTGAAAATTCTAAATTTTTATAATTTGATGAAATGCAAACTATGTTATCCCATAGACATATAATGTATTATACATGTATGTCTCTGTTATTACCAAATACCCTAGCAGCAAATTAAAAACAACCAATTATCTAGCCATATTTTCTCTGCCTGGAGATCTGATTTTAAATTGTACAAGTCCAGTGCCATTGGGTCAAGATCATGCTTACTACACTTCTTGCCAAGCTGACTATGGTGACCCTAATGACTTTATTAAACATATTGAGACAGCTACCTACCAGAAAGCCACTGCTCAATAGTGTTACCAAAGTTGACATTATGTAGCTTAAGCAGAGATACTTTTTACCAACTATATATGATGGCTGATCACTTTATCTTAACTTTATATATGTAATAAATAAATATTTGAAACCCCCTTATCTTATATTTCTATCAAGTAAAAATGGCTATGCAGGTGCTTAAAGTATAGAACACTTACAAAAAAGGAGAATAAGCAGTTTTAACACCAAAAATAATCATGGCGTTCATCGTTAAAAATGTTGAATTTGATACACACTTTAGAGTAACTTATGTAGTGGGTTATTCAGTGTGCACCACATTTTTATGCCCCACCTACGATAGTAGAGGGGCATTATGTTTTCTGGTCTGTGCGTCCGTTCGTTCGTCCGTCTGTCCGTCCGTCCGTCCGTCCGTCTGTCCCGCTTCAGGTTAAAGTTTTTGGTCAAGGTAGTTTTTGATGAAGCTAAAGTCCAATCAACTTGAAACTTAGTACATATGTTCCTTATGATATGATCTTTCTAATTTTAAAGACAAATTAAACTTTTGACCCCTATTTCACGGTCCACTGAACATAGAAAATGAAAGTGCGAGTTTCAGGTTAAAGTTTTTGGTCAAGGTAGTTTTTGATGAAGCTGAAGTCCAATCAACTTGAAACTTAGTACATATGTTCCTTATGATATGATCTTTCTAATTTTAAAGACAAATTAAACTTTTGACCCCTATTTCACGGTCCACTGAACATAGAAAATGAAAGTGCGAGTTTCAGGTTAAAGTTTTTGGTCAAGGTAGTTTTTGATGAAGTTGAAGTCCAATCAACTTGAAACTTAGTACAAATGTTCCCTATGATATGATCTTTTTAATTTTAATGCCTAATTATATTTTTTACCCATTTTCACGGTCCATTGAACATGGAAAATGATAGTGCGAGTGGGGCATCCGTGTACTTTGGACACATTCTTGTTTTTAATGATATTATTCCTTCATAGACAGAAAAAAATATTACAATCATTCCTAAAATAAAGACTTTTAACAATTAAAAGTTTGATGAGGAGGAAAAAAGGATTGAATTGGTTATAAATATTGTAGATAAGCCAGCTATTGAGCTGACACATATTTACCATTTCCTTTCAAACATATTATTTCATCTTTTGAAAACTTTTTAATTACAAATACTTTAATTGCAGATGAACAAGCAGAAGCAGTAGACATTAGGTCAGCAGGAACAAACGATAAAGAGCAAATAGTTATCTACATTATCGGTGGTGTCGCATCAGTAGTTGTTCTCTTCCTGTTACTCCTGATATTTATATGTTATAGACGTTACAAGAGGGTTCAGTCCAGCAAATATAGAAATGTCAAGAGAGTAATTGTCATGACACAGGCTAGTTTCAATATTCAAACATATTTTATTACTGATAAGTTCAAATACAAGTGCACAAAAAAGAATATGTTTGACTTATTCGGTTATAATTAGGAAATGAAGTTTTATGAGGAAGTTGTCTTTATATGGTGTAAAAGTTACAAAGTAAGTCTTAAGAAAGGAAGATTATTGAGATTCATTAAATGTTCATCAGTAATGTTTAGATTATGAAAATAGAGATATTCAATCTAGACAGAATCTAATTTAGTTTTAAGGAAGTTTTTGTCAATTTTAGATTTGAATATTTATAACAGCTTTGCATCTGGACTTGCTTCATTTATTATTAGCGATAGTCTGTGTGCTCTTCAAACTTTTATGATGTTTATTTCTATTACAAAATCATGATAATTAAAAAAATGACATGGATTTGCACACAAATTTGAAACAGGTATACATTTTAATTTCATATCAGAATGTTTTGCATCAATTCCAGAATGAGAATTACCATCCATACAAATCTTATGATGGTACACAACCATTTGTTTTACCCACAATCAGAATTGAACCTGGTCCAAGAAGACGCTTGTCATCTGATTTGACCATGATGTCAGAGTATGATCTCCCTCTGGACAAACACTGGGAATTTAGACGGGAACAGTAAGTTAAAGCATAACATTGACCATTCCATGAAAGTTATCATACTGTAAAGACATATATATTGACTCATGACAACATTTTAACTTATATCTGTCGACCCACAAATAGCATTGCTCACTGTTTCTGACATCCAGATTGTTTCTTTGGTTAAAAGCTGTATAATGACCTGATATTTGATTGGTTGTATCAATTTTCAGATGAATTCAATAGATATTGTAACCACTGTAGTATGAAATATAACAAGAAGTTTTTCCAAAAACTCTTTTTTTCCAAGGTTTAACATTTTCTCATATATATACTGGAATCATTAGGGCTCAACAATAACACTTGTCTGATTGTCTTGTACTGGAGGATAAAAAGGTCAGACAAGTAAAAGCTATATCAATATTAATTTAATTTAACAGGTTTATATGCTCTTATAATATACTAGATTATGGAGTGTGTGTCCGAGCGAGAATATTTAGTCAGACGTCAGTCGCTACCCTGATATACCCTATCTTTTTTGGGTAATTAATACAGATAGCGTTTGACATCTTTAGCTGAACAGATTTATCATTTTTTCATAACTTAATTCATTGTATGCTGGTTCATATTCTGGACACCAGTCTTTGCTCCTTTCTAATATAATTCACAAACAAAAAACAAATAGGAAGCTTAGAAATGGAAAAATATTAAATACTTAACTCGTTCAAAGGGAATTACACGTCTCAATCTTCAAAATCGCCTATCTAAAAATACTACCATCGCTAACATTTTTAAAAATAAAAATCGTGGTTACCCTTCTATCGATAAGTGTCATGCCAAAAAATGAGTAACATGTCCCTGTCTTTCCACCAACAATACGGTAAGGTCCACACTTAATGGTCGCTCATTTTCTTTAAAATTTGAAACTGATATAACTTGAAAAACAAACAGTCTTATTTATTTACTCACATGAAACAAACCAGGATGCGGTATTCAGTACGTAGGTTAAACTGGTCGATATTTATCTAAACGCACTCAAGAAAATAACCCAATAAATTCAAAAGTATCATTTATCAACACCTTAAGAAGCACAGTCATCTTATCAAATATTTAGCAGTTCAACCTTTGGAAGAAGTAAATAAGCAGCCTGGTGAATCTCATTCAAAGTTTGTACAATCACGGAAAATAATTGAATTAAATTAGATTAAAAAATATCAAGAACCGATACTGTTAACATTTTGGATATTGTTTCTAAAACTGTTCGAAAAAAAAACATTCTCATGGTCGTAGAAAAAATCACAATCAAAGAAAATTTCGGACCAATCACACCAATATTTCGGACCTAATTTCTATTTCAAAAAACAACAGCAGACATTATCTGTTAACAAAGCTCTGTTCATTACCGATTAATAAGTTAAATGAAATTTTAGAGGATTGCAACACAATTTCATATAGCAGTCCTAAGTACGAAATTGTTCAAATTATAATGGCATATTGTTATTCTAAACTGTTTCCTAAAATTGATCGTCCTGAAGATCATAAAAAACATTTTATTAAAATAAAGTATGTCAATAAAGGTGTTGATTTTGTAAATATTGCTGGTATTTTTAACAACCATTCTGTTAAAGAACAAATTCCTGGATATTTTGATAATACTGAGCTCCCTCTTATTTGTTATATTTAAAGGAAATCTACATGGAAATTTGTGTTAAATTATAGCCAATTGTGTAAAGATTTTAATATCAGAGAAAATACACCTACTTCATGTAATTGCAGTAATTCCAAATACATTTATGGACCAATTTCCCATGTTATAACAGGAGATCTTAACATATTTCAAGACGGAGAGTTAAAATCATTCCTCAGTAAAGGACCTAATTATCTTCCCCAGTCAATTATAAATTGGAATGAGTGTCGTAATATCATCCATGACTCACTCTGTACATACTGTATGAAATGGATAAAACTGGAAAAAGCTGACAAAAAATTCGACTTTAAAATAAAAACAAGATACAAATCCAATGAATTTACATTGACATGCCTATCAGACGGTGCCTCATATGCAAGTCTGATTTGACTTGGCATTGTTAAAAAGTAGATCCTAAGTTCTGTGACATGACTAGTTTCAGTTTTTCTTGATATATTTAAATATTTGAAATATTTCAAAAGATATAAAACTAACTTCTGTTCTATTGTTTTAAATTTCTTTTGTTCCTTGAATCAACTTATAATGCAAAGTCCTCCTGGACAAGTTGAAAAAAATGTTATTGTAGAGGCCTGATCATGCAATACAATGTGAGAAACTTGATTTTCTGGTAATTTTTTAAAAGAGCAAATATAACATTCTCACATTACCTAGATAAAAAAAAACATGTGTCTCGGTACAAAATTGTTCAAAAACACTGAAAATTGTAAATCATTAGTAATAAATGGTTTAACCCATTAAAACATTTAATCCATCATTGCAAATGTTTGCACCTGTCCTAAGTCAGGAATCTGATGTACAGTAGTTGTAGTTTGTTTATATAACTTATATGTGTTTCTCGTTTCTTGTTTTTAGCTCACCTGGCCCGAAGGTCCAAGTGAGCTTTTCTCATCACTTGGCGTCCGTCATCCATCGTCGTTAACTTTTATAAAAATCTTCTCCTCTGAAACTACTGGGCCAAATTTAACCAAACATGGCCAAAACATTATTAGGGTATCTAGTTTAAAAATTGTGTCCAGTGACCCGGCCAACCAACCAAGATGGCTGCCAGGGCTAAATATAGAACATAGGGGTAAAATGCAGCTTTTGGCTTATAACTCAAAAACCAAAGCATTTAGAACAAATCTGACATAGAGTGAAATTGTTTATCAGGTCAAGATCTATCTGCCTTAAAAATTTTAGATGAATCGGACAACCTTTTGTTGGGTTGCTACCCCTGAATTTTGCTGTTTTTGGTTATTATCTTGAATATTATCATGATTATAATAGATAGAGATAAACTAAACAGCAATAATGTTCAGCAAAGTAAGTTTTACAAATAAGTCAACATAACCGAAATGGTCAGTTGACCCCTTTAGGAGTTATTGCCCTTTATAGTCAATATTTAACCATTTTTCATAAATCTTAGTTATCACCAAAACACAATTTTGTCATGTCCTTGAATATTCACATAGACAAAAGTGAGCGACACAGGCTCTTTAGAGCCTCTGGTTTTATATAGATTAGAACGTTGGTTTTCCCGTTTGAATGGTTTTACTCTAGTAATTTTGGGGCCCTTTATAGCTTGTTGTTCAGTGTGAGCCAAGGCTCTGTGTTAAGGCCGTACATTGACATATAATGGTTTACTTTTATAAATTGTCATTTGGATGGAGAGTTGTCTCATTGGCACTCATACCATATCTTCTTATATCTAAGAAAATGTGTACAACTATAAGAATTTTATTTAGTTATATATATATGGTTACATCAATCAGTATCTCAATATCTAAATGAATATGAGATGAAATAATTTATTTATTGTTATAGGTTATCACTTGGTGAACCTCTTGGGGAAGGAGCATTTGGTAAAGTTTTTAAAGCAGAAACTGTTGGTTTAAATAAAGCTCCAACAACTGCCATAGCAGTCAAGATGTTGAAGGGTAAAATTTACTTATATATTTTAGATCAAAAATCAAATAGTATTAATGAAAACTGGATTTATGCTTAGGTTTTCTTTTTTTATTAGACAAGCATAAAATTTTGGGAAATAAGAATTGAATTTTTTCCATCTTTTTTATCTTTTTTGAAAAATTTGCATTGTTATGGCCCTGCAACGAATATGGCCCGCAACAAAGATGTCGGTGCCATATAGTTTTATCCATGTCCGTAATTCGGTCATTCCGTAATTCTGTCATTCCCTCATTCCATCATTCTGTCATTCCCTAATTCCACAACTAGGAATTGTTAAGTTTCAGTTTTGTTCCGCTTGGCTCATTTTTGCTATAATTATGGGCTTTGAACTTTGATAATTTTTTGAAAATCACAGTTAAAAGGATGAATTGTTTGAGTATAAAGGACAAGATTATGAATATCCAATTAATGTTCTGATTCAAACAATAAAATAATTACAAATCAATTAATGTCATTAGTGCTGTAATGAATTGTTAAAATCTCAATACTTTTATTTTTTGTTTGATGATTCTAGCTGTTAATCTGGATTATCCCACCTCAATCAACACTCACTGGCCTTGAAGTAATAAATATTTGAGTCAGTTTTTTGTACTTAAACAAATAAAAACCAATCAAAATGCTGGATTTTATGTTTTGAGCAAGATTTTTGTGCTCCGAGCACTGAGCAAAGTTTTATGACTTCAACCCCAGGTCTAATGAATGTCAAAACAAATCAGTGACAGGTTGACCTTGTTCCTAATTAAATTTGTTCAGGTTACAATTATGTGATAATCATGTTTTCAATCATAATTTCTTGAAAGGTTTTAAACAGTTGTTTAAAAGTTGAAAAGTTACAAAGTAAAAACGTATTTATAAAAATAAACTTCTCATAGAATAAATCATCACTTTACAATATTATGTCACATGACTGACCAACATGACTTGTGATCACCTGATATATTATATGGTTTATCTTTTCAAAATGAGTGTTGTTTATTCAATTTTCATACACTTTTCTTCAACTCTTCACATACAAAACAATAAGTTATGACAACAAGGAACACAACTCTAGGCTGATTTAACCAATAACAAAAGCTTTATTGTGTCTTCAATATTAAGACAATTGGCAAATTTCCGGATTGCAAAACATATTGACAAATTTACACGAAAAACGTAACAACAAAGATATAAAATGTATTTTATTTGAATAAAACATGACAAATCAAGAATATTAATATTATAACACATAAAAAACAATCAAGGTTTGAGCAAAAAAAATCCTTACTTTTCACTTCAATTGGAAATTTCTTGTTCCAATTTTGGACCTGAAAAAAAACTAAGAAAATATTTGTAGTCATGTATAACACACAGGGTGTAAATGTGTTCGTTATACATACCAAAAGACAGTACTCCTTATTACATAAACATGGATAGTTTGTAGGATCGATTAAAACCCATTTTAATGTCCCATTTATTATGCCCCATTTTGGTGCATTATGTTTTCTGTTCTGTGCGTCCATTCATTCGTTCTTTTGTCTGTCCATTTGTTCATCTGTTCATCCATTGGTTCGTTCTTCCGTCCGTTTGTCCTTCCGTCTGTCTGTCCCGCTTCAGGTTAAAGGATTGGTTAAAGTTTTTGGTAGAGGTAGTTTTTGATGAAGTTGAAGTCCAATCAACTTGAAACTTAGGGCTCATGTTTTCTATTTTATAATCTTTGTAATTTTTATGCCAAACTAGAAATTTTCCCCCATTTTCAAGGTCCACTGAACATAGAAAATGATAGTGTGGATGGGCTATTCATGTACTGGGGACACATTCTTGTTAGCTATAACCATTTGAGCTTATGTTATCACTAATGACTTGGCGTCCATCATCATCTGTTGTTAACTATTTCAAAAAACCTTCTCTGAAACTACTGGGCCAAAGATTTCAAACTTTAACAAAAAAAAATTTCCTTAATTATCTGGTATCTTGCTTATAAATTGTATCCGAAGTTTTGATCCATCGACAAACATGGCTGCCATTGTTGGGTTCCTGCCACTAAATTGGTTATTTTAAGGATTTTTTTTAGTTTTTGTATGAAATTAATTAAAGATAAAGATAAACTGTAAACAGCAAAAAATGTTCAGCAAAGTAACATCTTCAAAAATGTTTTTTATGACAAAAATTGTCAATTGACCCGTTACGGAGTTATTGACCTTTAAGGAAAATTACACAAGTTGTTTTATTTTTTTTTTAACTATATAAATCTTCGCAAATGAATTTAGTATAAATTTGTATTTTATTTCCTTGTACTTCAAGAAACAAAGACACTATGGTTAAAATGGAACAAATGGGTAAAATGCATTTATTTGCTTTTAATGAAAATATGACAGATACAATGAACATTGTATTGGCATTTGTAAGCCTCTTATTATTAAATATAAATTGAAAAGCAAAAACAGTCATTGATGAAAGATTTAAGCAAAAAAACAAACTTGTGAGCAATGCAAGCTCTGCTTGTTCTATTGGGGATCCAAGGCAGTGGCGTAGCCAGGGTTGAAATGATGTGGATGTTTTGCCGAGTCGAGCGAGCCGAAAAATGTTTTGGACCTTTTTGTGTAGAAAATATTTTTTATTTAAGCACATGTACTCCCCCAGAATCCGACACTAGTTAGATTTTTGTTTAAATTCAAAATACCCACCAATTCATATATTAATATTTTTAACCAAATTTTATTGTTTTCTTGAAACTACCATCATTCAATTCATAAATATTTGATGTAAAGTTTCCCCCCCAATCTTCTATTTGACATATCAAAAACCGTTTAAACGGACTCCATTACAGCGGCACTTCTGTATAATTTAGGAACTTCTGAGTATAGGAACTGAAGTGACTTCTCTTTCCAGGAATTTGAGTCTACAACCTTTGATTTTTTATTACTGAGCTAAACGCATGCAGGAGACATAAAAATACCGGGCGTCCGATCCTCCGGTATTGTTAGCACTCTCATGTGTACAATTCATGTCAGATTAAGTGAAACTCATATCATAAGCAATGTCTTTGACAATTTTGAAAATAATTCGTAATCAAATATTTTTAACTAGTAATGTCCCTTTGAAATATAAATTGTAATGGAAATCCCATTTCATTTGCTGTGAAGCTTTTATTTCTTTTTAGATATTAAAAATAAAAAAGAAAAAGAAATAAAAGTTTTTTTTAGTTATTCCCTTGTTCCTTGGCCTTTGATAGATAAAATATGACATGTAATGTGCATGGCGGGGAATATTGGATCTTTGTTCTTTACTGAATAAAAATAAAATTAGTATTTGAACCTAAATAGAAACGGGAATTCATAAGCCTAGGACTTATCACGATCTATTACAAATTGATTTGTTTTATCACGTCGTTTACAATGTCGCAAGAAACGATATCAGGATATGGTGTTTTAGTTGTTAGTTACTATAGTCAAATGAGAAGCCATCCCTCCACTAGGTTCAATTTCAGATGAAACATGTCCACGGGTCTGCGTATCAGTCCTCTCCGCTTGCCTTAGCTGATGACATAGACTATTTATACGAAGAAAAGTTAACTTGAAACACTATTCTGCGATTCATGTATCGAACTAAATTATCCGAAATGAAAGACCAGGCATACTGCTTCGAAAATGACTGGATGTTATCCTCATATCCTCAGCCTTGTTACATTTTGATACTTCCGAGTTAAACTGCTGTTTTTTTTATTTTTGTTTTGTCAAAATGATGTGGATGCTTGAGCATCTGAGCATACATGCAAGCTATGCCACTGCAAGGGGAGGGTTCCTGATCAATGTTTTTGAATGGGGACATATAGTCCTGGGTTGGGACAAATTACTTTTGATTCATTAACATTAGTTTGATACCAATTTTCGTGGGTACAGGTGAACATTGAATTCAAATGTTCATTGAATAACATATTTTGAATAGGCTTTGAATACAGAGATTGGAAAAATTACAAAATCAAATATCCACGATTATGCAAGTTTTAAGCAATCCATGAAAATGAATGAATCCACAGTATTCTTTGAATGTGACCAATGGTTTTATCCATTAATAATTGTCAATATTATTTAAATATTTTAGAGGATGCAACCGATAGAGAATTGACAGATTTAATGCAAGAAATGGAAGTGATGAAATTAATAGGATGCCATGAAAATATTATTAATTTCCTGGGATGTTGTACACAAAATGGTAAGTGGTGTACTTTAAGGGTTAAAAACGATCTTGGTCCAATGGGCAGCACTTGTTGTCTGTCGTCCATATTAAATGTCCGTTAACTTTTAAAAAATCTTCTCCTCGAAATTACACAGGACCCATGCTCTGAGAAAACCATCAACTGCCCCCTGTCTGATTTGCTCCAAATGGTTTAGTTTCAGAGATATATACAAAAATCTGCATTTTACCCCTATGTTCCATTTTTATTCATGTGGGCCATGAGGGTTGGACAGTCAGAGCTCTGACATAAACAAGTCAGAATAAAATGACTTCCATAGGTCAGATATAATTTGATGTAAGTGTTGTCTCCCTTCTTGCACTCAACAGAATATGACTTGTACAGGTCAGTTTATGTCAGACTTTAATTTATCATAAAATGACTTCCACAGGTCAGCTTTTGCATAAAATATTGTGACTTAATATCTTCATATTCTAATAAGATTTATGTCCCTTTTTAATGCATTTTGACTTAGAGAGGTCATTTTTGTTCTGACTTGAAGCAGTCATTACTACCACTTTGTTATCAATCTCCATAAAAATATAGTGATTACTAGTTTCGAATCAAAGAGTTTAAAAAGTGGGGCTCATCATACCTTCTTCTTTCCAGAATCTTAACATAATATATTTATCTCATCAAATTCAATCATTTCAAAATACAAACAAAAACCAAAGCAGAAAAAATGGATCATACAATTTTCTGTCAATATCAAAAGATTTACAAAATACAATATTGGATACATTTACTAGTACCATGACAATACTTCAAATTTACCAAGGAAAAAATAAGGGATCTATTCTCATTCACTTTTAGCTAAATTTATCAAGAGCAAAACATTTATTATTTTAATATTTCATTGAGCATGTTGAGGTAAATTTTGTTGTGCAAACTGACTCAAACAAGTCACACTATGTTCTGACTTCAAAGAGTCAGTCAAAACTAAACTTATTTCAACCTTTAAGTCTATTACTGTCATATTGATTTAAAAATGTATGGGAAAGCCAGATATAGGACAGAGGAAATATTAAAGGTCCCCTAAAGTCACAATGAGGACTATTAAAAAATATTTGGTATATTTAATATTTAAATGCATTTTCTTTTAAACAGGTCAAATCATGGTTTGACTTAAAACAGTCAGCCCAAAACTAAATTTATTGAAATTTTTAGAGTGGGGCACTGACATATGATATTAAATGAAAGTATGGGAACGTCAGAACATAAGAAATATATGTAAGATCCCCTAAAATAAATAACCATTTGACTTAATTGTTTCTAAACATTTATCAAATAAATTTACAAATGGCAGATTCAGAAGCAGGGCTTAAAGGAAGTACACCTAGCTTTGATTGGAAAATTTGTTCTGCAATCTGACTTGAACAGGTCAAATGGGCATGTTCGAACAAATTGACTTAAACAGGTCAAATCATGTTCTGACTTAAAAGAGTCAGTCAAAAACTAAATGGCTTGCAAAGTTCTGTAAAAGTCGTGCATTATCATGATTGTGATGTGATTGTTAGAATGTATGGATACAAGTAGGGAAAAAAATCACAAAAAATTAAGTCACAATTATAAGAACTATATATATAAAAGATAATTTGGTATATTTTTGATATCTTAATATTTCATTGAGGTAAATCCTGTTGTGCAAACTGACTTGAACAAGTCACATTATGTTCTGACTTCAAGGAGTCAGTAAAATACTATACTTTAATTAAGTATTGCAACTTTAAGTCTGGGATTGTCATATGCATTTAAGAATGTATAAGAAACTCAGATAAAAGACACCCAATAATAAAGTCACAAAAATGTGGACTATAAAAAAGTGTATTTGGTATACTATTATTTAATATTCAAATGTATTTTGTTAACAAATTTCTCCAAATTATTTTAAAATTTTATTATATTTCTGTATTTTCATGACTTTTTTTCTGTTAAATTAACATTTGGAACTTTCGGTTTTAAAAAACATTATTTTAAAAACCATTTGACTGAATTGTTTTTAAAAAAAAATTATGAATTAATTAACTCAACAGTAGCAGATTCAGATATGGAAGGGGGCTTAAAGGAAGAAGACTTAGTTTTGATTGGACATTTTTTTTCTGTCAACTGACTTTAACAGGTCAAATCGTGTTCTGACTTCAAAGGGTCAGTCCCAACTAAACTTATTTAAACTTTTAAGTCTAGTTTTTTCATATTGATTTAAAAATGTACGGAAAAACCAGATAAAAAAGACAGAGGAAATAAGGTCCCCATACGGCGCAATAATGAGGACTATAAAAAAGTTTATTTGGCATATTCAATATTTAAATGTATTTTGTTTTAAACAAGTCAAATTATGTTCTGACTTCAAAGAGTCCGTCAAAAACTTCACTTTAGCTAATTATTACAACTTTTTAGTCTGGCATTGTCATATGCATTTAAGAATGTATGGGAAAATCAGATAAAAGACACCCAATAATAAAGTCACAATAATGAGGACTATAAAAAAATGTGTTTGGTATATTTTATATTCAAATATATTTTGTTTACAAATTTTATCAAATCATCTTTAAATTTTATTATATTTTTGTATTTTCATGACCTTTCTTTTCTGTTAAGTTAACACATGGAACTTTTGGTTGTAAAATATATTATTTTAAACCATTTGACTGAATTGTTTCTTATTTTTTTTTAACTCAACAGTAGCAGATTCAAATAAGGGAAAAAGGAGGGGGGCTAAGATGAAGAAACCTAGTTTGATTGGATTTTTTTTTCTGTAAACTGACTTTAACAGGTCAAATCATGTTCTGACTTCAAAGAGTCAGTCAAAACTAAACTTATTTCAAGTTTTAAGTCCAGGATTTTCATATCGATTTAAAAATATATGGAACATTTTTATTTGATATATTCAATATTCAAATGCATTTTGATTTTTAGAGATTTTCATCAAATTATCTAAAAAAAAAAATTCTATTATTTCTGTATTTTCATGACTTTTCTTTTCTGTTAAGTTAACGCATGGAACTTGTGGTTGCAAAAAAAAATTATATTTTAATAACCATTGACTGAATTGTTTCTAAAAAAAACTCAGTAATTAATTAACTCAACAGTAGCAGATTGATATTTAGTGGGGAGGGGGATTAGTTGAAGAACACCTAGCTTTGATAGGACATTTTTTCCCTGTCAACTGACTTTAACAGGTCAAATCGTGTTCTGACTTCAAAAAGTCAGTCCCATCTAAACTTATTTCAACTTTTAAGTCTAGTTTTTTTCATATTGATTTAAAAATGTATGGAAAAGCCAGATAAAAGACAGACAAAATAAGGTCCCCATACGGCGCAATAATGAGGACTATAAAAAAGTTTATTTGGCATATTCAATATTTAAATGTATTTTGTTTTAAACAAGTCAAATTATGTTCTGACTTCAAAGAGTCCGTCAAAAACTTCACTTTAGCTAATTATTACAACTTTTTAGTCTGGCATTGTCATATGCATTTAAGAATGTATGGGAAAATCAGATAAAAGACACCCAATAATAAAGTCACAATAATGAGGACTATAAAAAAATGTGTTTGGTATATTTTATATTCAAATATATTTTGTTTACAAATTTTATCAAATCATCTTTAAATTTTATTATATTTTTGTATTTTCATGACCTTTCTTTTCTGTTGAGTTAACACATGGAACTTTTGGTTGTAAAATATATTATTTTAAACCATTTGACTGAATTGTTTCTTATTTTTTTTTAACTCAACAGTAGCAGATTCAAATAAGGGAAAAAGGAGGGGGGGCTAAGATGAAGAAACCTAGTTTGATTGGATTTTTTTTTCTGTAAACTGACTTTAACAGGTCAAATCATGTTCTGACTTCAAAGAGTCAGTCAAAACTAAACTTATTTCAACTTTTAAGTCCAGGATTTTCATATCGATTTAAAAATATATGGAACATTTTTATTTGATATATTCAATATTCAAATGCATTTTGATTTTTAGAGATTTTCATCAAATTATCTAAAAAAAAAAATTCTATTATTTCTGTATTTTCATGACTTTTCTTTTCTGTTAAGTTAACACATGGAACTTGTGGTTGCAAAAAAAAATTATATTTTAATAACCATTGACTGAATTGTTTCTAAAAAAAACTCAGTAATTAATTAACTCAACAGTAGCAGATTGATATTTAGTGGGGAGGGGGATTAGTTGAAGAACACCTAGCTTTGATAGGACATTTTTTCCCTGTCAACTGACTTTAACAGGTCAAATCGTGTTCTGACTTCAAAAAGTCAGTCCCATCTAAACTTATTTCAACTTTTAAGTCTAGTTTTTTTCATATTGATTTAAAAATGTATGGAAAAGCCAGATAAAAGACAGACAAAATAAGGTCCCCATACAGCGCAATAATTAGGACTATAAAAAAGTTTATTTTGCATATTGATTATTCAATATTTAAATGTATTTTGTTTTAAACTGGTCAAATTATGTTCTGACTTCAAAGAGTCAGTCAAAAACTTCACTTTAGCTAATTATTACAACTTTTTAGTCTGGCATTGTCATATGCATTTAAGAATGTATGGGAAAATCAGATAAAAGACACCCAATAATAAAGTCACAATAATGAGGACTATAAAAAAATGTGTTTGGTATATTTTATATTCAAATATATTTTGTTTACAAATTTTATCAAATCATCTTTAAATTTTATTATATTTTTGTATTTTCATGACCTTTCTTTTCTGTTAAGTTAACACATGGAACTTTTGGTTGTAAAATATATTATTTTAAACCATTTGACTGAATTGTTTCTTATTTTTTTTTAACTCAACAGTAGCAGATTCAAATAAGGGAAAAAGGAGGGGGGGCTAAGATGAAGAAACCTAGTTTGATTGGATTTTTTTTTCTGTAAACTGACTTTAACAGGTCAAATCATGTTCTGACTTCAAAGAGTCAGTCAAAACTAAACTTATTTCAACTTTTAAGTCCAGGATTTTCATATCGATTTAAAAATATATGGAACATTTTTATTTGATATATTCAATATTCAAATGCATTTTGATTTTTAGAGATTTTCATCAAATTATCTAAAAAAAAAAATTCTATTATTTCTGTATTTTCATGACTTTTCTTTTCTGTTAAGTTAACACATGGAACTTGTGGTTGCAAAAAAAAATTATATTTTAATAACCATTGACTGAATTGTTTCTAAAAAAAACTCAGTAATTAATTAACTCAACAGTAGCAGATTGATATTTAGTGGGGAGGGGGATTAGTTGAAGAACACCTAGCTTTGATAGGACATTTTTTCCCTGTCAACTGACTTTAACAGGTCAAATCGTGTTCTGACTTCAAAAAGTCAGTCCCATCTAAACTTATTTCAACTTTTAAGTCTAGTTTTTTTCATATTGATTTAAAAATGTATGGAAAAGCCAGATAAAAGACAGACAAAATAAGGTCCCCATACAGCGCAATAATTAGGACTATAAAAAAGTTTATTTTGCATATTGATTATTCAATATTTAAATGTATTTTGTTTTAAACTGGTCAAATTATGTTCTGACTTCAAAGAGTCAGTCAAAAACTTCACTTTAGCTAATTATTACAACTTTTTAGTCTGGCATTGTCATATGCATTTAAGAATGTATGGGAAAATCAGATAAAAGACACCCAATAATAAAGTCACAATAATGAGGACTATAAAAAAATGTGTTTGGTATATTTTATATTCAAATATATTTTGTTTACAAATTTTATCAAATCATCTTTAAATTTTATTATATTTTTGTATTTTCATGACCTTTCTTTTCTGTTAAGTTAACACATGGAACTTTTGGTTGTAAAATATATTATTTTAAACCATTTGACTGAATTGTTTCTTAATTTTTTTTTTAACTCAACAGTAGCAGATTCAAATAAGGGAAAAAGGAGGGGGGGGCTAAGATGAAGAAACCTAGTTTGATTTGATTTTTTTTTTCTGTAAACTGACTTTAACAGGTCAAATCATGTTCTGACTTCAAAGAGTCAGTCAAAACTAAACTTATTTCAAGTTTTAAGTCCAGGATTTTCATATCGATTTAAAAATGTATGGAACATTTTTATTTGATATATTCATTATTCAAATGCATTTTGTTTTTTAGAGATTTTCATCAAATTATCTAAAAAAAAAATTGTATTATTTCTGTATTTTCATGACTTTTCTTTTCTGTTAAGTTAACACATGGAACTTGTGGTTGCAAAAAAAACTTTATATTTTAATAGTTTAAACATATTTTATTGTCTAAATATACAATAGGATTGGATTCAAGTTATAACAACTTAAGATAATCCTCTCCAATTAACTCAACAGTAGCAGATTGATATTTAGTGGGGAGGGGGATTAGTGGAAGAACACCTAGCTTTGATAGGTCATTTTTTTCCTGTCAACTGACTTTAACAGGTCAAATCGTGTTCTGACTTCAAAAAGTCAGTCCCATCTAAACTTATTTCAACTTTTAAGTCTAGTTTTTGTCGAGCCTGCAACTTTTGTTGCAGAAAGCTCGACATAGGGATAGTGATCCGGCGGCGGCGGCTACGGCGGCGGCGTTAGCTAACTTCTTAAAAGCTTTATATTTTAGAAGGTGGAAGACCTGGAAGCTTCATACTTTGTATATAGATGCCTCATGTTACGAGGTTTCCGTCAGTCACATGTCCAATGTCCTTGACCTCATTTTCATGGTTCAGTGACCACTTGAAAAAAAGACTATAAAAAAGTTTATTTTGCATATTGATTATTCAATATTTAAATGTATTTTGTTTTAAACTGGTCAAATTATGTTCTGACTTCAAAGAGTCAGTCAAAAACTTCACTTTAACTTATAATAACAACTGTTAAGTCTGGCATTGTCATAAATATATGCATAAATATATACTGTTGTTTTTTATTTGGTCGGGTTGTTGTCTCTTTGACACATTCCCCATTTCCATTCTCAATTTTATTTAAGAACGTATGGGAAAATCAGATAAAAGACACCCAATAATGAGAACTAATATTTTATATTCAAATATATTTTGTTTACAAATTTCACTAAATCATCTTTAAATTTTATTATATTTCTGTATTTTCATGACCTTTCTTTTCTGTTAAGTTAACACATGGAACTTTTGGTTGTAAAATATATTATTTTAAACCATTTGACTGAATTGTTTCTAATAAATTTATCAATTAATTAACTCAACAGTAGCAGATTCAGATAAAAGGGAAAAGGAGGGGGGCTTAGAAGAAGAAGACCTAGTTTTGATTGGATTTAATTTTCTCTGTAAACTGACTTTAACAGGTCAAATCATGTTCTGACTTCTAAGAGTCAGTCAAAGCTAAACTTGTGTCAACTTTTAAGTCTAAAATTTTCATATTGATTTTAAAATGTATGACAAACCAGATAAAAGACTGATGAAATATGGTCCCCTCAAGTCACAATATTGAGGACTATAAAAAAATGTATTTGGTATATTTTATATTCAAATGTATTTTTTTTTAACAAATTTCATCAAATTTATATCTTAAACAATTATTTTATATCTGTATTTTCATGACTTTTTTTCTGTAAAGTTAACATATAGAACTTTTGGTTGTAAAAAACATTATTCTAAAAACCATTTGACTGAATTGTTTCTTAAAAAAAAATATCAATTAATTAACTCAACAGTAGCAGATTCAGATAAGGAGAAAAGGGGGGGGGGGGCTAAGATAAAGAAACCTAGTTTGATCGGATTTTTTTTTTCTGTAAACTGACTTAAACAGGTCAAATCATGTTCTGTTTAAAAAATGTTGATGAGAAAATACTTAGAAAATCAGACTAAATTTGGTGACTTTGTTGTCCTTCAAGAAGTGGTACATATAAATACATAATATTTTCACTACAACTATCTATTGGGTGTTTTTTAAATAGATTTTTAGCAACATTTATAACTTTGTAATTTATGTTCAATTGTACACTTGTTATTCTTAATATATATTTTTTTGGGAACAAAATCTTGTCAGGGTTTCGTATGGTACTAGCATGACAAGAGCATTCATATTCTAAAATACTCTAAACATTAAAAACAAGTCATTATCTTCAGATCATTCTGAGTCTTTCTGGCCTTATTAAATTAAAGTCAGAACATTCAGACTTTCATAAGTCAGAACATTCAGACTTTTATAAGTCAGAACATACTGACTTCCAATGTTCTTCTCATTTCTGTAGAAACAAAGACTATCTATATTTCAAATAAAAGGTTAATGCTTTATGTGGCTAAGCATCTGGGGTAAGAATTATAGATGTGTAACTTCATAGGAAAACATATATGCCATATAATTAGGGATTGACCCTGTATGTCATTCAAATCTTCTTGAAATGCAAACAGGAATATTATATGTTTTAGGGGTGGTGATCAAGACCATTTCAAAAAGGGGATGGGGATGACCCTCATGGACTTTCCCTTTATTTCATTTGATTCGTTGTATTGTCCCATATAATAATATATAGGCTTAAGGGGTGGGGATCTCAACCATTTACAAGTTTTCAAACATGAGGGGGTGGGGTGACCCCAAGGGACTTTATCTTTATTTCATTTGATTTGTCTTGTTGTCCCTTACACTAATATATATGGTTCAGGGGTGGGGATCTTGACCATTTACATGTTTTGACACAGTAGGGGTGAACCCCCACCCTAAAGGGACTTCCCCTATATTACATTTGGTTTGTTTTATTTTCCCATACAAGAATATATATGGTTTAGGGGTGGGGATCTCGACCGTTTACAAAATATAAGAACATTCGCAAATGGCAGGGGAGGGGGTAAACCCAGAGACTAGCCCGGTATATTTCATTCAAATCAATTTGACATTATAAAAAAGAATATATATGGTTTACAGGTGGGGATCTCAACCATTTTCAAGATATAAGATCATTCTCAAATGACAAGGGGTGGGGCAACCCATAGAGACTAGCCTGGTATATTTCATTATACCTTACAGAGAGAACAAATTGAGTTTAGGGGGCAGGGATCTCGACTGTTCAACATTGTCAAATGACAGGGGTAGGGTGATCCCTGGAGACTTACCCTACATTTCATTTGATTTGTTTTTAATTATCATATTCCATGTTCATAATTGAAAAACCCGTTTTGTGAATCTCTTTATTAATGTTCTCAAGTTAAAATCATTTTAAAAAAAAAATAAAAAAATATTTCGGTTCTTTAGTTAAACCCTTCCCTTTTCCTTTATTAAAATTATTCCGATTTCATTTCATTAATATCAATATTCAAAAGATCGTTTTTCTCATTGGGAGAAACGAAAAAACAAATATATTTATAAGCCGCAAACTCGGAAAGGTTAAAAAGTCAATTCATGATTGAGTTAAAAATAGAAAAATCACGTGATGATGTTCAGCTCTAAGCAATAATTTTACTTTTAAAATTGCACTGACTGGTTATTAATGTTAATACTGTTTAACAAATGTTTAAGACAACACGAGTTGTCTCCCAAAAATAACAGTTCATTATCATAACAACATTTTCTGACCTGAACAAGTCAGAATTGTCAGACACCAGGTCATCTCAAAGGCCACGCGTCCGTATTTACAGGTCACGCGCCTTCATGAAACAGCAACAAAATCACTTGCAAAGACCTTCTTCACACGCAAAAAATATTAAAATGGCCATGAAAATACGGAAGTAATATGTATTACCTTCTGAAAATGACCACATTGACCTAGATTTTCACTAAAAAAACGTAAATAATCACTATATTTTCAATAACTTCTCGTTCGAGAAACTCCCAAAACAACGACCCTCAAACACGTGATCTCTCGCAAAAAACCACGTGATCGTATGTGTCTTAGATCGGCGGCAAATTCAAAATATCTTCTGGTTTGACGGACTCGATGGAAAACTACGCAAAACAAAAATTGACCCGTACAGGTCAGAATTTCAAAACATTTTCTGACTTGAAGAAGTCATTTTATTCTGACTTGTTTATGTCAGAGCTCTGACTGTTGGAAGGTGGGGTCATCTGATACATTTTTTAAAGAAAAAACATATTAATTATTATGGTCAAGTATGGTTAAATGTGTCTCAGTAGTTTCATAGAAAGAAGATTACCCACACATGTCAGATTTGCTCTAGGTGTAATACCACCATTGATTTTTCCCTATTAAAATTGAAAAAGGAAATGGGGAATGTGTCAAAGCGACAACAACTCGCCCATAGTCTTTGTTAAATTTGCACTTTTAGAAAAAATGTGCAGAATTTATCTTTGTTACAAATAAAGATATACTTGGCATGAGTAAAGTTTTATCCTGTCCAGTACTATAGAAAAAATTTAACATAACATTTGATTGCATACAAGAAAATAACCATCATTGGAACTTAACCAATCAAAGGAGTAGGAGCAATAAGGCCCTTATTCGGCCCAAAAATTACTGTAAATTAAAAAGTTATCATACATATAGTAGATAAGATGCACACAGATATACAGATTATGTGACGTCATTTAAATATATTGGTAGATAAGGTGTACATCGTAGTTACAAAGCGAGTTAAAGTGGTTGTGAATCGAAATATATATATATATTATTGTGGAAATTCCAATACGTCACAAAGCAATATGGCGATTGTTTACATCAATGTTGACAATGAGTTGACAATGAGATGATGTGTTGAAACACGAAAAGGAAAATATCTCTCGAATGTGAATAAAATGCATGCAAACGTAAGTGAATCTATATATCAGATATTTTATTTAGTATAAAAGAATGCAGTATTATTCGATTTTGTTTTATAAAGAATATCAATTGTGGTAAATATAAATAATGTGTGTTGCATGAATTTAATATTTGAAATTTCAATATTTTCACAACCATAAAAGAAATTGTGTTTATTTAGATATTATGGAATCTAACATCTGAACAAGAATTTGTGTATTAATATTCATGTCACGTGATAAGATAGGCACGATAGTAGATAAGGTGCACACAGATATACAGATTATGTGACGTCATTTAAATATATTGGCAGATAAGGTGTACATCCTAGTTACAAAGCGAGTTAAAGTGGCTGTGAATCGAAATATATATATATATTATTGTGGAAATTCCAATACGTCACAAAGCAATATGGCGATTGTTTACATCAATGTTGACAATGAGTTGACAATGAGATGATGTGTTGAAACACGAAAAGGAAAATATCTCTCGAATGTGAATAAACTGCATGCAAACGTAAGTGAATCTATATATCAGATATTATATTTAGTATAAAAGAATGCAGTATTATTCGATTTTGTTTTGTAAAGAATATCAATTGTGGTAAATATAAATAATGTATGTTGCACGAGTTTAATATTTGAAACTTCAATATTTTCACAACCATAAAAGAAATTGTGTTTATTTAAATATTATGGAATTATACATTTGAACAAGAATTTGTGTATTAATATTCATGTCACATGATCAGATAGGTACATGGTAGATTAGGTCCACACAGATATACAGATTATGTGACGTTATTTATATATATTAGTAGATAAGGTGTACATCGTAGTTACAAAGCGAGTTAAAGTGGCTGTTATTCGAAAATATATATATTGTTGTGGAAATTCCAATACGTCACAAAGCAATATGTCGATTGTTTACATAATAATAATAAAATTCTTTATTTAACGAAGGTAAAACATTTAACAATTACATGTTAATCTTCAAAAACTATCAATACAAATAAAAAACGTACAAAAATACATACAATATAAAATACATAATACAGTTAAATAAGCACATATGCATTCAGTAGAAGAAGAAAAAGAAATACATTAGTTTCATTCATCTTTATTCTGTTCAGTTAGAAAATAGTTTGAACAGTTGGTCATAAATATGTATCTAAATTATCTATTTCTTTAATATTATTTGGTAAATTATTCCAGGTAATAAGACCAGAATATTTAAATGTTCTTTTCAAAAAATCAGAATTAGGTCTTGGTAAATGAAGAAGTGGCATGTTCATGTCCTTAATATATGCATATTTATTTGCCGCTTGACTTTAAGAAGCCATCCTTTAACATATTTGGTCAGGTTCTTGTCTCTTTGACATATTCCCCATTTCCATTTTCAATTTTATCATCAACTAAAAAGTAAAACAAGACAAAGAAAATTTGCCTGTCTGTAATTGTAGGAACTTAATTTCACACAGTGGCAATTTTCACAAATAAATTTATATTCTCGCTCTATCATTTACCGAAATTGACGAAATACCTATTTGCTGTGACGATGTTTGATATTATACAAACTAAAGGCATGTAGAACAAAATCAGAAAACTTTTCCAAAGCCCGAAGTTTTTTTATTGTTTTTATTTTCTTCTTCAAAAGTTTGACAATGGAATTTGATACACAAATCCGAACATTTGAGTTTAATAAAGCATATTACACATAGAGTTTGTTCTAGAACGGGAGCCTGTCGTGAATTTAAAAGTGATGCAAAAGACGTCACACTTCTTCTGATGTCAATCGAAGTAAAACCGTTAAATATTTTAAACTAAACACTGGTGTTGTCACCATAACTAATTATGGTTTATTTCATACAACACAAACGATTTAAAATGGGCCGTGGCATTTTTGAGAAATAACTTTAAGGCCAAAATATTGGCCATGTGGCACAGATTTTCTGAATACCATTAAAGTCAATGAGGCTATCAGTTTTTACAAATACTAATAAATTGCAATTAACACCAATTAAAAGACTGATCAAATATAAAAAAAACACAAATACAGTAAAAACATTCGACACTTGAGAGTGATAAATGAACGAAGCAGACATACTGTGGTGTCATCACACGAGCAATCATATACAGGTACCATACAGAATAGCGTGACGTTATCAATTGTTGTCAGGGTTGCCATGGCGCTGTTTGATAAAGTTCGAAGCCAGGCCGATTCTTAGCAGTCAAAGGTAAAACGTTTTTCAATGCCATGGCAGTCAAAGGGTCAATACTCTATGATAAAACCACAAAAACGTAAAACGCTTCAAATTCTACAAACTGGCATGTAGACTCCTGCTGTCCTTTTGTAGCTAAGTACAAAAAATGTACAAGGAGAAGACATCATATCTAAGTTTTATTTATCCGGTTGGGAACAAACCCTCTATATGGTGTTTATACCTGTATAGAGGGATAAAATTATTGCTGGTGCTGGAAAAATATAAAATATGTTATTTTTGTGAAGTCATGAAAGGCTATTTTATTTCTTGCCTTGATCCCTTTCTGCGACAGGAAAGTGTCACAGCAAGAATAAGCTTTTGGGTCGATCTGGCCCCACGTAGATCCGGCCCAAGTTGATCCGGCCCAACGTCGATCCATCCCATATGTAAAATCGATCCGGCCCCAATAAAAAATATATTTATCATGCATATAAGAAATAAAAATAAAGATATATATTAATTGTAATTCACAAATTTTTATGATTTTTATTATAATGTCAATAAATGTAAAAGGTGTACGGTAAAAAAATAAAAAAGACCTTTGAAAAATATCTATTTTAGATGAGTATAAAACAACTAGGTTGATTATGTTTTTATTGCAATTTTTCTAGATTATTGGGTATATTCATATTATAACGTATATAAAAGAACTCAAACATCAACATTAATCAGCAGTAAGGCCCTGGGTTCGTTCTCCTTACTTTTATCAAGGACGCATAATACTAAAATATTAATATTATGGGTATTTAAGTTAAATAAACCTTTTCAGATATTTAAATGGTATAAATTCTCGAAATTCACGAAAACACATGAAAATAATTAAAAGTTAATGGCTTGTTTTGGAGCATTAATAGGTCATAATAATAATTCTCACTGATTGTTGTTATAATTGCCTTTGATACATTAATAATTGGAATAATCCGAATGAAACAACTGGATTATTCGGGTTAATCTTAATCAAATTGGTTACGCTTCTGCACATGTGCACCATTAGGAAATTTAATTGTGCATCCGAAAGTTTCAAAATAAAGATATCATTTATTCATACAATCCGTCTCGTGTTAAATTCAAGTATGTACGAGGAGACTTCAAATCAATTATGCTTGAACAAAAATATATGGATTTAGTCATGTTAGTGTTTCTGTCTGTGTTCAGATCTTTAACGCAATCAAATCATATTCCAGTTTTGGACATGTGTTTTTTAGAACGAAGGTTAAAATATTTTATGTCAAAGAGAAGATGTGGTATGATTGCCAATGAGACTACTCTCCACAAGAGATCAAATGACACAGAAGTTAACAACTATAGGGCACAGTATGGCCATCAACAATTAGCAAAGCCCATACAGTATAGTCAGCTATAAAAGGCCCCGAAATGACATTGTAAAACAATTCAAACGAGAGATCTAACAGTCCAATCTATCAAAAACAAATATGTAACACATAAACAAAGGACAACCACTGAATGACCGACTCCTGACTAAGGATAGAAACATACATACAGAATGTTGCGGGGTGAGACATAAGAGGTGTGTTCATATTTTTTTTTTATTTAAGCGTTCATCCTGAGATTGCGGTACCTTTTTGGTCACTATTTATGTGTTGCGTCTAAATATGAATTGTAACACTTTATAGTGACTGAACAGGTTGATTTAACTTCCTCAAGAAACAGAAAAAGAAGACGAATTCAATGGAACAGCTCTAGACTATTTAACATGCAAGCTGATTATAGATAGATTTATAAGGATAGTAACGTAAGTTATCAATAGATTGAATAATGATGGGGATAACCAACATTTTTATGCCGCAGCCTTAGCTATGGATGTTATAGTTTGACTCGACCAAATGTTTGAAACTTATACACAATGCTTATTACGCAAAACACGGATCAAGTTTGAATATTAGTGGCATAACTTTAACCTTTCTAGAGAAAATGTATAGTACTATCAAACACTTATCAAAGCTGGTATATAGACCAGTTACATCCCTGAATAAGTAAACATTACATAACTAAAGAGCATTACAAATAGTATCAACAGGTCAAATAAACAAGAAAGTACGATTTGAGAGTACTCTTAGTTACTGAAAAGCCAAAAACAATTAATTAAAAAAAAAACATGCATCAGAGACTAAAATCAACTAAAACAGATCCCAGAGATTTAGTATTTCAACGTCATGAACAGTCAAAGAAGACATGACTTGTGCAATGCCAAAAATAAATGTATGCTTGTTAACATATTGAAAAATTGCTGAATTTTTCGTCGTTTTCTTTCTCAAACTTAAGTTTCCCTCAACCTAACGTTATAAAACTTATACACAATTCTTATTGCAACAAAATACAGATGAAATTCAAATTTTGATGGTGTTACTATTACTTTTCTAGAGTTATGCCCCTTTACAAATGAAAAAATTACTGAATTTGTTAGTTGGTCTATCTTTTGAAACATGCTTGGTATAATTGGTATTTAATGTGTAGAAATATAGTACTATTATGTTAGATGGTCTATCTTTTGAAACATGCTTGGTATAATTGGTTTTAATTGTGTAAAAAGATAGTACTATGATGTTAGATGGTCTATCTAATGAAACATGCTTGGTATAATTGGTTTTTATTGTGTAGAAAGATAGTGCTATGATGTTAGATGGTCTATCTAATGAAACATGCTTGGTATAATTGGTTTTTATTGTGTAGAAAGATAGTACTATGATATTAGTTGGTCTATCTTTTGAAACATGCTTGGTATAATTGGTTTTTATTGTGTAGAAAGATAGTACTATTATGTTAGATGGTCTATCTAATGAAACATGCTTGGTATAATTGGTTTTTATTGTGTAGAAAGATAGTACTATGATATTAGTTGGTCTATCTTTCGAAACATGCTTGGTATAATTGGTTTTTATTGTGTAGAAAGATAGTACTATGATGTTAGATGGCCTATCTCATGTAACATGCTTGGTATAATTGGTTATTATTGTGTAGAAAGATAGTACTATGATGTTAGATGGTCTATCTAATGAAACATGCTTGGTATAATTGGTTTTTATTGTGTAGAAAGATAGTACTATTATGTTAGATGGTCTATCTAATTAAACATGCTTCGTATAATTGGTTTTTATTGTGTAGAAAGATAGTACTATGATGTTAGATGGTCTATTTAATGAAACATGCTTGGTATAATTGGTTTTTATTTTGTAGAAAGATAGTACTATGATGTTAGATGGTGTATCTAATGAAACATGCTTGGTATAATTGGTTTTTATTGTGTAGAAAGATAGTACTATGATGTTAGATGGTCTATCTAATAAAACATGATTGGTATAATTTGTTTTCATTGTGTAGAAAGAACGTACTATGATGTTAGATGGTCTATCTAATGAAACATGCTTGGTATAATTGGTTTTTAGTTTGTAGAAAGATAGTACTATGATGTTAGATGGTCTATTTAATGAAACATGCTTGGTATAATTGGTTTTTATTGCGACATAAGATAGTACTATGATGTTAGATGGTCTATCTAATGAAACATGCTTGGTATAATTGGTTTTTATTGTGTAGAAAGATAGTACTATGATGTTAGATGGTTTATCTAATGAAACATGCATGGTATAATTGGTTTTAATTGTGTAGAAAGATAGTACTATGATGTTAGATGGTCTATCTAATGAAACATGCTTGGTATAATTGGGTTTTTTTTGTGTAGAAAGATAGTACTATGATGTTAGATGGTCTATCTAATGAAACATGCTTGGTATAATTGGTTTTAAATGCGTAGAAAGATAGTACTATTATGTTAGATGGTCTATCTAATGAAACATGCTTGGTATAATTGGTTTTTATTGCGACATAAGATAGTACTATGATGTTAGATGGTCTATCTAATGAAACATGCTTGGTATAATTGGTTTTTATTGTGTAGAAAGATAGTACTATGATGTTAGATGGTCTATCTAATGAAACATGCTTGGTATAATTGGTTTTTATGGTGAAGAAAGATAGTACTATGATGTTAGATGGTGTATCTAATGAAACATGCTTGGTATAATTGGTTTTTATTGTGTAGTAAGATAGTACTATGATGTTTGATGGTCTATCTAATGAAACATGCTTGGTATAATTGGTTTTTATTGTGTAGAAAGATAGTACTATGATGTTAGATGGTGTATCTAATGAAACATGCTGAGTATAATTGGTTTTTATTGTGTAGTAAGATAGTACTATGATGTTAGATGGTGTATCTAATGAAACATGCTAGGTATAATTGGTTTTTATTGCGTAGAAAGATAGTACTATGATGTTAGATGGTCTATCTTATGAAACATGCTTGGTATAATTAGTTTTTATTGTGTAGAAAGATAGTACTATGATGTTAGATTGTGTATCTAATGAAACATGCATGGTATAATTGGTTTTTATTGTGTAGAAGGATAGTACTATGATGTTAGATGGTCTATCTAATGACACATGCTTGGTAAAAATGGTTTTTATTGTGTAGTAAGATAGTACTATGATGTTAGATGGTCTATCTAATGAAACATGCTTGGTATAATTGGTTTTTATTGTGTAGAAAAATAGTACTATGATGTTAGATGGTCTATTTACTGAAACATGCTTGGTATAATTGGTTTTTATTGTGTAGAAAGATAGTACTATGATGTTAGATAGTCTATCTAATGAAACATGCTTGGTATAATTGGTTTTTATTGTGTAGTAAGATAGTACTATGATGTTAGATGGTCTATTTTATGAAACATGCTTGGTATAATTGGTTTTTATTGTGTAGAAAGATAGTACTATGATGTTAGATGGTCTATCTAATGAAACATGCTTGGTATAATTGGTTTTTATTGTGTAGAAAGATAGTACTATGATGTTAGATGGTCTATCTAATGTAACATTCTTGGTATAATTGGTTATTATTGTGTAGAAAGATAGTACTATGATATTAGATGGTCTATCTAATGAAACATGCTTTGTATAATTGGTTTTTCTTGCGTAGAAAGATAGTACTATGATGTTAGATGGTCTATCTAATGAAACATGCTTGGTATAATTGGTTTTTATTGTGTAGTAAGATAGTAATATGATGTTAGATGGTCTATCTTATGAAACATGCTTGGTATAATTGGTGTTTATTGTGTAGTAAGATAGTACTATAATGTTAGATGGTCTATCTATTGAAACATGCTTTGTATAATTGGTTTTTATTGTGTAGTAAGATAGTACGATGATGTTAGATGGTCTATCTAATGAAACATGCTTGGTATAATTGGTTTTTATTGTGTAGTAAGATAGTACTATGATGTTAGATGGTCTATCTAATGAAAGATGCTTGGTATAATTGGTTTTTATTGTGTAGAAAGATAGTACTATGATGTTAGATGGTGTATCTAATGAAACATGTTTGGTATAATTGGTTTTTATTGTGTAGTAAGATAGTACTATGATGTTAGATGGTGTATCTAATGAAACATGCTTGGTATAATTGGTTTTTATTGCGTAGAAAGATAGTACTATGATGTTAGATGGTCTATCTAATGAAACATTCTTGGTATAATTGGTTTTTATTGTGTAGAAAGATAGTACTATGATGTTAGATTGTGTATCTAATGAAACATGCATGGTATAATTGGTTTTTATTGTGTAGAAAGATAGTACTATGATGTTAGATGGTCTATCTAATGAAACATGCTTGGTATAAATGGTTTTTATTGTGTAGTAAGATAGTACTATGATGTTAGATGGTCTATCTAATGAAACATGCTTGGTATAATTGGTTTTTATTGTGTAGAAAGATAGTACTATGATGTTAGATGGTCTATTTACTGAAACATGCTTGGTATAATTGGTTTTTATTGCGTAGAAAGATAGTACTATGATGTTAGATAGTGTATCTAATGAAACATGCTTGGTATAATTGGTTTTTATTGTGTAGTAAGATAGTACTATGATGTTAGATGGTCTATTTTATGAAACATGCTTGGTATAATTGGTTTTTATTGTGTAGAAAGATAGTACTATGATGTTAGATGGTCTATCTAATGAAACATGCTTGGTATAATTGGTTTTTATTGTGTAGAAAGATAGTACTATGATGTTAGATGGTCTATCTAATGAAACATCCTTGGTATAATTGGTTTTTATTGCGTAGAAAGATAGTACTATGATGTTAGATGGTGTATCTAATGTAAAATGCTTGGTATAATTGGTTTTTATTGCGTACAAAAATAGTACTATGATGTTAGATGGTGTATCTAATGAAACATGCTTGGTATAATTGGTTTTTATTGTGTAGAAAGATAGTACTATGATGTTAGATGGTCTATCTAATGAAACATGCTTGGTATAATTGGTTTTTATTGTGTAGAAAGATAGTACTATGATGTTAGATGGTCTATCTAATAAAACATCCTTGGTATAATTGGTTTTTATTGCGTAGAAAGATAGTACTATGATGTTAGATGGTGTATCTAATGTAAAATGCTTGGTATAATTGGTTTTTATTGCGTACAAAGATAGTACTATGATGTTAGATGGTGTATCTAATGAAACATGCTTGGTATAATTGGTTTTTATTGTGTAGAAAGATAGTACTATGATGTTAGATGGTCTATCTAATGAAACATGCTTGGTATAATTGGTTTTTATTGTGTAGTAAGATAGTACTATGATGTTAGATTGTTAATCTTATGAAACATGCTTGGTATAATTGGTTTTATTGTCTAGTAAGATAGTACTGTGCTGTTAGATTGTCTATCTATTGAAACATGCTTGGTATAATTGGTTTTTATGGTGTAGTAAGATAGTACTATGATGTTAGATGGTCTATCTATTGAAACATGCTTGGTATAATTGGTTTTTATTGTGTAGTAAGATAGTACTATGATGTTAGATTGTCTATCTAATGAAACATGCTTGGTATAATTGGTTTTTATTGTGTAGTAAGATAGTACTATGATGTTCGATTGTTTATCTAATGAAACATGCTTGGTATAATTGGTTTTTATTGTGTAGTAAGATAGTACTGTGCTGTTAGATTGTCTATCTATTGAAACATGCTTGGTATAATTGGTTTTTATGGTGTAGTAAGATAGTACTATGATTTTAGATGGTCTATCTATTGAAACATGCTTGGTATAATTGTTTTTTTTTGTGTAGTAAGATAGTACTATGATGTTAGATGGTCTATCTTATGAAACATGCTTGGTATAATTGGTTTTTATTGTGTAGAAATGTCTCTGTCGTGGTCACTACAACAAAAATATAAAATGATAGTGATTTTTACCCCCTGTTAGAAGTCCTAAAGGTTTTTTGTAAGTACAAATGAAAAAGCAAGATAGATCACAGTAATCAATATAAAAATGAGAAGATGTGGTATGATTGACAATGAGACAACTCTCCTCAAGAGACCAAATAACACAGAAATTAACAACTATAGGTCACTGTATGGCCTTCAACAATATGTTACACAGGAACAAATGACGACCACTGAATTACAGGCTCCTGACTAGGGACAGGTACAAACAGAATGTTGGATGTTAAATTAGTTTAAAGGTGCCAATCCTCCCCCTAAGACTACCAAGAGTGCACATGCTAAAATGTCTCACCTGTTTTTACTGAGCATTGATTTTATGTTGATAGTCCTAAATATGAAGTTTTACTTCGTGTATCACATATATAAACTTAATTTGATCCAAGAAAATGAGGGCATACTCAGATAAATCAAGCCAGAAATACATTACACCTTACAATCATTCCATACATATCAATCATATTTGACCTATTACTTACAGTAAATATACAAGAAACAGACCAAACCTTGAAAACTTCATATTGACCAATGAAACAAGGTCAAGGTCAGATGAACCCTGCCATACAGACATGTCACCTTACAATCATTCAAAGGATCAAATATAGTTGCCCTATGGCATATACTATCTAAGAAACAAACATAACCAGGAAAACTTAACATTGACCAATGATCTGTGAAAATGAGGTCAATATCAGATGACACATTCCAATCAGACATGTACATCTTACAATCATAATTCGCTTTTAGCAGCCAGTTTGGTTCAATTTTGTCAGAATATGGTAAGAAAGATTGCTGATGAATTATTAACTTGCAAGTGAATAATTTTACTTTATTTAATCCATATTCATGTGACCTTCAATTTAACCCCTTATCTAGAGATTGGTTAAGCAAGAATGAGGTGTGTTTTGTTATTAAAAGGAAAAGAATGTCAACATTAAATGTGAAACAAGGATAAATCATTTGATTGACTGATTCGATCCACAAAATCTCATTCTTATACAGGTAACAAGAGTGCATACACTGAAATGTCTCGCCTTCTTTACTTATCATTGATATTATGTTGATAGTCCTAAGTATAAAGCTTTATTAAAAACTGTCACATAAACTTAACATTAACCAAGATAACTAATCAAAGACCAATGAACCATGAAAATGCGGTCAAGGTCAGATGAACCATGCCAAGCAGACATGTACAGCTAACAATGCTTTAGTAAAACAAATGTAGTTGACCTATTACTTATAGTTTAAGAAAAATAGACCAAAACACAAAATCTTAACACTAAGCAATGAACCGTGAAAATGAGGTCGAGGTCAAATAAAACCTGCGCAACTGACATATAGATCATAAAATATTTACATACACCAAATATAGTTGACCTATAACATATAGTATTCTAAAGATAAAAAGACCAAAACTCGAAAACTTAACTTTGACCATTCAACCATGAAAATGAGGTCAAGGTCAGATGACATCTGCCAGTTGGACATGTACACCTTACAATCATTCCATACAACAAATATAGTAGATCTATTGCATAAAGTATGAGAAAAACAGACCAAAACGCAAAAACTTAACTATAACCACTGATCCATGAAAATGAGGTCAAGGTCAGATGACATCTGCCAGTTGGACAAGTACACCTTACAGTCCTTCCATACACCGAAAAATATACTAGCCCTATTGCTTATAGTATCTGAGATATGGACTTGACCACCAAAATTTAACCTTGTTCACTGATCCATGAAATGAGGTGGAGGTCAGGTGAAAACTGTCTGACAGGCATTAGGACATTGCAAGGTACGCACATACCAAATATAATTATCCTATTACTTATAATAAGAGAGAATTCAACATTACAAAAAATCTTAACTTTTTTTTTCAAGTGGTCACTGAACCATGAAAATGAGGTCAAGGACATTTGACATGTAACTGACGGAAACTTCGTAACATGAGGCATCTATTTTCAAAGTATGAAGCATCCAGGTCTTCCACCTTCTAAAATATAAAGCTTTTAAAAAGTTAGCTAACGCTGCCGCCGCCGGATCACTATCCCTATGTCGAGCTTTCTGCAACAAAAGTTGCAGGCTCGACAAAAATGATGATTAACATATATTTTTAATCTATAATATGAAATCAAACAAACCTAGAAAAAATCAAATTGCACAGGTTTGCTATCTATTTATATCTATATTTATATCAAGTTATATGACCGTCGGCAGACTTTGGAGGTTACCTCAATGGTTAATCAGATGGTGTCTATACTGAAATACACACAAAATGCCCCTTTAACAGTAGTGAGCCAAGTTGCTTGATTTTATCTAGAAGAAAAGGAACCAAAGAGACACACAAAAACCATGAAAACAGGTCTCCTCTCTTATTATTATTATACATTCTGAAAAAGGCAGTTCAGATGAGTGAAGAATCTGAAATATTGTATCACACACTTGAGCATGTTCACATAAAGCTTCTAAAAATTGTTTACATGCTACAAATCAACATTATCAATTTCCAGACCAAATATAAAATTGCCTCCTTTTATAGAAGCCAAAACAAGTTAGAAAGTTTTCTACAGAAGGTTATTCAGATGTACATACGTACAGACAAACTGAATGATGTGCAAAGTCAAGGGGTTACTAGACCTCTTTTAACATTGGTGATGCAGGTAAAAATAACTAACAAAATCACTAAAGACAAAAGTTAAAATATGCTTAATCAAGTTCAAAAATAATTTATACACACTTCATCCCCTTTTACAGGTAACTCCTGCCTCATATTAACATAATAGATCATGATAAGCAGATTATACATGTATTTACTTTGCATCAAATAACAAAGAATACAGCAAAGAAACTGGTTTTTAAATATCATACACAAATCAATCTGTTTCTTTGTTGGTGATGAACTCAACTTTAAGCACTCTCAGCTATATTTCGGTAGCCATTTTTTATTGGTGGAAGAAGCCATACTATCTGGAGAGAACCATCAATGAGTATTGACCTTCAACAGCAAAAATGGTAATCCTTGTCAATTTTAAAGATATCCGTCAAATGCACCTCATAATCTCACAATCTCAGTCATTGTTAGTGTTGACAAGCTATTTATCCCTGTAGATAAACTACTTAAACCACTTGACCACCAACAACTCAGTATATCAATCTGTGTCATTAATTTCATGTAGTTATACATACATGTACCTGCTGCATAAGCATTCCCATGCTTATGCTGCACACAAAGGTTTTTCACCCATGTGTACAGCTTATTTCTCTGTTTCTTCTCTCTGTGACCATACCTGTCACCTTCCTTCAAAATTGGCGGGTCATACTCGGAATCAACAATCTAATAATAAAATTGAAAATTAAAATTTTAAATACATTTTACAAAATTGCCTCACTGTCTCAAAACACATTATCGCAACTACTTAGTACATGTAGTATAACTAGAGATTCAGTGTATATAATGTGCGAATCCTGAAATACCGTTTTTACTGTATCCGTTATGAATTTTTAATGTAGAATGATAAATAAACAGACGACAAATTCAAGATTTTTGAATAAAATAAGAAATAATATATAATATGTACTGTTTTAATAAAGTCATGATATAGTTCAGAGATGCGGACAGGTTTTCATTGCTCATACTGCATGATCCAGGTTTAAAATTGATACACAAATGTACCTTTTAACATAATTATTAATGTTGTATAACTTAAGGTAGCACAATACAAAGTTTTTGTCATTCCCAAACAGACAACTTTAAACTGATGTAGTTCATTCCATCCTTCTTTATATTTTATAAACGAGGTACCAAAAGAAAGAAGAAAGATTAGTCTTTCAAATTGTGATAATTTCATTATGACATAATTATTACATAATTAATTATTATGTAATTATTGTTACAGGATAAATCATCTGACTGTGATAGATTGACTCTGACACTATGTCTATTGGCCAAAGTACCACTAGTACAGGATAAATCATCTGACTGTGACAGATTTACTCTGACGCCATTTCTATTGGTCAAGGTATCATTATTGTTATAGGATAAATCATCTGACTGTGATAGATTGACTCTGACACCATGTTTATAGGTCACAGTAGTATTATTATTACGGGATAAATCATCTGACTGTGATAGATTAACTCTGACACCATTTCTATTGGTCAACGTATCATTACTTGTACAGGATAAATCATCGGACTGTGATAGATTGATTCTGACACTATGTCTATTGGCCACAGTACCACTAGTGGTACAGGATAAATCATCTAACTGTGATATCTTTACTCTGACGCCATTTCTTTTGGTCAAGGTATCATTATTGTTACAGGATAAATCTTCTGACTGTGATAGATTGACTCTAACACCATGTCTATAGGTCACAGTATCATTATTGTTATAGGATAAATCATCGGACTGTGATAGATTGACTCTGACATCATGTCTATAGGTGACAGTATCATTATTGTTACAAGATAAATCATCGGACTGTGATAGATTGACTCTGACACCATGTCTATAGGACACAGTATCATTATTGTTACAAGATAAATCATCTGACTTTGATAGATTGACTCTGACATCATGTCTATAGGTGACAGTATCATTATTGTTTCAGGATAAATCATCTGACTGTGATAGATTGACTCTGACACAATGTCTATTGGCCACAGTACCACTAGTGGTACAGGATAAATCTCCTGACTGTGATAGATTTAGTCTGCCGCCATTTCTATTGGTCAAGGTATCATTATTGTTACGGGATAAATCATATGACTGTGATAGATTAACTCTGACATCATGTCTATAGGTCAGAGTATCATTATTGTAACAGGATATATCATCTGACTGTAATAGATTGACTCTGACACTATGTCTATTGGCTACAGTAGCACTGGTGGTACAGGATAAATTATCTGACTATGATATGTTTACTCTGACGCCATTTCTTTTGGTCAAGATATCATTATTATTACAGGATAAATCATCGGACTGTGATAGATTGACCCTGACACCATGTCTATAGGTCACAGTATCATTATTATTACGGGATAAATCATCTGACTGTGATAAATTGACTCTGACACCATGTCTATAGGCCAGAGTACCATTATTGCTACAAAATAAATCATCGGACTGTGATAGATTGATTCTGACACCATGTCTATAGGTCACAGTATCATTATTGTTGTGGGATAAATCATCTGACTGTGATAGATTGACTATGTCACCATGTCTATAGGACACAGTACCATTTTTGTTACAGGATAATTCATCTGACTGTGATAGATTGACTCTGACACTATGTCTATTGGCCAAAGTACCACTAGTACAGGATAAATCATCTGACTGCGACAGATTTACTCTGACGCCATTTCTATTGGTCAAGGTATCATTATTGTTATAGGATAAATCATCTGACTGTGATAGATTGACTCTGACACCATGTTTATAGGTCACAGTATCATTATTATTACGGGATAAATCATCTGACTGTGATAGATTGACTCTGACACCATTTCTATTGGTCAAGGTATCATTACTTGTACAGGATAAATCATCGGACTGTTATAGATTGATTCTGACACTATGTCTATTGGCCACAGTACCACTAGTGGTACAGGATAAATCATCTAACTGTGATATCTTTACTCTGACGCCATTTCTTTTGGTCAAGGTATCATTATTGTTACAGGATAAATCTTCTGACTGTGATAGATTGACTCTAACACCATGTCTATAGGTCACAGTATCATTATTGTTATAGGATAAATCATCGGACTGTGATAGATTGACTCTGACACCATGTCTATAGGACACAGTATCATTATTGTTACAAGATAAATCATCTGACTTTGATAGATTGACTCTGACATCATGTCTATAGGTGACAGTATCATTATTGTTACAGGATAAATCATCTGACTGTGATAGATTGACTCTGACACAATGTCTATTGGCCACAGTACCACTAGTGGTACAGGATAAATCATCTGACTGTGATAGATTTAGTCTGACACCATTTCTATTGGTCAAGGTATCATTATTGTTACGGGATAAATCATATGACTGTGATAGATTAACTCTGACATCATGTCTATAGGTCAGAGTATCATTATTGTAACAGGATATATCATCTGACTGTAATAGATTGACTCTGACACTATGTCTATTGGCCACAGTAGCACTGGTGGTACAGGATAAATCATCTGACTATGATATGTTTACTCTGACGCCATTTCTTTTGGTCAATATATCATTATTGTTACAGGATAAATCATCGGACTGTGATAGATTGACCCTCACACCATGTCTATAGGTCACAGTATCATTATTGTTACGGGATAAATCATCTGACTGTGATAGATTGACTCTTACACCATGTCTATAGGTCACAGTATCATTATTATTACGGGATAAATCATCTGACTGTGATAAATTGACTCTGACACCATGTCTATAGGCCAGAGTATCATTATTGCTACAAAATAAATCATCGGACTGTGATAGATTGATTCTGACACCATGTCTATAGGTCACAGTATCATTATTGTTACGGGATAAATCATCTGACTGTGATAGATTGACTATGTCACCATGTCTATAGGACACAGTACCATGTTTGTTACAGGATAAATCATCTGACTGTGATAGATTGACTCTGACACTATGTCTATAGGTCAACGTATCATTATTGTTACAGGATAAATCATCTGACTGCGATAGATTGACTCTGACACTATGTCTGTTGGCCACAGTACCACTAGTGGTACAGGATAAATCATATGACTGTGATAGATTTACTGTGACGCCATTTCTATTGGTCAAGGTATCATTATTGTTAAAGGATAAATCATCTGACTGTGATAGATTGACTCTGACACCATGTCTATAGGTCACAGTATCATTATTATTACGGGATAAATCATCTGACTGTGATAAATTGACTCTGACACCATGTCTATAGGCCAGAGTACCATTATTGCTACAAAATAAATCATCGGACTGTGATAGATTGATTCTGACACCATGTCTATAGGTCACAGTATCATTATTGTTGCGGGATAAATCATCTGACTGTGATAGATTGACTATGTCACCATGTCTATAGGACACAGTACCATGTTTGTTACAGGATAATTCATCTGACTGTGATAGATTGACTCTGACACTATGTCTATTGGCCAAAGTACCACTAGTACAGGATAAATCATCTGACTGCGACAGATTTACTCTGACGCCATTTCTATTGGTCAAGGTATCATTATTGTTATAGGATAAATCATCTGACTGTGATAGATTGACTCTGACACCATGTTTATAGGTCACGGTATCATTACTTGTACAGGATAAATCATCGGACTGTGATAGATTGATTCTGACACTATGTCTATTGGCCACAGTACCACTAGTGGTACAGGATAAATCATCTAACTGTGATATCTTTACTCTGACGCCATTTCTTTTGGTCAAGGTATCATTATTGTTACAGGATAAATCTTCTGACTGTGATAGATTGACTCTAACACCATGTCTATAGGTCACAGTATCATTATTGTTATAGGATAAATCATCGGACTGTGATAGATTGACTCTGACACCATGTCTATAGGACACAGTATCATTATTGTTACAAGATAAATCATCTGACTTTGATAGATTGACTCTGACATCATGTCTATAGGTGACAGTATCATTATTGTTTCAGGATAAATCATCTGACTGTGATAGATTGACTCTGACACAATCTCTATTGGCCACAGTACCACTAGTGGTACAGGATAAATCATCTGACTGTGATAGATTTAGCCTGACACCATTTCTATTGGTCAAGGTATCATTATTGTTACGGGATAAATCATATGACTGTGATAGATTAACTCTGACATCATGTCTATAGGTCAGAGTATCATTATTGTAACAGGATATATCATCTGACTGTAATAGATTGACTCTGACACTATGTCTATTGGCCACAGTAGCACTGGTGGTACAGGATAAATCATCTGACTATGATATGTTTACTCTGACGCCATTTCTTTTGGTCAAGATATCATTATTGTTACAGGATAAATCATCGGACTGTGATAGATTGACTCTTACACCATGTCTATAGGTCACAGTATCATTATTATTACGGGATAAATCATCTGACTGTGATAAATTGACTCTGACACCATGTCTATAGGCCAGAGTACCATTATTGCTACAAAATAAATCATCGGACTGTGATAGATTGATTCTGACACCATGTCTATAGGTCACAGTATCATTATTGTTACGGGATAAATCATCTGACTGTGATAGATTGACTATGTCACCATGTCTATAGGACACAGTACCATTTTTGTTACAGGATAAATCATCTGACTGTGATAGATTGACTCTGACACTATGTCTATAGGTCAAAGTATCATTATTGTTACAGGATAAATCATCTGACTGCGATAGATTGACTCTGACACTATGTCTGTTGGCCACAGTACCACTAGTGGTACAGGATAAATCATCTGACTGTGATAGATTTACTGTGACGCCATTTCTATTGGTCAAGGTATCATTATTGTTAAAGGATAAATCATCTGACTGTAATAGATTGACTCTGACACCATGTCTATAGATCACAGTATCATTATTGTTACGGGATAAATAATCTGACTGTGATATATTGACTCTGACACCATGTCTATAGGTCACAGTATCGTTATTATTACAGGATAAATCATCTGACTGTGATAGATTGACTCTGACACCATTTCTATTGGTCACAGTATCATTATTGTTATAGGATAAATCATCTGACTGTGATAGATTGTCTCTGTCATCATGTCTATAGGTGACAATATCATTATTGTTACAAGATAAATCATCTGACTGTGATAGATTAACTCTGACACCATGTGTATAGGTCACAGGATCATTATTGTTACAGGATATATCATCTGACTGTGATATATTGACTCTGACACTATGTCTATTGGCCACAGTACCACTAGTGGTACAGGATAAATCATCTGACTGTGATCGATTTACTCTGACGCCATTTCTTTTGGTTAAGGTATCATTATTGTTACAGGATAAATCATCTGACTGTGATAGATTGACTCTGACACCATGTTTATAGGTCACAGTATCATTATTGTTATAGGATAAATCATCGGACTGTGATAGATTGATTCTGACACTATGTCTATAGGTCACAGTATCATTATTGTTACAGGATAAATCATCTGACTGTAATATATTGACTCTGACATCATGTCTATAGGTAACAGAATCATTATTGTTACAGGATAAATCATCTGACTGTGATGGATTGACTCTGACACTATGTCTATTGGCAACAGTATCACTAGTGGTACAGGATAATTCATCTGACTGTGACAGATTTACTCTGACGCCATTTCTATTGGTCAAGGTATCATTATTGTTACAGGATAAATCATCTGACTGTGATAGACTCTGACACCATGTCTATAGGTCACAGTATTATTATTGTTACGGGATAAATAATGTGACTGTGATAGATTGACTCTGACACCATGTCTATAGGTCACAGTATCATTATTATTACGGGATAAATCAACTGACAGTGATAGATTGACTCTGACAACACGTCTATAGGTCGCAGTACCATTTTGTTACAGGATAAATCATCTGACTGTGATAGATTGACTATGGCACGATGTCTATAGGCCACAGTACCATTTTTGTTACAGGATAAATCATCTGACTGTTATAGATTGACTCTGACACTATGTATATAGGTCACAGTATCTTTATTGTTACAGGATAAATCATCTGACTGTGATAGATTGATTCTGACACTTTGTCTATAAGTCACAGTATCCTTATTGTTACAGGATAAATCATCTGACTGTGATAGATTGATTCTGACACTATGTCTATAGGTCACAGTATCATTATTGTTACAGGATAAATCATCTGACTGTGATAGATTGATTCTGACACTATGTCTATAGGTCACAGTATCATTATTGTTACAGGATAAATCATCTGACTGTGATAGATTGACTCTGACACTATGTATATTGGCCAAACTACCATTATTGGTACAAGACAAATCATCTGAATGTGATAGATTTACTTTGACACCATTTCTATTGGTCAAAGTATCATTATTGTTACAGGATAAATAATCTGACGGTGATAGATTGATTCTGACACCATGTCTATATGTCACAGTATCATTATTGTTACGGGATAAATCATCTGACTGTGATAGATTGACTCTTACTCCATGTTTATAGGTCACAGTATCATTATTAATACGGGATAAATCATCTGACTGTGATAAATTGACTGCGACACTATGTCTATAGGCGACAGTAGCATTATTGCTACAGGATAAATCACCAGACTGTGATAGATGGTTTCTGACACTATGTCTATAGGTCAAAGTATCTTATTGTTACAAGATAAATCATCTGACTGTTATAGATTGACTCTGACACTATGTCTATAGGTCACAGTATCCTTATTGTTACAGGGTAAATCATCTGACTGTGATAAATTGATTCTGATACTATGTCTTTAGGTCACAGTATCATTATTAATACAGGATAAATCATTTGACTGTGATAGATTGACTCTGACAGTATGTCTATAGGTCACAGTATCATTATTGCTACAGGATAAATCATCTGACTGTGATACATTGACTCTGACACTATGTATATTGGCCAAAGTACCATTATTGGTACAAGATAAATCATCTGACTGTGATAGATTTACTCTGCCACCATTTTTATTGGTCAAGGTATCATTATTGTTACAGGATAAATCATCGGACTAGGATAGATTGATTCTGACACTATGTCTATAGGTCACAGTATCATTATTGTTACAGGATAAATCATCTGTCTGTGATGGATTGTCTCTGACATCATGTCTATAGGTGACAGTATCATTATTGTTACAGGATAAATCATATGATTGTGATAGATTGACTCTGACGCCATGTCTATAGGTCACAGTATCATTATTGTTACAGGATATATCATCTGACTGTGATAGATTGACTCTGACACTATGTCTATTGGCCACAGTACCACTAGTGGTACAGGATAAATCATCTGACTGTGGTATATTTACTCTGACGCCTTTTATTTTGGTCAAGGTATCATTATTGTTACAGGATAAATCATCTGACTGTGATAGATTGACTCTGACACCATGTCTATAGGTCACAGTATCATTATTGTTACGGGATAAATCATCTGACTGTGATAGATTGACTCTTACACCATGTCTATAGGTCACAGTTTCATTATTAATACGGGATAAATCATCTGACTGTGATCAATTGACTTTGACACTATGTCTATAGGCCACAGTATCATTATTGCAACAGGATAAATCACCTGACTGTGATAGATTGTATATGACACCACGTCTATAGGCCACAGTGCCATTTTTGTTACAGAATAAATCATTTGACTGTGATGGATTGACTATGAAACCATATCTATAGGCCACAGTACCATTTTTGTTAAAGGATAAATCATCTGACTGTGATAGATTGACTCTGATACTATGTCTATAGGTCAAAGTATCATTATTGTTACAGGATAAATCATCTGACTGTGATAGATTGATTCTGACACTATGTCTATGGGTCACATTATCATCATTGTTACAGGATAAATCGTCTGACTGTGATACATTGACTCTGACATCATGTCTATAGGTGACAGTATCATTACCGTTACAGGATAAAACATCTGACTGTGATAGATTGACCCTGACACCATGTCTATAGGTCACAGTATAATTACCGTTACAAGATAAATCATCTGACTGTGATAGATTGACTCTGACACTATGTTTATTGGCCACAGAAGCACTAGTGGTACAGGATAAATCATCTGACTGTGACAGATTTACTCTGACGCCATTTATATTGGTCAAGGTATCGTTATTGTTATAGGATAAATCATCTGATTGTGATAGATTGACTCTGACACCATGTATATAGGTCACAGTATCATTATTGTTACGGGATTAATAATCTGACTGTGATAGATTGACTCTGACACCATGTCTATAGGTCACAGTATCATTATTCTTACGGGATAAATCAGCTGACTGTGATAGATTGTCTCTGACACCATTTCTATTGGTCAAAGTATCATTATTAATACAGGACAAATCATCGGACTGTGATAGATTGCTTCTGACACTATGTCTATAGGTCACAGTATCGTTAGTGTTATAGGATAAATCATTTGACTGTGATAGATTGTCTCTGACATTATGTGTGTAGGTGACAGTATCATTATTGTTACAGGATAAATCATCTGACTGTGATATATTTACTCTGACGCCATTTCTTTTGGTCAAGGTATCATTATTGTTACAGGATAAAACATCTGACTGTGATAGATTGACTCTGACACCATGTCTATAGGTCACAGTATCATTATTGTTATAGGATAAATCATCGGACTGTGATAGATTGACTCTGACACTATGTCTATAGGTCACAGTATCATTATTGTTACAAGATAAATCATCTGACTGTGATAAATTGATTCTGACCCTATGTCTATAGGTCACAGTATCATTATTGTTACAAGATAAATTATCTGACTGTGATAGATTGACTATGACAGTATGTCTATAGGTCACAGTATCATTATTGTTACAGGATAAATCATCTGACTGTGATATATTTACTCTGACACCATTTCTATTGGTCAAGGTATCATTATTGTTACAGGATAAATCATCGGACTGTGATAGGATGATTCTGACACCATGTCTATAGGTCACAGTATCATTATTATTACGGGATAAATCATCTGACTGTGATATATTGACTCTGACACCACGTCTATAGGCCACAGTACCATTTTTGTTATCTGACTTTGATAGATTGACTCTGACACTATGTCTACAGGTCACAGTATCCTTATTGTTACAGGATAAATCATCTGACTGTGATAGATTGACTCTGACAGTATGTCTATAGGTCACAGTATCATTATTGTTACAGGATAAATCATCTGACTGTGATATATTGACTCTGACACTATGTGTATTGGCCAAAGTACCATTATTGGTACAAGATAAATCATCTGACTGTAATAGATTTACTCTGACACCATTTCTATTGGTCAAGGTATCATTATTGTTACAGGATAAATTATCGGACTGTGATAGATTGATTCGGACACTATGTCTATAGGTCACAGTATCATTTTTGTTACAGGATAAATCATATGAGTGTGATAGATTGACTCTGACGCCATGTCTATAGGTCACAGTATCATTATTGTTACATGATATATCATCTGACTGTGATAGATTGACTCTGACACTATGTCTTTTGGCCAGAGTACCACTAGTGGTACAGGATAAATCATCTTACTGTGATATATTTACTCTGACGCCTTTTCTTTTGTTCAAGGTATCATTATTGTTACAGGATAACTCATCAGACTGTGATAGATTGACTCTGACACCATGTCTATAGGTCACAGTATCCTTATTGTTACGGAATAAATCATCGGACTGTGATAGATTGACTCTTACACCATGTCTATAGGTCACAGTTTCATTATTATAACGGGATAAATCAACTGACTGTGATAAATTGACTCTGACACTATGTCTATAGGCCACAGTACCATTATTGCTACAGGATAAATCACCTGACTGTGATAGATTGACTCTTCCACCATGTCTATAGGTCACAGTTTCATTATTATTACGGGATAAATCAACTGACTGTGATAAATTGACTCTGACACTATGTCTATAGGCCACAGTACCATTATTGCTACAGGATAAATCATCTGATTGTGATGGATTGACTATGACACCATATCTATAGGCCACAGTACCATTTTTGTTACAGGATAAATCATCTGACTGTGACAAATTTACTCTGACGCCATTTCTTTTGGTCAAGGTATCATTATTGTTATAGGATAAATCATCTGACTGTGATAGATTGACTCTGACACCATGTATATAGGTCACAGTATCATTATTGTTACGGGATAAATAATCTGACTGTGATAGATTGACTCTGACACCATGTCTATAGGTCAAAGTATCATTATTGTTACAGGATAAATCATCTGACTGTGATAGATTGACTCTGACATTATGTCTATAGGTGACAGTATTATTACCGTTACAGGATAAATCATCTGACTGTGATAGATTGACTCTGACACTATGTCTATTGGCCACAGTACCACTAGTGGTACAGGATAAATCATCTGACTGTGACAGATTTACTCTGACGCCATTTCTTTTGGTCAAGGTATCATTATTGTTATAGGATAAATCATCTGACTGTGATAGATTGACTCTGACACCATGTATATAGGTCACAGTATCATTATTGTTACGGGATAAATAATCTGACTGTGATAGATTGACTCTGACACCATGTCTATAGGTCACAGTATCATTATTATTACGGGATAAATCATCTGACTGTGATAGATTGACTCTGACATCATTTCTATTGGTCAAGGTATCATTATTGTTACAGGATAAATCATTGGACTGTGATAGATTGATTCTGACGCTATGTCTATAGATCACAGTATCATTAATGTTATATGATAAATCATCTGACTGTGATAGATTGTCTCTGACATCATGTGTGTAGGTGACAGTATCATTATTGTTACATGATAAATCATCAGACTGTGATAGATTAACTCTGACACCATGTTTATAGGTCACAGTATCATTATTGTTACAGGATATATCATCTGACTGTGATATATTGACTCTGACACTATGTCTATTTGCCACAGTACCACTAGTGGTACAGGATAAATCATCTGACTGTGATATATTTACTCTGACGCCATTTCTTTTGGTCAAGGTATCATTATTGTTACAGGATAAATCATCTGACTGTGATAGATTGACTCTGACACCATGTCTATAGGTCACAGTATCATTATTGTTATAGGATAAATCATCGGACTGTGATAGATTGACTCTGACACTATGTCTATAGGTCACAGTATCATTATTGTTACAAGATAAATCATCTGACTGTGATAGACTGATTCTGACACTATGTCTATAGGTCACAGTATCATTATTGTTACAGGATAAATCATCTGACTGTAATAGATTGACTCTGACATCATGTCTATAGGTGACAGTATCATTATTGTTACAGGATAAATCATCTGACTGTGATAGATTGACTCTGACACAATGTATATTGGCCACAGTACCACTAGTGGTACAGGATAAATCATCTGACTGTGATAGATTTATTCTGACACTATGTCAATAGGTCAAAGTACTTATTATTACGGGATAAATCATCTGACTGTCATCGATTGACACTGACACAACGTCTATAGGCCACAGTACCATTTTTGTTACAGGATAAATCATCTGACTGTGATAGATTGACTCTGACAGTATGTCTATAGGTCACAGTATCCTTATTGTTACAGGATAAATCATCGGACTGTGATAGATTGACTCTGACACTATGTCTATAGGTCACAGTATCATTATTGTTACAAGATAAATCATCTGACTGTGATAGATTGATTCTGACACTATGTCTATAGGTCACAGTATCATTATTGTTATAGGATAAATCATCGGACTGTGATAGATTGACTCTGACACTATGTCTATAGGTCACAGTATCATTATTGTTACAAGATAAATCATCTGACTGTGATAGATTGATTCTGAAACTATGTCTATAGGTCAAAGTATCATTATTATTACGGGATAAATCATCTGACTGTGATAGATTGACACTAACACCACGTCTATAGGCCACAGTACCATTTTTGTTACAGGATAAATCATCTGACTGTGATAGATTGACTCTGACACTATGTCTATAGGTCACAGTATCCTTATTGTTACAGGATAAATCATCTGACTGTTATAGATTGACTCTGACACTATGTCTTTAGGCCACAGTATCCTTATTATTACAGGAAAAATCATCCGACTGTGATAGATTGCTTCTGACACTATGTCTTTAGGTCAAAGTATCATTATTGTTATAGGATAAATCATCTGACTGTGATAGATTGACTCTGACGGTATGTCTATAGGTCACAGTATCATTATTATTACAGGATAAATCATCTGACTGTGATAGATTGACTCTGACACTACGTCTATTGGCCACAGTACCATTTTTGTTACTGGATAAATCATCTGACTGTGATAAATTGACTCTGACACTATGTCTATAGGTCACAGTATCCTTATTGTTACAGGATAAATCATCGGACTGTGATAGATTGACTCTGACACTATGTCTATAGGTCACAGTATCATTATTGTTACAAGATAAATCATCTGACTGTGATAGATTGATTCTGACACTATGTCTATAGGTCACAGTATCATTATTGTTATAGGATAAATCATCGGACTGTGATAGATTGACTCTGACACTATGTCTATAGGTCACAGTATCATTATTGTTACAAGATAAATCATCTGACTGTGATAGATTGATTCTGAAACTATGTCTATAGGTCAAAGTATCATTATTATTACGGGATAAATCATCTGACTGTGATAGATTGATTCTGACGCTATGTCTATAGATCACAGTATCATTAATGTTATATGATAAATCATCTGACTGTGATAGATTGTCTCTGACATCATGTGTGTAGGTGACAGTATCATTATTGTTACATGATAAATCATCAGACTGTGATAGATTAACTCTGACACCATGTTTATAGGTCACAGTATCATTATTGTTACAGGATATATCATCTGACTGTGATATATTGACTCTGACACTATGTCTATTTGCCACAGTACCACTAGTGGTACAGGATAAATCATCTGACTGTGATATATTTACTCTGACACCATTTCTTTTGGTCAAGGTATCATTATTGTTACAGGATAAATCATCTGACTGTAATAGATTGACTCTGACATCATGTCTATAGGTGACAGTATCATTATTGTTACAGGATAAATCATCTGACTGTGATAGATTGACTCTGACACAATGTCTATAGGTCACAGTATCATTACTGTTACAAGATAAATCATCTGACTGTGATAGACTGATTCTGACACTATGTCTATAGGTCACAGTATCATTATTGTTACAGGATAAATCATCTGACTGTAATAGATTGACTCTGACATCATGTCTATAGGTGACAGTATCATTATTGTTACAGGATAAATCATCTGACTGTGATAGATTGACTCTGACACAATGTATATTGGCCACAGTACCACTAGTGGTACAGGATAAATCATCTGACTGTGATAGATTTATTCTGACACTATGTCAATAGGTCAAAGTACTTATTATTACGGGATAAATCATCTGACTGTCATCGATTGACACTGACACCACGTCTATAGGCCACAGTACCATTTTTGTTACAGGATAAATCATCTGACTGTGATAGATTGACTCTGACACTACGTCTATTGGCCACAGTACTATTTTTGTTACTGGATAAATCATCTGACTGTGATAGATGGACTCTGACACTATGTCTATAGGTCACAGTATCCTTATTGTTACAGGATAAATCATCGGACTGTGATAGATTGACTCTGACACTATGTCTATAGGTCACAGTATCATTATTGTTACAAGATAAATCATCTGACTGTGATAGATTGATTCTGACACTTTGTCTATAGGTCACAGTATCATTATTGTTATAGGATAAATCATCGGACTGTGATAGATTGACTCTGACACTATGTCTATAGGTCACAGTATCATTATTGTTACAAGATAAATCATCTGACTGTGATAGATTGATTCTGAAACTATGTCTATAGGTCAAAGTATCATTATTATTACGGGATAAATCATCTGACTGTGATAGATTGACACTAACACCACGTCTATAGGCCACAGTACCATTTTTGTTACAGGATAAATCATCTGACTGTGATAGATTGACTCTGATACTATGTCTTTAGGTCACAGTATCCTTATTGTTACAGGATAAATCATCTGACTGTTATAGATTGACTCTGACACTATGTCTTTAGGCCACAGTATCCTTATTATTACAGGAAAAATCATCCGACTGTGATAGATTGCTTCTGACACTATGTCTTTAGGTCAAAGTATCATTATTGTTATACGATAAATCATCTGACTGTGATAGATTGACTCTGACGGTATGTCTATAGGTCACAGTATCATTATTATTACAGGATAAATCATCTGACTGTGATAGATTGACTCTGACACTACGTCTATTGGCCACAGTACCATTTTTGTTACTGGATAAATCATCTGACTGTGATAAATTGACTCTGACACTATGTCTATAGGTCACAGTATCCTTATTGTTACAGGATAAATCATCGGACTGTGATAGATTGACTCTGACACTATGTCTATAGGTCACAGTATCATTATTGTTACAAGATAAATCATCTGACTGTGATAGATTGACTCTGACACTATGTCTATAGGTCACAGTATCATTATTGTTATAGGATAAATCATCGGACTGTGATAGATTGACTCTGACACTATGTCTATAGGTCACAGTATCATTATTGTTACAAGATAAATCATCTGACTGTGATAGATTGATTCTGAAACTATGTCTATAGGTCAAAGTATCATTATTATTACGGGATAAATCATCTGTCTGTGATAGATTGACACTGACACCACGTCTATAGGCCACAGTACCATTTTTGTTACAGGATAAATCATCTGACTGTGATAGATTGACTCTGACACTATGTCTATAGGTCACAGTATCATTATTGTTACAAGATAAATCATCTGACTGTGATAGACTGATTCTGACACTATTTCTATAGGTCACAGTATCATTATTGTTACAGGATAAATCATCTGACTGTAAAAGATTGACTCTGACATCATGTCTATAGGTGACAGTATCATTATTGTTACAGGATAAATCATCTGACTGTGATAGATTGACTCTGACACAATGTCTATTGGCCACAGTATCACTAGTGGTACAGGATAAATCATCTGACTGTGATAGATTTATTATGACACTATGTCAATAGGTCAAAGTACTTATTATTACGGGATAAATCATCTGACTGTCATCGATTGACACTGACACCACGTCTATAGGCCACAGTACCATTTTTGTTACAGGATAAATTATCTGACTGTGATAGATTGACTCTGACACTACGTCTATTGGCCACAGTACCATTTTTGTTACTGGATAAATCATCTGAATGTGATAAATTGACTCTGAAACTATGTCTATAGGTCACAGTATCCTTATTGTTACAGGATAAATCATCGGACTGTGATAGATTGACTCTGACACTATGTCTATAGGTCACAGTATCATTATTGTTACAAGATAAATCATCTGACTGTGATAGATTGATTCTGACACTATGTCTATAGGTCACAGTATCATTATTGTTATAGGATAAATCATCGGACTGTGATAGATTGACTCTGACACTATGTCTATAGGTCACAGTATCATTATTGTTACAAGATAAATCAGCTGACTGTGATAGATTGATTCTGAAACTATGTCTATAGGTCAAAGTATCATTATTATTACGGGATAAATCATCTGACTGTGATAGATTGACACTAACACCACGTCTATAGGCCACAGTACCATTTTTGTTACAGGATAAATCATCTGACTGTGATAGATTGACTCTGACACTATGTCTATAGGTCACAGTATCCTTATTGTTACAGGATAAATCATCTGACTGTTATAGATTGACTCTGACACTATGTCTTTAGGCCACAGTATCCTTATTATTACAGGAAAAATCATCCGACTGTGATAGATTGCTTCTGACACTATGTCTTTAGGTCAAAGTATCATTATTGTTATAGGATAAATCATCTGACTGTGATAGATTGACTCTGACGGTATGTCTATAGGTCACAGTATCATTATTATTACAGGATAAATGATCTGACAGTGATAGATTGACTCTGACACTATGTATATTGGCCAAAGTACCATTATTGGTACAAGATAAATCATCTGACTGTGATAGATTTACTCTGACACCATTTCTATTGGTCATAGTATCATTATTGTTACAGGATAAATCATCTGACTGTGATAGATTGTCTCTGACATCATGTCTATAGGTGAGAGTATCATTATTGTTACAGGATAAATCACATGACTGTGATAGATTAACTCTGACATCATGTCTATAGGTCACAGTATGATTATTGTTACAGGAGATATCATCTGACTGTAATAGATTGACTCTGACACTATGTCTATTGGCCACAGTACCACTGGTGTTACAGGATAAATCATCTGACTGTGATATACTTACTCTGACGCCTTTTGTTTTGTTCAAGGTATCATTATTGTTACAGGATAAATCATCTGACTGTGATAGATTGACTCTGACACTATGTCTATAGGTCACGGTATCCTTATTGTTACAGGATAAATCATCTGACTGTGATATATTGACTCTGACAGTATGTCTATAGGTCACAGTATCATTATTGTTACAGTATAAATCATCTGACTGTGATAGATTGGCTCTCACACTATGTATATTGCCCAAAGTACCATTATTGGTACAAGATAAATCATCTGACTGTGATAGATTTACTCTGACACCATTTCTATTGGTCAAAATATCATTATTGTTACAGGATAAATCATCGGACTCTGATAGATTGATTCTGACACTATGTCTATAGGTCACAGTATCATTATTGTTACAGGATAAATCATCTGACTGTGATAGATTGACTCTGACACCATTTCTTTAGGTCACAGTATCATTATTATTACGGGATAAATCATCTGACTGTGATAGATTGACTCTGACACCAAGTCTATAGGCCACAGTACCATTTTTGTTACAGGATAAATCAGCTGACTGTGATAGATTGACTCTGACAGTATGTCTATAGGTCACAGTATCCTTATTGTTACAGGATAAATCATCTGACTGTGATATATTGACTCTGACAGTATGTCTATAGGTCACAGTATCATTATTGTTACAGGATAAATCATCTGACTGTGATAGATTGACTCTCACACTATGTATATTGGCCAAAGTACCATTATTGGTACAAGATAAATCATCTGACTGTGATAGATTTACTCTGACACCATTTCTATTGGTCAAGGTATCATTATTGTTACAGGATAAATCATCGGACTGTGATAGATTGATTCTGACACTATGTCTATAGGCCACAGTATCATTATTGCAACAAGATAAATCACCTGACTGTGATAGATTGTATATGACACCACGTCTATAGGTCACAGTACCATAATTGATACGGGATAAATCAGCTGACTGTGATAGATTGACTCAGACACCATGTCTATAGGTCACAGTATCATTATTGTTACAGGATAAATCATCTGACTGTGATAGATTGACTCTCACACTATGTATATTGGCCAAAGTACCATTATTGGTAGAAGATAAATCATCTGACTGTGATAGATTTACTCTGACACCATTTCTATTGGTCAAGGTATCATTATTGTTACAGGATCAATCATCGGACTGTGATAGATTGATTCTGACACTATGTCTATAGGTGACAGTATCATTATTGTTACAGGATAAATCATCTGACTGTGATAGATTAACTCTGACACCATGTTTATAGATCACAGTATCATTATTGTTACAGGATATATCATCTGTCTGTGATAGATTGACTCTGACACTATGTCTATTGGCCACAGTACCACTGGTGTTACAGGATAAATCATCTGACTGTGATATATTTACTCTGACGCCTTTTGTTTTGTTCAAGGTATCATTATTGTTACAGGATAAATCATCTGACTGTGATAGATTGACTCTGACACTATGTCTATAGGTCACGGTATCCTTATTGTTACAGGATAAATCATCTGACTGTGATATATTGACTCTGACAGTATGTCTATAGGTCACAGTATCATTATTGTTACAGTATAAATCATCTGACTGTGATAGATTGGCTCTCACACTATGTATATTGGCCAAAGTACCATTATTGGTACAAGATAAATCATCTGACTGTGATAGATTTACTCTGACACCATTTCTATTGGTCAAGGTATCATTATTGTTACAGGATAAATCATCGGACTCTGATAGATTGATTCTGACACTATGTCTATAGGTCACAGTATCATTATTGTTACAGGATAAATCATCTGACTGTGATAGATTGACTCTGACACCATTTCTTTAGGTCACAGTATCATTATTATTACGGGATAAATCATCTGACTGTGATAGATTGACTCTGACACCAAGTCTATAGGCCACAGTACCATTTTTGTTACAGGATAAATCAGCTGACTGTGATAGATTGACTCTGACAGTATGTCTATAGGTCACAGTATCCTTATTGTTACAGGATAAATCATCTGACTGTGATATATTGACTCTGACAGTATGTCTATAGGTCACAGTATCATTATTGTTACAGGATAAATCATCTGACTGTGATAGATTGACTCTCACACTATGTATATTGGCCAAAGTACCATTATTGGTACAAGATAAATCATCTGACTGTGATAGATTTACTCTGACACCATTTCTATTGGTCAAGGTATCATTATTGTTACAGGATAAATCATCGGACTGTGATAGATTGATTCTGACACTATGTCTATAGGCCACAGTATCATTATTGCAACAGGATAAATCACCTGACTGTGATAGATTGTATATGACACCACGTCTATAGGTCACAGTACCATAATTGATACGGGATAAATCAGCTGATTGTGATAGATTGACTCAGACACCATGTCTATAGGTCACAGTATCACTATTATTACAGGATAAATCATCTGACTGTGATAGATTGACTCTCACACTATGTATATTGGCCAAAGTACCATTATTGGTACAAGATAAATCATCTGACTGTGATAGATTTACTCTGACACCATTTCTATTGGTCAAGGTATCATTATTGTTACAGGATCAATCATCGGACTGTGATAGATTGATTCTGACACTATGTCTATAGGTGACAGTATCATTATTGTTACAGGATAAATCATCTGACTGTGATAGATTAACTCTGACACCATGTTTATAGATCACAGTATCATTATTGTTACAGGATATATCATCTGTCTGTGATAGATTGACTCTGACACTATGTCTGTTGGCCACAGTACCACTAGTAGTACAGGATAAATCATCTGACTGTGATAGATTTACTCTGACACCATTTCTATTGGTCAAGGTATCATTATTGTTACAGGATAAATCATCTGACTGTGATAGATTGACTCTGATACCATGCCTATAGGTAACAGTATCATTATTGTTACGGGATATATAATCTCACTGTGATAGATTGACTCTGACACTCTGTCTATAGCCCACAGTATCCTTATTGTTACAGTAAAAATCATCTGACTGTGATAGATTGACTCTGAAACTATGTCTTTAGGTCAAAGTATCATTATTGTTACAAGATAAATCATCTGACTGTGATAAATCGATTCTGACCCTATGTCTATAGGTCACAGTATCATTATTGTTACAGGATAAATCATCTGACTGTGATAGATTTACTCTGACACCATTTCTATTGGTCAAGGTATCATTATTGTCACAGGATAAATCATCGGACTGTGATAGGATGATTCTGCCACCATGTCTATAGGTCACAGTATCATTATTGTTACAGGATAAATCATCTGACTGTGATAGATTGACCCTGACAGTATGTCTATAGGTCACAGTATCATTATTGTTACAGGATAAATCATCTGACTGTGATATATTGACTCTGACACTATGTGTATTGGCCAAAGTACCATTATTGGTACAAGATAAATCATCTGACTGTAATAGATTTACTCTGACACCATTTCTATTGGTCAAGGTATCATTATTGTTACAGGATAAATTATCGGACTGTGATAGATTGATTCTGACACTATGTCTATAGGTCACAGTATCATTTTTGTTACAGGATAAATCATATGAGTGTGATAGATTGACTCTGACGCCATGTCTATAGGTCACAGTATCATTATTGTTACATGATATATCATCTGACTGTGATAGATTGACTCTGACACTATGTCTTTTGGCCAGAGTACCACTAGTGGTACAGGATAAATCATCTGACTGTGATATATTTACTCTGACGCCTTTTCTTTTGTTCAAGGTATCATTATTGTTACAGGATAACTCATCAGACTGTGATAGATTGACTCTGACACCATGTCTATAGGTCACAGTATCCTTATTGTTACGGAATAAATCATCGGACTGTGATAGATTGACTCTTACACCATGTCTATAGGTCACAGTTTCATTATTATAACGGGATAAATCAACTGACTGTGATAAATTGACTCTGACACTATGTCTATAGGCCACAGTACCATTATTGCTACAGGATAAATCACCTGACTGTGATAGATTGACTCTTACACCATGTCTATAGGTCACAGTTTCATTATTATTACGGGATAAATCAACTGACTGTGATAAATTGACTCTGACACTATGTCTATAGGCCACAGTACCATTATTGCTACAGGATAAATCATCTGATTGTGATGGATTGACTATGACACCATATCTATAGGCCACAGTACCATTTTTGTTACAGGATAAATCATCTGACTGTGACAAATTTACTCTGACGCCATTTCTTTTGGTCAAGGTATCATTATTGTTATAGGATAAATCATCTGACTGTGATAGATTGACTCTGACACCATGTATATAGGTCACAGTATCATTATTGTTACGGGATAAATAATCTGACTGTGATAGATTGACTCTGACACCATGTCTATAGGTCAAAGTATCATTATTGTTACAGGATAAATCATCTGACTGTGATAGATTGACTCTGACATCATGTCTATAGGTGACAGTATTATTACCGTTACAGGATAAATCATCTGACTGTGATAGATTGACTCTGACACTATGTCTATTGGCCACAGTACCACTAGTGGTACAGGATAAATCATCTGACTGTGACAGATTTACTCTGACGCCATTTCTTTTGGTCAAGGTATCATTATTGTTATAGGATAAATCATCTGACTGTGATAGATTGACTCTGACACCATGTATATAGGTCACAGTATCATTATTGTTACGGGATAAATAATCTGACTGTGATAGATTGACTCTGACACCATGTCTATAGGTCACAGTATCATTATTATTACGGGATAAATCATCTGACTGTGATAGATTGACTCTGACATCATTTCTATTGGTCAAGGTATCATTATTGTTACAGGATAAATCATTGGACTGTGATAGATTGATTCTGACGCTATGTCTATAGATCACAGTATCATTAATGTTATATGATAAATCATCTGACTGTGATAGATTGTCTCTGACATCATGTGTGTAGGTGACAGTATCATTATTGTTACATGATAAATCATCAGACTGTGATAGATTAACTCTGACACCATGTTTATAGGTCACAGTATCATTATTGTTACAGGATATATCATCTGACTGTGATATATTGACTCTGACACTATGTCTATTTGCAACAGTACCACTAGTGGTACAGGATAAATCATCTGACTGTGATATATTTACTCTGACGCCATTTCTTTTGGTCAAGGTATCATTATTGTTATAGGATAAATCATCTGACTGTGATAGATTGACTCTGACACCATGTCTATAGGTCACAGTATCATTATTGTTATAGGATAAATCATCGGACTGTGATAGATTGACTCTGACACTATGTCTATAGGTCACAGTATAATTATTGTTACAAGATAAATCATCTGACTGTGATAGACTGATTCTGACACTATGTCTATAGGTCACAGTATCATTATTGTTACAGGATAAATCATCTGACTGTAATAGATTGACTCTGACATCATGTCTATAGGTGACAGTATCATTATTGTTACAGGATAAATCATCTGACTGTGATAGATTGACTCTGAAAGTATGTCTATAGGTCACAGTATCATTATTGTTACAGGATAAATCATCTGACTGTGATATATTGACTCTGACACTATGTGTATTGGCCAAAGTACCATTATTGGTACAAGATACATCATCTGACTGTAATAGATTTACTCTGACACCATTTCTATTGGTCAAGGTATCATTATTGTTACAGGATAAATTATCGGACTGTGATAGATTGATTCTGACACTATGTCTATAGGTCACAGTATCATTTTTGTTACAGGATAAATCATATGAGTGTGAAAGATTGACTCTGACGCCATGTCTATAGGTCACAGTATCATTATTGTTACATGATATATCATCTGACTGTGATAGATTGACTCTGACACTATGTCTTTTGGCCAGAGTACCACTAGTGGTACAGGATAAATCATCTGACTGTGATATATTTACTCTGACGCCTTTTCTTTTGTTCAAGGTATCATTATTGTTACAGGATAACTCATCAGACTGTGATAGATTGACTCTGACACCATGTCTATAGGTCACAGTATCCTTATTGTTACGGAATAAATCATCGGACTGTGATAGATTGACTCTTACACCATGTCTATAGGTCACAGTTTCATTATTATAACGGGATAAATCAACTGACTGTGATAAATTGACTCTGACACTATGTCTATAGGCCACAGTACCATTATTGCTACAGGATAAATCACCTGACTGTGATAGATTGACTCTTACACCATGTCTATAGGTCACAGTTTCATTATTATTACGGGATAAATCAACTGACTGTGATAAATTGACTCTGACACTATGTCTATAGGCCACAGTACCATTATTGCTACAGGATAAATCATCTGATTGTGATGGATTGACTATGACACCATATCTATAGGCCACAGTACCATTTTTGTTACAGGATAAATCATCGGACTGTGATAGATTGACTCTGACATCATGTCTATAGGTGACAGAATTATTACCGTTACAGGATAAATCATCTGACTGTGATAGATTGACTCTGACACTATGTCTATTGGCCACAGTACCACTAGTGGTACAGGATAAATCATCTGACTGTGACAGATTTACTCTGACGCCATTTCTTTTGGTCAAGGTATCATTATTGTTATAGGATCAATCATCTGACTGTGATAGATTGACTCTGACACCATGTATATAGGTCACAGTATCATTATTGTTACGGGATAAATAATCTGACTGTGATAGATTGACTCTGACACCATGTCTATAGGTCACAGTATCATTATTATTACGGGATAAATCATCTGACTGTGATAGATTGACTCTGACATCATTTCTATTGGTCAAGGTATCATTATTGTTACAGGATAAATCATTGGACTGTGATAGATTGATTCTGACGCTATGTCTATAGATCACAGTATCATTAATGTTATATGATAAATCATCTGACTGTGATAGATTGTCTCTGACATCATGTGTGTAGGTGACAGTATCATTATTGTTACATGATAAATCATCAGACTGTGATAGATTAACTCTGACACCATGTTTATAGGTCACAGTATCATTATTGTTACAGGATATATCATCTGACTGTGATATATTGACTCTGACACTATGTCTATTTGCCACAGTACCACTAGTGGTACAGGATAAATCATCTGACTGTGATATATTTACTCTGACGCCATTTCTTTTGGTCAAGGTATCATTATTGTTACAGGATAAATCATCTGACTGTCATAGATTGACTCTGACACCATGTCTATAGGTCACAGTATCATTATTGTTATAGGATAAATCATCGGACTGTGATAGATTGACTCTGACACTATGTCTATAGGTCACAGTATCATTATTGTTACAAGATAAATCATCTGACTGTGATAGACTGATTCTGACACTATGTCTATAGGTCACAGTATCATTATTGTTACAGGATAAATCATCTGACTGTAATAGATTGACTCTGACATCATGTCTATAGGTGACAGTATCATTATTGTTACAGGATAAATCATCTGACTGTGATAGATTGACTCTGACACAATGTATATTGGCCACAGTACCACTAGTGGTACAGGATAAATCATCTGACTGTGATAGATTTATTCTAACACAATGTCAATAGGTCAAAGTACTTATTATTACGGGATAAATCATCTGACTGTCATCGATTGACACTGACACCACGTCTATAGGCCACAGTACCATTTTTGTTACAGGATAAATCATCTGACTGTGATAGATTGACTCTGACACTACGTCTATTGGCCACAGTACCATTTTTGTTACTGGGTAAATCATCTGACTGTGATAGATTGACTCTGACACTATGTCTATAGGTCACAGTATCCTTATTGTTACAGGATAAATCATCGGACTGTGATAGATTGACTCTGACACTATGTCTATAGGTCACAGTATCATTATTGTTACAAGATAAATCATCTGACTGTGATAGATTGATTCTGACACTATGTCTATAGGTCACAGTATCATTATTGTTATAGGATAAATCATCGGACTGTGATAGATTGACTCTGACACTATGTCTATAGGTCACAGTATCATTATTGTTACAAGATAAATCATCTGACTGTGATAGATTGATTCTGACACTATGTCTATAGGTCAAAGTATCATTATTATTACGGGATAAATCATCTGACTGTGATAAATTGACACTGACACCACGTCTATAGGCCACAGTACCATTTTTGTTACAGGATAAATCATCTGACTGTGATAGATTGACTCTGACACTATGTCTATAGGTCACAGTATCATTATTGTTACAAGATAAATCATCTGACTGTGATAGACTGATTCTGACACTATGTCTATAGGTCACAGTATCATTATTGTTACAGGATAAATCATCTGACTTTAATAGATTGACTCTGACATCATGTCTATAGGTGACAGTATCATTATTGTTACAGGATAAATCAACTGACTGTGATAGATTGACTCTGACACAATGTCTATTGGCCACAGTACCACTAGTGGTACAGGATAAATCATCTGACTGTGATAGATTTATTCTGACACTATGTCAATAGGTCAAAGTACTTATTATTACGGGATAAATCATCTGACTGTCATCGATTGACACTGACACCACGTCTATAGGCCACAGTACCATTTTTGTTACAGGATAAATCATCTGACTGTGATAGATTGACTCTGACACTACGTCTATTGGCCACAGTACCATTTTTGTTACTGGATAAATCATCTGACTGTGATAAATTGACTCTGACACTATGTCTATAGGTCACAGTATCCTTATTGTTACAGGATAAATCATCGGACTGTGATAGATTGACTCTGACACTATGTCTATAGGTCACAGTATCATTATTGTTACAAGATAAATCATCTGACTGTGATAGATTGATTCTGACACTATGTCTATAGGTCACAGTATCATTATTGTTATAGGATAAATCATCGGACTGTGATAGATTGACTCTGACACTATGTCTATAGGTCACAGTATCATTATTGTTACAAGATAAATCATCTGACTGTGATAGATTGATTCTGAAACTATGTCTATAGGTCAAAGTATCATTATTATTACGGGATAAATCATCTGACTGTGATAGATTGACACTGACACCACGTCTATAGGCCACAGTACCTTTTTTGTTACAGGATAAATCATCTGACTGTGATAGATTGACTCTGACACTATGTCTATAGGTCACAGTATCATTATTGTTACAAGATAAATCATCTGACTGTGATAGACTGATTCTGACACTATGTCTATAGGTCACAGTATCATTATTGTTACAGGATAAATCATCTGACTGTAATAGATTGACTCTGACATCATGTCTATAGGTGACAGTATCATTATTGTTACAGAATAAATCATTTGACTGTGATAGATTGACTCTGACACAATGTCTATTGGCCACAGTACCACTAGTGGTACAGGATAAATCATCTGACTGTGATAGATTTATTATGACACTATGTCAATAGGTCAAAGTACTTATTATTACGGGATAAATCATCTGACTGTCATCGATTGACACTGACACCACGTCTATAGGCTACAGTACCATTTTTGTTACAGGATAAATCATCTGACTGTGATAGATTGACTCTGACACTACGTCTATTGGCCACAGTACCATTTTTGTTACTGGATAAATCATCTGACTGTGATAAATTGACTCTGACACTATGTCTATAGGTCACAGTATCCTTATTGTTACAGGATAAATCATCGGACTGTGATAGATTGACTCTGACACTATGTCTATAGGTCACAGTATCATTATTGTTACAAGATAAATCATCTGACTGTGATAGATTGATTCTGACACTATGTCTATAGGTCACAGTATCATTATTGTTATAGGATAAATCATCGGACTGTGATAGATTGACTCTGACACTATGTCTATAGGTCACAGTATCATTATTGTTACAAGATAAATCATCTGACTGTGATAGATTGATTCTGAAACTATGTCTATAGGTCAAAGTATCATTATTATTACGGGATAAATCATCTGACTGTGATAGATTGACACTAACACCACGTCTATAGGCCACAGTACCATTTTTGTTACAGGATAAATCATCTGACTGTGATAGATTGACTCTGACACTATGTCTATAGGTCACAGTATCCTTATTGTTACAGGATAAATCATCTGACTGTTATAGATTGACTCTGACACTATGTCTTTAGGCCACAGTATCCTTATTATTACAGGAAAAATCATCCGACTGTGATAGATTGCTTCTGACACTATGTCTTTAGGTCAAAGTATCATTATTGTTATAGGATAAATCATCTGACTGTGATAGATTGACTCTGACGGTATGTCTATAGGTCACAGTATCATTATTATTACAGGATAAATGATCTGACAGTGATAGATTGACTCTGACACTATGTATATTGGCCAAAGTACCATTATTGGTACAAGATAAATCATCTGACTGTGATAGATTTACTCTGACACCATTTCTATTGGTCATAGTATCATTATTGTTACAGGATAAATCATCTGACTGTGACAGATTGTCTCTGACATCATGTCTATAGGTGAGAGTATCATTATTGTTACAGGATAAATCACATGACTGTGATAGATTAACTCTGACATCATGTCTATAGGTCACAGTATAATTATTGTTACAGGAGATATCATCTGACTGTAATAGATTGACTCTGACACTATGTCTATTGGCCACAGTACCACTGGTGTTACAGGATAAATCATCTGACTGTGATATATTTACTCTGACGCCTTTTGTTTTGTTCAAGGTATCATTATTGTTACAGGATAAATCATCTGACTGTGATAGATTGACTCTGACACTATGTCTATAGGTCACGGTATCCTTATTGTTACAGGATAAATCATCTGACTGTGATATATTGACTCTGACAGTATGTCTATAGGTCACAGTATCATTATTGTTACAGTATAAATCATCTGACTGTGATAGATTGGCTCTCACACTATGTATATTGGCCAAAGTACCATTATTGGTACAAGATAAATCATCTGACTGTGATAGATTTACTCTGACACCATTTCTATTGGTCAAGGTATCATTATTGTTACAGGATAAATCATCGGACTCTGATAGATTGATTCTGACACTATGTCTATAGGTCACAGTATCATTATTGTTACAGGATAAATCATCTGACTGTGATAGATTGACTCTGACACCATTTCTTTAGGTCACAGTATCATTATTATTACGGGATAAATCATCTGACTGTGATAGATTGACTCTGACACCAAGTCTATAGGCCACAGTACCATTTTTGTTACAGGATAAATCAGCTGACTGTGATAGATTGACTCTGACAGTATGTCTATAGGTCACAGTATCCTTATTGTTACAGGATAAATCATCTGACTGTGATATATTGACTCTGACAGTATGTCTATAGGTCACAGTATCATTATTGTTACAGGATAAATCATCTGACTGTGATAGATTGACTCTCACACTATGTATATTGGCCAAAGTACCATTATTGGTACAAGATAAATCATCTGACTGTGATAGATTTACTCTGACACCATTTCTATTGGTCAAGGTATCATTATTGTTACAGGATAAATCATCGGACTGTGATAGATTGATTCTGACACTATGTCTATAGGCCACAGTATCATTATTGCAACAGGATAAATCACCTGACTGTGATAGATTGTATATGACACCACGTCTATAGGTCACAGTACCATAATTGATACGGGATAAATCAGCTGACTGTGATAGATTGACTCAGACACCATGTCTATAGGTCACAGTATCATTATTATTACAGGATAAATCATCTAACTGTGATAGATTGACTCTCACACTATGTATATTGGCCAAAGTACCATTATTGGTACAAGATAAATCATCTGACTATGATAGATTTACTCTGACACCATTTCTATTGGTCAAGGTATCATTATTGTTACAGGATCAATCATCGGACTGTGATAGATTGATTCTGACACTATGTCTATAGGTGACAGTATCATTATTATTACAGGATAAATCATCTGACTGTGATAGATTAACTCTGACACCATGTTTATAGATCACAGTATCATTATTGTTACAGGATATATCATCTGTCTGTGATAGATTGACTCTGACACTATGTCTATTGGCCACAGTACCACTGGTGTTACAGGATAAATCATCTGACTGTGATATATTTACTCTGACGCCTTTTGTTTTGTTCAAGGTATCATTATTGTTACAGGATAAATCATCTGACTGTGATAGATTGACTCTGACACTATGTCTATAGGTCACGGTATCCTTATTGTTACAGGATAAATCATCTGACTGTGATATATTGACTCTGACAGTATGTCTATAGGTCACAGTATCATTATTGTTACAGTATAAATCATCTGACTGTGATAGATTGGCTCTCACACTATGTATATTGGCCAAAGTACCATTATTGGTACAAGATAAATCATCTGACTGTGATAGATTTACTCTGACACCATTTCTATTGGTCAAGGTATCATTATTGTTACAGGATAAATCATCGGACTCTGATAGATTGATTCTGACACTATGTCTATAGGTCACAGTATCATTATTGTTACAGGATAAATCATCTGACTGTGATAGATTGACTCTGACACCATTTCTTTAGGTCACAGTATCATTATTATTACGGGATAAATCATCTGACTGTGATAGATTGACTCTGACACCAAGTCTATAGGCCACAGTACCATTTTTGTTACAGGATAAATCAGCTGACTGTGATAGATTGACTCTGACAGTATGTCTATAGGTCACAGTATCCTTATTGTTACAGGATAAATCATCTGACTGTGATATATTGACTCTGACAGTATGTCTATAGGTCACAGTATCATTATTGTTACAGGATAAATCATCTGACTGTGATAGATTGACTCTCACACTATGTATATTGGCCAAAGTACCATTATTGGTACAAGATAAATCATCTGACTGTGATAGATTTACTCTGACACCATTTCTATTGGTCAAGGTATCATTATTGTTACAGGATAAATCATCGGACTGTGATAGATTGATTCTGACACTATGTCTATAGGCCACAGTATCATTATTGCAACAGGATAAATCACCTGACTGTGATAGATTGTATATGACACCACGTCTATAGGTCACAGTACCATAATTGATACGGGATAAATCAGCTGACTGTGATAGATTGACTCAGACACCATGTCTATAGGTCACAGTATCATTATTATTACAGGATAAATCATCTGACTGTGATAGATTGACTCTCACACTATGTATATTGGCCAAAGTACCATTATTGGTACAAGATAAATCATCTGACTGTGATAGATTTACTCTGACACCATTTCTATTGGTCAAGGTATCTTTATTGTTACAGGATCAATCATCGGACTGTGATAGATTGATTCTGACACTATGTCTATAGGTGACAGTATCATTATTGTTACAGGATAAATCATCTGACTGTGATAGATTAACTCTGACACCATGTTTATAGATCACAGTATCATTATTGTTACAGGATATATCATCTGTCTGTGATAGATTGACTCTGACACTATGTCTGTTGGCCACAGTACCACTAGTAGTACAGGATAAATCATCTGACTGTGATAGATTTACTCTGACGCCATTTCTATTGGTCAAGGTATCATTATTGTTACAGGATAAATCATCTGACTGTGATAGATTGACTCTGATACCATGCCTATAGGTAACAGTATCATTATTGTTACGGGATATATAATCTCACTGTGATAGATTGACTCTGACACTCTGTCTGTAGCCCACAGTATCCTTATTGTTACAGTAAAAATCATCTGACTGTGATAGATTGACTCTGAAACTATGTCTTTAGGTCAAAGTATCATTATTATTACGGAGTAAATCATCTGACTGTGATAGATTGACTCTGACACCACGTCTATAGGCCACAGTACCATTTTTGTTACAGGATAAATCATCTGACTGTGATAGATTGACTCTGACACTATGTCTATAGGTCACAGTATCCTTATTGTTACAGGATAAATCATCTGACTGTTATAGATTGACTCTGACACTATGTCTATAGGCCACAGTATCCTTATTGTTACAGGAAAAATCATCTGACTGTGATAGATTGATTCTGACACTATGTCTTTAGCTCAAAGTATCATTATTGTTACAGGATAAATCATCTGACTGTGATAAATTGACACTGACACCACGTCTATAAGCCACAGTACCATTTTTGTTACAGGATAAATCATCTGACTGTGATAGATTGACTCTGACACTATGTCTATAGGTCACAGTATCCTTATTGTTACAGGATAAATCATCTGACTGTTATAGATTGACTCTGACACTATGTCTTTAGGCCATAGTATCCTTATTATTACAGGAAAAATCATCTGACTGTGATAGATTGATTCTGACACTATGTCTTTAGGTCAAAGTATCATTATTGTTACAGGATAAATCATCTGACTGTGATAGATTGACTCTGACAGTATGTCTATAGGTCACAGTGTCATTATTGTTACAGGATAAATCATCTGACAGTGATAGATTGACTCTGACACTATGTATATTGGCCAAAGTACCATTATTGGTACAAGATAAATCATCTGACTGTGATAGATTTACTCTGACACCATTTCTATTGGTCATAGTATCATTATTGTTACAGAGTAAATCATCTGACTGTGATAGATTGTCTCTGACATCATGTCTATAGGTGACAGTATCATTATTGTTAGAGGATAAATCATCTGACTGTGATAGATTAACTCTGACACCATGTCTATAGGTCACAGTATCATTATTGTTACAGGAGATATCATCTGACTGTAATAGATTGACTCTGACACTATGTCTATTGACCACAGTACCACTGGTGGTACAGGATAAATCATCTGACTGTAATAGGTTTACTCTGACGCCATTTCTTTTGATCAAGGCATCATTATTGTTACAGGATAAATCATCGGACCGTGATAGATTGACTCTGACACCATGTCTATAGGTCACAGTATCATTATTGTTACGGGATAAATCATCTGACTGTGATAGATTGACTCTGACACCACGTCTATAGGCCACAGTACCATTTTTGTTACAGGATAAATCATCTGACAGTGATAGATTGACTCTGACACTATGTCTATAGGTCACGGTATCCCTATTGTTACAGGATAAATCATCTGACTGTGATATATTGACTCTGACAGTATGTATATAGGTCACAGTGTCATTATTGTTTCAGGATAAATCTTCTGACTGTGATAGATTGACTCTCACACTATGTGTACCATTATTGGTACAAGATAAATCATCTGACTGTGATAGATTGATTCTGACACTATGTCTATAGGTCACAGTATCATTATTGTTACAGGATAAATCATCTGACTGTGATAGATTGACTCTGACACCATGTCTATAGGTCACAGTATCATTATTATTACGGGATAAATCATCTGACTGTGATAGATTGACTCTGACACCAAGTCTATAGGCCACAGTACCATTTTTGTTACAGGATAAATCATATGACTGTGATAGATTGACTCTGACACTATGTCTATAGGTCACAGTATCCTTTTTGTTACAGGATAAATCATATGACTGTGATATATTGACTCTGACATTATGTCTATAGGTCACAGTATCATTATTGTTACAGGATAAATCATCTGACTGTGATAGATTGAATCTCACACTATGTATATTGGCCAAAGTACCATTATTGGTACAAGATAAATCATCTGACTGTGATAGATTTACTCTGACACCATTTCTATTGGTCAAGGTATCATTATCTGTTACAGGATAAATCATCGGACTGTGATAGATTGATTCTGACACTATGTCTATAAGTCACAGTATCATTATTGTTACAGGATAAATCATATGACTGTGATAGATTGTCTCTGACATCATGTCTATAGGTGACAGTATCATTATTGTTACATGATAAATCATATGACTGTGATAGATTGACTCTGACGCCATGTCTATAGGTCACAGTATCATTATTGTTACATGATATATCATCTGACTGTGATAGATTGACTCTGACACTATGTCTATTGGCCACAGTACCACTAGTGGTACAGGATAAATCATCTGACTGTGATATATTTACTCTGACGCCTTTTCTTTTGTTCAAGGTATCATTATTGTTACAGGATAAATCATCTGACTGTGATTGATTGACTCTGACACCATGTCTATAGGTCACAGTGTCATTATTGATACGGGATAAATCATCTGACTGTGATAGATTGACTCTTACACCATATCTATAGGTCACAGTTTCATTATTATTACGGGATAAATCATCTGAATGTGATAAATTGACTCTGACACTATGTCTATAGGCCACAGTACCATTATTGTTACAGGATAAATCACCTGACTGTGATAGATTGACTCTGACACCACGTCTATAGGCCACAGTGCCATTTTTGTTACAGGATAAAGCATCTGATTGTGATGGATTGACTATGACACCAAGTCTATAGGCCACAGTACCATTTTTGTTACAGGATAAATCAGCTGACTGTGATAGATTGACTCTGACAGTATGTCTATAGGTCACAGTATCCTTATTGTTACAGGATAAATCATCTGACTGTGATATATTGACTCTGACAGTATGTCTATAGGTCACAGTATCATTATTGTTACAGGATAAATCATCTGACTGTGATAGATTGACTCTCACACTATGTATATTGGCCAAAGTACCATTATTGGTACAAGATAAATCATCTGACTGTGATAGATTTACTCTGACACCATTTCTATTGGTCAAGGTATCATTATTGTTACAGGATAAATCATCGGACTGTGATAGATTGATTCTGACACTATGTCTATAGGCCACAGTATCATTATTGCAACAGGATAAATCACCTGACTGTGATAGATTGTATATGACACCACGTCTATAGGTTACAGTACCATAATTGATACGGGATAAATCAGCTGACTGTGATAGATTGACTCAGACACCATGTCTATAGGTCACAGTATCATTATTATTATTACAGGATAAATCATCTAACTGTGATAGATTGACTCTCACACTATGTATATTGGCCAAAGTACCATTATTGGTACAAGATAAATCATCTGACTATGATAGATTTACTCTGACACCATTTCTATTGGTCAAGGTATCATTATTGTTACAGGATCAATCATCGGACTGTGATAGATTGATTCTGACACTATGTCTATAGGTGACAGTATCATTATTATTACAGGATAAATCATCTGACTGTGATAGATTAACTCTGACACCATGTTTATAGATCACAGTATCATTATTGTTACAGGATATATCATCTGTCTGTGATAGATTGACTCTGACACTATGTCTATTGGCCACAGTACCACTGGTGTTACAGGATAAATCATCTGACTGTGATATATTTACTCTGACGCCTTTTGTTTTGTTCAAGGTATCATTATTGTTACAGGATAAATCATCTGACTGTGATAGATTGACTCTGACACTATGTCTATAGGTCACGGTATCCTTATTGTTACAGGATAAATCATCTGACTGTGATATATTGACTCTGACAGTATGTCTATAGGTCACAGTATCATTATTGTTACAGTATAAATCATCTGACTGTGATAGATTGGCTCTCACACTATGTATATTGGCCAAAGTACCATTATTGGTACAAGATAAATCATCTGACTGTGATAGATTTACTCTGACACCATTTCTATTGGTCAAGGTATCATTGTTGTTACAGGATAAATCATCGGACTCTGATAGATTGATTCTGACACTATGTCTATAGGTCACAGTATCATTATTGTTACAGGATAAATCATCTGACTGTGATAGATTGACTCTGACACCATTTCTTTAGGTCACAGTATCATTATTATTACGGGATAAATCATCTGACTGTGATAGATTGACTCTGACACCAAGTCTATAGGCCACAGTACCATTTTTGTTACAGGATAAATCAGCTGACTGTGATAGATTGACTCTGACAGTATGTCTATAGGTCACAGTATCCTTATTGTTACAGGATAAATCATCTGACTGTGATATATTGACTCTGACAGTATGTCTATAGGTCACAGTATCATTATTGTTACAGGATAAATCATCTGACTGTGATAGATTGACTCTCACATTATGTATATTGGCCAAAGTACCATTATTGGTACAAGATAAATCATCTGACTGTGATAGATTTACTCTGACACCATTTCTATTGGTCAAGGTATCATTATTGTTACAGGATAAATCATCGGACTGTGATAGATTGATTCTGACACTATGTCTATAGGCCACAGTATCATTATTGCAACAGGATAAATCACCTGACTGTGATAGATTGTATATGACACCACGTCTATAGGTCACAGTACCATAATTGATACGGGATAAATCAGCTGACTGTGATAGATTGACTCAGACACCATGTCTATAGGTCACAGTATCATTATTATTACAGGATAAATCATCTAACTGTGATAGATTGACTCTCACACTATGTATATTGGCCAAAGTACCATTATTGGTACAAGATAAATCATCTGACTATGATAGATTTACTCTGACACCATTTCTATTGGTCAAGGTATCATTATTGTTACAGGATCAATCATCGGACTGTGATAGATTGATTCTGACACTATGTCTATAGGTGACAGTATCATTATTATTACAGGATAAATCATCTGACTGTGATAGATTAACTCTGACACCATGTTTATAGATCACAGTATCATTATTGTTACAGGATATATCATCTGTCTGTGATAGATTGACTCTGACACTATGTCTATTGGCCACAGTACCACTGGTGTTACAGGATAAATCATCTGACTGTGATATATTTACTCTGACGCCTTTTGTTTTGTTCAAGGTATCATTATTGTTACAGGATAAATCATCTGACTGTGATAGATTGACTCTGACACTATGTCTATAGGTCACGGTATCCTTATTGTTACAGGATAAATCATCTGACTGTGATATATTGACTCTGACAGTATGTCTATAGGTCACAGTATCATTATTGTTACAGTATAAATCATCTGACTGTGATAGATTGGCTCTCACACTATGTATATTGGCCAAAGTACCATTATTGGTACAAGATAAATCATCTGACTGTGATAGATTTACTCTGACACCATTTCTATTGGTCAAGGTATCATTATTGTTACAGGATAAATCATCGGACTCTGATAGATTGATTCTGACACTATGTCTATAGGTCACAGTATCATTATTGTTACAGGATAAATCATCTGACTGTGATAGATTGACTCTGACACCATTTCTTTAGGTCACAGTATCATTATTATTACGGGATAAATCATCTGACTGTGATAGATTGACTCTGACACCAAGTCTATAGGCCACAGTACCATTTTTGTTACAGGATAAATCAGCTGACTGTGATAGATTGACTCTGACAGTATGTCTATAGGTCACAGTATCCTTATTGTTACAGGATAAATCATCTGACTGTGATATATTGACTCTGACAGTATGTCTATAGGTCACAGTATCATTATTGTTACAGGATAAATCATCTGACTGTGATAGATTGACTCTCACATTATGTATATTGGCCAAAGTACCATTATTGGTACAAGATAAATCATCTGACTGTGATAGATTTACTCTGACACCATTTCTATTGGTCAAGGTATCATTATTGTTACAGGATAAATCATCGGACTGTGATAGATTGATTCTGACACTATGTCTATAGGCCACAGTATCATTATTGCAACAGGATAAATCACCTGACTGTGATAGATTGTATATGACACCACGTCTATAGGTCACAGTACCATAATTGATACGGGATAAATCAGCTGACTGTGATAGATTGACTCAGACACCATGTCTATAGGTCACAGTATCATTATTATTACAGGATAAATCATCTAACTGTGATAGATTGACTCTCACACTATGTATATTGGCCAAAGTACCATTATTGGTACAAGATAAATCATCTGACTATGATAGATTTACTCTGACACCATTTCTATTGGTCAAGGTATCATTATTGTTACAGGATCAATCATCGGACTGTGATAGATTGATTCTGACACTATGTCTATAGGTGACAGTATCATTATTATTACAGGATAAATCATCTGACTGTGATAGATTAACTCTGACACCATGTTTATAGATCACAGTATCATTATTGTTACAGGATATATCATCTGTCTGTGATAGATTGACTCTGACACTATGTCTATTGGCCACAGTACCACTGGTGTTACAGGATAAATCATCTGACTGTGATATATGTACTCTGACGCCTTTTGTTTTGTTCAAGGTATCATTATTGTTACAGGATAAATCATCTGACTGTGATAGATTGACTCTGACACTATGTCTATAGGTCACGGTATCCTTATTGTTACAGGATAAATCATCTGACTGTGATAGATTGACTCTGACACCATTTCTTTAGGTCACAGTATCATTATTATTACGGGATAAATCATCTGACTGTGATAGATTGACTCTGACACCAAGTCTATAGGCCACAGTACCATTTTTGTTACAGGATAAATCAGCTGACTGTGATAGATTGACTCTGACAGTATGTCTATAGGTCACAGTATCCTTATTGTTACAGGATAAATCATCTGACTGTGATATATTGACTCTGACAGTATGTCTATAGGTCACAGTATCATTATTGTTACAGGATAAATCATCTGACTGTGATAGATTGACTCTCACACTATGTATATTGGCCAAAGTACCATTATTGGTACAAGATAAATCATCTGACTGTGATAGATTTACTCTGACACCATTTCTATTGGTCAAGGTATCATTATTGTTACAGGATAAATCATCGGACTGTGATAGATTGATTCTGACACTATGTCTATAGGCCACAGTATCATTATTGCAACAGGATAAATCACCTGACTGTGATAGATTGTATATGACACCACGTCTATAGGTCACAGTACCATAATTGATACGGGATAAATCAGCTGACTGTGATAGATTGACTCAGACACCATGTGTATAGGTCACAGTATCATTATTATTACAGGATAAATCATCTGACTGTGATAGATTGACTCTCACACTATGTATATTGGCCAAAGTACCATTATTGGTACAAGATAAATCATCTGACTGTGATAGATTTACTCTGACACCATTTCTATTGGTCAAGGTATCATTATTGTTACAGGATCAATCATCGGACTGTGATAGATTGATTCTGACACTATGTCTATAGGTGACAGTATCATTATTGTTACAGGATAAATCATCTGACTGTGATAGATTAACTCTGACACCATGTTTATAGATCACAGTATCATTATTGTTACAGGATATATCATCTGTCTGTGATAGATTGACTCTGACACTATGTCTGTTGGCCACAGTACCACTAGTAGTACAGGATAAATCATCTGACTGTGATAGATTTACTCTGACGCCATTTCTATTGGTCAAGGTATCATTATTGTTACAGGATAAATCATCTGACTGTGATAGATTGACTCTGATACCATGCCTATAGGTAACAGTATCATTATTGTTACGGGATATATAATCTCACTGTGATAGATTGACTCTGACACTCTGTCTGTAGCCCACAGTATCCTTATTGTTACAGTAAAAATCATCTGACTGTGATAGATTGACTCTGAAACTATGTCTTTAGGTCAAAGTATCATTATTATTACGGAGTAAATCATCTGACTGTGATAGATTGACTCTGACACCACGTCTATAGGCCACAGTACCATTTTTGTTACAGGATAAATCATCTGACTGTGATAGATTGACTCTGACACTATGTCTATAGGTCACAGTATCCTTATTGTTACAGGATAAATCATCTGACTGTTATAGATTGACTCTGACACTATGTCTATAGGCCACAGTATCCTTATTGTTACAGGAAAAATCATCTGACTGTGATAGATTGATTCTGACACTATGTCTTTAGCTCAAAGTATCATTATTGTTACAGGATAAATCATCTGACTGTGATAAATTGACACTGACACCACGTCTATAAGCCACAGTACCATTTTTGTTACAGAATAAATCATCTGACTGTGATAGATTGACTCTGACACTATGTCTATAGGTCACAGTATCCTTATTGTTACAGGATAAATCATCTGACTGTTATAGATTGACTCTGACACTATGTCTTTAGGCCATAGTATCCTTATTATTACAGGAAAAATCATCTGACTGTGATAGATTGATTCTGACACTATGTCTTTAGGTCAAAGTATCATTATTGTTACAGGATAAATCATCTGACTGTGATAGATTGACTCTGACAGTATGTCTATAGGTCACAGTATCATTATTGTTACAGGATAAATCATCTGACAGTGATAGATTGACTCTGACACTATGTATATTGGCCAAAGTACCATTATTGGTACAAGATAAATCATCTGACTGTGATAGATTTACTCTGACACCATTTCTATTGGTCATAGTATCATTATTGTTACAGAGTAAATCATCTGACTGTGATAGATTGTCTCTGACATCATGTCTATAGGTGACAGTATCATTATTGTTAGAGGATAAATCATCTGACTGTGATAGATTAACTCTGACACCATGTCTATAGGTCACAGTATCATTATTGTTACAGGAGATATCATCTGACTGTAATAGATTGACTCTGACACGATGTCTATTGGCCACAGTACCACTGGTGGTACAGGATAAATCATCTGACTGTAATAGGTTTACTCTGACGCCATTTCTTTTGATCAAGGCATCATTATTGTTACAGGATAAATCATCGGACCGTGATAGATTGACTCTGACACCATGTCTATAGGTCACAGTATCATTATTGTTACGGGATAAATCATCTGACTGTGATAGATTGACTCTGACACCACGTCTATAGGCCACAGTACCATTTTTGTTACAGGATAAATCATCTGACAGTGATAGATTGACTCTGACACTATGTCTATAGGTCACGGTATCCCTATTGTTACAGGATAAATCATCTGACTGTGATATATTGACTCTGACAGTATGTATATAGGTCACAGTGTCATTATTGTTTCAGGATAAATCTTCTGACTGTGATAGATTGACTCTCACACTATGTGTACCATTATTGGTACAAGATAAATCATCTGACTGTGATAGATTGATTCTGACACTATGTCTATAGGTCACAGTATCATTATTGTTACAGGATAAATCATCTGACTGTGATAGATTGACTCTGACACCATGTCTATAGGTCACAGTATCATTATTATTACGGGATAAATCATCTGACTGTGATAGATTGACTCTGACACCAAGTCTATAGGCCACAGTACCATTTTTGTTACAGGATAAATCATATGACTGTGATAGATTTACTCTGACACCATTTCTATTGGTCAAGGTATCATTATCTGTTACAGGATAAATCATCGGACTGTGATAGATTGATTCTGACACTATGTCTATAAGTCACAGTATCATTATTGTTACAGGATAAATCATATGACTGTGATAGATTGTCTCTGACATCATGTCTATAGGTGACAGTATCATTATTGTTACATGATAAATCATATGACTGTGATAGATTGACTCTGACGCCATGTCTATAGGTCACAGTATCATTATTGTTACATGATATATCATCTGACTGTGATAGATTGACTCTGACACTATGTCTATTGGCCACAGTACCACTAGTGGTACAGGATAAATCATCTGACTGTGATATATTTACTCTGACGCCTTTTCTTTTGTTCAAGGTATCATTATTGTTACAGGATAAATCATCTGACTGTGATTGATTGACTCTGACACCATGTCTATAGGTCACAGTGTCATTATTGATACGGGATAAATCATCTGACTGTGATAGATTGACTCTTACACCATATCTATAGGTCACAGTTTCATTATTATTACGGGATAAATCATCTGAATGTGATAAATTGACTCTGACACTATGTCTATAGGCCACAGTACCATTATTGTTACAGGATAAATCACCTGACTGTGATAGATTGACTCTGACACCACGTCTATAGGCCACAGTGCCATTTTTGTTACAGGATAAAGCATCTGATTGTGATGGATTGACTATGACACCATATCTATAGGCCACAGTACCATTTTTGTTACAGGATGAATCATCTGACTGCGATAGATTGACTCTGACACTATGTCTATAGGTCAAAGTATCATTATTGTTACAGGATAAATTATCTGACTGTGATAGATTGATTCTGACAACTATGTCTATGGGTCACATTATCATCATTGTTACAGGATAAGTCGTCTGACTGTGATAGATTGACTCTGACATCATGTCTATATGTGACAGTATCATTACCGTTACAGGATAAATCATCTGACTGTGATTGATTGACTCTGACACTTTGTCTATTGACCACAGTACCACTAGTGGTACAGGATAAATCATCTGACTGTGACAGATTTACTCTGACGCCATTTCTATTGGTCAAGGTATCATTACTGTTATAGGATAAATCATCTGACTGTGATAGATTGACTCTGACACCATGTCTATAGGTCACAGTATCATTATTGTTACAGGATAAATCATATGACTGTGATAGATTAACTCTGACATCATGTCTATAGGTCACATTATCAATATTGTTACAGGAGATATCATCTGACTGTAATAGATTGACTCTGACACTATGTCTATTGACCACAGTACCACTGGTGGTACAGGATAAATCATCTGACTGTAATAGGTTTACTCTGACGCCATTTCTTTTGGTCAAGGCATCATTAGTGTTACAGGATCAATCATCGGACTGTGATAGATTGACTCTGACACCATGTATATAGGTCACAGTATCATTATTTTTCCGGGATAAATCATCTGACTGTGATAGATTGACTCTTACACCATGTCTATAGGTCACAGTATCATTATTATTACGGGATAAATCATCTGACTGTGATAAATTGACTCTGACACTATGTCTATAGGCCACAGTACCATTATTGCTACAGAATAAATCACCTGACTGTGATCGATTGACTATGACACCATGTCTATAGGCCACAGTACCATTTTTTATAAAGGATAAATCATCTGACTGTGATAGATTGACTCTGACAATATGTCTATAGGTCAAAGTATCATTATTGTTACAGGATAAATCATCTGACTGTGATAGACTGATTCTTACACTCTGTCTATCACTCACAGTATCATCATTGTTACAGGATAAATCATCTGACTGTGATAGATTGATTCTGACACTATGTCTATAGGTCACAGTATCATCATTGTTACAGGATAAATCATCTGACTATGATAAATTGACTCTGACACCATGTCTATAGGTCACAGTATCATTATTGTTACGGGATATATAATCTGACTGTGATAGATTGACTTTGACACCATTTCTATTGGTCAAGGTATCATTATTGTTACAGGATAAATCATCTGACTGTGATAGATTGACTCTGACACCATGTCTATAGGTCATAGTATCATTATTGTTACGGGATAAATAATCTGACTGTGATAGATTGACTCTGACACCATGTCTATAGGTCACAGTATCATTATTATTACGGGATAAATCATCTGACTATGATAAATTGACTCTGACACCATGTCTATAGGTCACAGTATCATTATTGTTACGGGATAAATAATCTGACTGTGATAGATTGACTCTGACACCATGTCTATAGGTCACAGTATCATTATTATTACGGGATAAATCATCTGACTATGATAAATTGACTCTGACACCATGTCTATAGGTCACAGTATCATTATTATTACGGGATAAATCAACTGACAGATATAGATTGACTTTGACACCACGTCTTTAGGCCACAGTAACATTATTGTTACAGGATAAATCATCGGACTGTGATAGATTGATTCTGACACTATGTCTACAGGTCACAGTATCATTATTCTTATAGGATAAACCATCTGACTGTGATAGATTGTCTCTGACATCATGTCTATAGGTGACAGTATCATTATTGTTACGGGATAAATCATCTGACTGTGATAGATTGACTCTTACACCATGTCTATAGGTGACAGTATCATTATTGCTACAGAATAAATCACCTGACTGTGATCGATTGACTATCATCATCATACTTTATTTCCTCCTATAGGAGATTGACATAAGACAAAATACAAATATTATGTACAATTAGAAAAGTTTTGAAATCACATAATTAGAAATGTCAATAACTTAATATTTTGAATGGAAAAGAATTTACAGTCTACAGTATTTTAGGAAGGAAAATCCCTCGTTTAGGACTTCCAAACGATGTTCCGGTATTAAAATGTCACAGAGATCTTCATGGTTGCCAAGCAAAAGATCTGAGAAGCTCTCATCCGATTTTGAAACCGTTGTGTACATGAAATTGAAACTAGTTAATTCAGTTAATCTGTTATAAAGTGAAAGTCTCTGTGATTGAAGTTCTGTGCACATGCATATTTGGTGGTTCAGTATATCTAGAACAAAGTGTCCACACAGTTTGCAATTTCCGCTAGTAGGAGGAGTAGTCCAGAGTTTAGCTATATGTTTCGCGGTTAAAAGTCTGCCACTAATTTTTGCATATTGCCACAGGAAATCAGTCTTTCAGTTTGGTTAACAGCACTACTGACAATGTTTTTCCACTGAAACTTGGTCGGGAATGTGCCTGTGAACATATAGTTTGTCAAATGTTTCAAAAGGGAAAACTTTGATAAAATGTTAATCACATCTGGGATGAATCCATATTGTTTTATACATGTATCTCCGAAAAACTGGTATAGTCTGTAGATGAAAATTTGTTTTGTAAGAGATTCCGCCTTCATTTCACATAGTTTACATAGGAACATCAGTTTCCGTTTTTCAACTAGTACTGGTAGTCTCTCGAGGTTGATCATCGATTCGCACATATCTGACCGTGTTCGTCTAGGAAGGCCTTGAATATGTTTCACAATGAAATGTTGGAAAGTTTCAAGAGACGTTATGTCTTTCATTTTTAACCCATTCCAAAGCTCACATCCGTACAGTACCGTAGGTATTACGATTTTATTGTAGAGGCTACACACAGTTAAGGGATTTAGCAAACAAGTTCCAGTACCGGCTATAGCAAAATACGCAGTTCGGCCCTTCCTACATGAAAGCTGAATATCTGAGCTTGGCGATAAGTCAACCGTTCTTAATATTCCAAGGTGCCTTGTCTCGGTTAAAATGTTAACATCATTATCTCCAAGATTAAATACGTGTTTTAATTCATTTTTGTAGCATAAAATGACAGATTTTAGCGGATTAAACTCAAATCTCCATCTAAGTGAGTAATCGTAAGCACAATTTAACAAAATTTGTAGTCTTTGTGGTGAGGTACCGATGCACACTACGTCGTCAGCAAATGATGGATTACTTGTATGAATATTTGAAATATTTGCAGTTCCAACTAATTCTAATTCATTTAATAGATCAGTAATGTACACCAAGTAAAGGAAGGTCGATAGTACACCACCTTGTCTGACGCCTTGTTGGACTTTGAAGGGAACTGATACGTGTTCATTGACGTACACGGCACTGGTTATATCGCTATAACAATTGGAAATAACTTGTAGTGCTTTACTATTTATACCAAGACGGAATAGTTTGTATATTAGGCCACTATGCCACACTGTATCAAATGCACGGGAACTGTCCAAAAACGCAACGAACAATTTGCAGCCTAATTCTAAGAGGTAATAAATAGTTTCTTGGAAGTTGAAGGAGGCAGTTATACAGCTTAGTCCATTTAGAAAACCTTGTTGTTGTAAATTTGGGAATAAATCTTTCTCCAAAGAGGTTACTAGTCGCTTCTTTAATACAGTTTCGAACAGCTTGTAAAGTATAGGCAATAGCGATATAGGACGATAGTTTTCGGGCGCTAGTTTGCACTTTCCATTACCTTTATACAATGGGATTAATAAACCATGCTTCCAACACAAGGGAATACGACCCAAACGAATCACTGCATTAAAAAAACGGAGGATAACTGTTTGTAGTTTACTTCCACTGTATCTAACATGTTCATTTTGTAGCTTGTCATAGCCTGGTGCCTTTTGTAGCTTGAGGTTTCTAATCGCTGTTTCGATTTCAACTATGTTTATTTCCCCTCCTGGGAGGAGGCCATTATATTTTGCACATGACTCGAGTGTGCGATCTACAAATTCAGTCACGTAGGCCTTGAAATCACTATCAAATTTAGCGTTTTCGCTTGGAGTATACACGCCTGCATAAAAGTCAGCAAATGCATTGGAAATATCTTCAGGAGATTTACACTGTCGGTTATCATGCAGTATTTCTGAAATTTGGTTGGTTTTACGGCATTTCCGACGGGATATTAAGCGCCAAAAGAGTCTAACATCACACTCGGCTGCTTCGTCGATTTCACGGTAAGTATTATCCATATAGGCGTTATATGCAAAACGTTGACGATTACGAAATTCGTTTTTCGCAGATTTGTATTCAACATAGGAAGGAAAGGACTTCCCTCGGGGTCTACCATGATTAATCCATGTCCTGCGAGCTAAGCGTTCAGCTTTGTGTGCTTGTTTTACTTGATCTGACCAGTACGGCTTGGTGTTGGGATTAAAGCTACCTGACGGTATTGCTATGTTAGCACATTCTTTCAGTTTATCTGTAAGTTTGCTAGCTAGTGTATCTAAATCTAGAAATGTGCTTAATGGCATATCCAAAAGATCAACTGCTATTTCATTTGTAAGTTCGTTGTAGGCATGCAAACTACTATCAGATGCTTTGCGCCACGACGGCCAAACAGTATTACCTCCATTTGAAGAATTAGCAACACACGGTATACTCAGTTGTAAGAAAACAGGTAGGTGGTCTGAAGTAAGACTCAAAGTTCCTTCAGGAATATTTTCGCAAAAGGTTACGTCATTAGCCAATTCCTCGCTGACGAGGAAATAATCCAGTACAGTACGAGTCGGAATGAACGTGAATGATGAAGGATCACAAAGACTGCTAGCATTAATCGGAACTATGTTATTCCTTAATATGAAATCTGAAAATATGATGGATTTGTTCACATTAGTTCGTTCAAGGTCGGTTACTCTGCAACTAGTGTTGAAATCACCAGCTACAATTACGGGACCAAATTTTGCATAGTTGTTGACATAATCTTCAACAATGTTCAGTTCATATTTGTAATTTTGCATGTTACTGTCTGCGGGTAAGTAGACCGAGAAAACAAATATAGAGTAGTTTTCGTTACACTGTATCTCAATTCCTAATAATCTTTCAGAGACCGGACAGTTAATTGGTTTTATGTTGAATTTCAATGTTTTCTTGTACATAATTGCAACGCCACCCTTTCCACATTTACAGGTTTCAATGTTAATATTTGTATCTGCTATACCTATACTGTGGTAATTAGTGTCTAATGTGTTGAGGAATTTTAGAGAGTGGTTAAATAACTTGTGCTCCGATAATACGGCAATGTCACAATTTGTATACCTAAAAAGTTCTGTTAGACAAACTGTTGATGACATGATACCGCGTACATTCCAAGTCACTAGAGAAAGCATGATTGTAGTTATTAAATATCCAAAATGTACATGAATGTAGCTAAGAGCCATCTTGATAGTGATGTGTTTCAGTTGATTGCTCATTGTTAAGCCGATCGTTCCATGCACGATTATTATACCAAGGTCGACAGATTATGTTGTTGGGCCAAAACTCACTGTTTTGAAGTAACGGTTTAGATTCCATCGTAACGTTTATTCTACCAGAAATTCTGCCTTTACGTGGTTTGAACAGTATGACGTGCGTAATATTAACTCCACGTTGTTTCGCATAGCTCAATAGGCCCTCCTTACTTGAGGAAGGATCAATGTTTGTGATGTAAAATCTGGACGTTCTTTTTCGGCTTACACCTGTAAAGTTATCATTTTCTGGTTTGGGATCATTTTGGACCCCGTTAATCCGTACCGGGATTTGAAAGGCAGGTTTTATTGCTTTGGCCAAATTAGTAGCTACGTTGTCAGCGTTTTTGTTTATGCCTCCCAGAAGTTTGTCTCTATATGAATCGCATTTTAGGTTCGAGTCAGTTGCAATTTCCTTTGCACAAATTGGCGTAATTGAACCGGCATTATTATCCGTTTCAACGATTTTCGTTGGGCGTTTTCCGCAATGTTCTAGAAAATCTACAGAGTCGTAGGCGCCAGGTATTATAGGATCGGATTGCTAGGGGTCGATCTGATACATCATACGATCTATTTCGGTTGTAATCATTGAATCGATTGACATGTTTGACACAGTGGATTTATTCGTATTAACGGGACGCATAGGTGTAGACATGTGCTCACTCGTACCTATTGTTGACGGTTGTTTGTTTACTAATATTTTGGGGTTCAATACGGGTTGACCTTTTCTGAGTGTGATAGACTGATTCTTACACTATGTCTATAACTCACAGTATCATCATTGTTACAGGATAAATCATCTGACTGTGATAGATTGATTCTGACACTATGTCTATAGGTCACAGTATCATCATTGTTACAGGATAAATCATCTGACTATGATAAATTGACTCTGACACCATGTCTATAGGTCACAGTATCATTATTGTTACGGGATATATAATCTGACTGTGATAGATTGACTTTGACACCATTTCTATTGGTCAAGGTATCATTATTGTTACAGGATAAATCATCTGACTGTGATAGATTGACTCTGACACCATGTCTATAGGTCATAGTATCATTATTGTTACGGGATAAATAATCTGACTGTGATAGATTGACTCTGACACCATGTCTATAGGTCACAGTATCATTATTATTACGGGATAAATCATCTGACTATGATAAATTGACTCTGACACCATGTCTATAGGTCACAGTATCATTATTGTTACGGGATAAATAATCTGACTGTGATAGATTGACTCTGACACCATGTCTATAGGTCACAGTATCATTATTATTACGGGATAAATCATCTGACTATGATAAATTGACTCTGACACCATGTCTATAGGTCACAGTATCATTATTATTACGGGATAAATCAACTGACAGATATAGATTGACTTTGATACCACGTCTTTAGGCCACAGTAACATTATTGTTACAGGATAAATCATCGGACTGTGATAGATTGATTCTGACACTATGTCTACAGGTCACAGTATCATTATTCTTATAGGATAAACCATCTGACTGTGATAGATTGTCTCTGACATCATGTCTATAGGTGACAGTATCATTATTGTTACGGGATAAATCATCTGACTGTGATAGATTGACTCTTACACCATGTCTATAGGTGACAGTATCATTATTATTACGGGATAAATCATCTCACTGTTATAAATTGACTCTGACACTATGTCTATAGGCCACAGTACCATTATTGCTACAGAATAAATCACCTGACTGTGATCGATTGACTATGACACCACGTCTATAGGCCACAGTGCCATTTTTGTTACAAGATAAATCATCTTACTATGCAATAAAACCAATTATATCAAGCATGTTTGAATAGATAGACCATCTTACATCATAGTACTATCTTACTACACAATAAAAATCAATTATACCAAGCATGATTCAATAGATAGACCATCCAACATCATAGTACTATCTTACTACACCAGAAAAACCAATTATATCAAGCATGTTTCAATAGATAGACCATCTAACATTATAGTACTATCTAACTACATCATGAAAACCAATTATACCAAGGCTATTTCAATACGTAGACCATCTAACATCATAGCCCTATCTTACTACACAATAAAAACAAATTATACCAAGCATGTTTCAATAGATAGACAATATAACATCATAGTACTATCTTATTAGACAATACAAACCAATTATACCAAGCATGTTTCAAAAGATAGACCATCTAAAATCATAGAATTATCTTACTTCGCATTAAAAACCAATTATACCAAACATTTTACAATAGATAGACAATATAACATCGTAATACTATCTTACTACACCATAAAACCAATTATATCAAGCATGCATCTATAGATACACAGTCGAACATCATAGTGCTATGTTAATACACAATAAATAGTTGATTGTGTTCGACTAGGATGTCACAATTTCCTGAATAGGGTTTTACAAGGGCATGACTGGGGTGTTATATAAAGACATTATAAAAAAAGGTGTGATAGATACAATAGAACAATTATTACAAAGATAGGATGTCTATATGTATTATATAGTTGATTGTGTATGACTGGGATGTCCCAAATGCCTGACTAAGGTGCTATGAGGGCATGACTGGGGTGATAGATGAAGACATTATAAATGAAGGTGTGATTGATACAATAGAACAATTATTAAAAAAATATGATGTCTGTATGTATTATATAGTTGATTGTGTATGACTGGGATGTCACAAATGCCTGACTAGGGTGTTAAAAGGGCATGAGTGGGGTGTTAGATAGGACATTATAAAAAAAATATGTGATAGATCCAATAGAACAATTATTACAAGGATATGATGTCTGTATGTATCATATAGTTGATTGTGTTCGACTAGGATGTCACAAATGCGTGACTAGGGTGTTACAAGGGCATGACTTGGATGTTAGATGAAGACATTATAAATGAAGGTGTGGTCGATACAATAGAACAATTATTACAAAGATATGATGTCTGAATGTATTAAATAGTTGATTGTGTACGACTAGGATGTCCCAAATGCCTGATTAGGGTGTTACAAGGGCATGACTTGGATGTTAGATGAAGACATTATAAATGAAGGTGTGATTGATACAATACAACAATTATTAAAAAGATATGATGTCTGAATGTATTATAAAGTTATTGTGTATGACTGGGATGTCACAAATGCCTGACTAGGGTGTTAAAAGGGCATGAGTGGGGTGTTAGATAGGACATTATAAAAAAAACATGTGATAGGTCCAATAGAACAATTATTACAAGGATATGATGTCTGTATGCATCATATAGTTGATTGTGTTCGACTAGGATGTCACAAATGCCTGACTAGGGTGTTACAAGGGCATGACTGGGATGTTAGATGAAGACATTATCAATGAAGGTGTGATAGATACAATAGAACAATAATTACAAAGATATGATGTCTGAATGTATGAAATAGTTGATTGTGTACGACTAGGATGTCCAAAATGCCCTACTAGGGTGTTACAAGGGCATGACTGGGATGTTAGATGAACACATTATAAATGAAGGTGTGATAGATACAATAGAACAATTATTACAAGGATATGATGTCTGTATGTATTATATAGTTGATTGTGTATGACTGGGATATCCCAAATGCCTGACTAGGGTGTTACAAGGGCATGACTGGGGTGTTAGATGAAGACATTATAAATGAAGGTGTGATAGATACAATAGAACAATTATTACAACGATATGATGTCTGAATGTATTATATAGTTGATTGTGTATGACTGGGATGTCCCAAATGCCTGATTAGGGTGTTACAAGAGCATGACTGGGGTGTTAGATGAAGACATTATAAATGAAGGTGTGATAGATACAATAGAACAATTATTACAAAAGTATGATGTCTGAATGTATTATATAGTTGATTGTGTACGACTAGGATGTCACAAATGCCTGACTAGGGTGTTACAAGGGCATGACTGGGGTGTTATATGAAGACATTATAAAAGAAGGTGTGATAGATACAATAGAACAATTATTACAAAGATATGATGTCTGTATGTATTATATAGTTGATTTTGTATGACTGGGATGTCCCAAATGCCTGACTAGGGTGCTATGAGGGCATGACTGGGGTGTTAGCTGAAGACATTATAAATGAAGGTGTGATCGATACAATAGAACAATTAATACAAAGATATGATGTCTGTATGTATTATATAGTTGAATGTGTACGACTAGGAGACACAAATGCCTGACTAGGGTGTTAAAAGGGCATGAGTGGGGTGTTAGATAGGACATTATAAAAAAAATGTGTGATAGATACAATAGAACAATTATTACAAAGATATGATGTCTGTATGTATTATATAGTTGATTGTGTATGACTGGAATGTCGCAAATGCCTGACTAGGGTGCTATGAGGGCATGAGTGGGGTGTTAGTTGAAGACATTATCAATGCAGGTGTGATCGATACAATAGAACAATTATTACAAAGATATGATGTCTGTATGTATTATATAGTTGATTGTGTATGACTGGGATGTCCCAAATGCCTGATTAGGGTGTTACAAGAGCATGACTGGGGTGTTAGATGAAGACATTATCAATGAAGGTGTGATAGATACAATAGAACAATTATTACAAAGATATGATGTCTGAATGTATTATATAGTTGATTGTGTACGACTAGGATGTCACAAATTCCTGACTAGGGTGTTATGAGGGCATGACTGGGGTGTTATATGAAGACATTATAAAAGAATGTGGGATAGATACAATAGAACAATTATTACAAAGATATGATGTCTGTTTGTATTATTTAGTTGATTGTGTATGACTGGGATGTCCCAAATGCCTGACTAGTGTGCTATGAGGGCATGACTGGGGTGTTAGATGAAGACATTATAAATGAAGTTGTGATCGATACAATAGAACAATGATTACAAAGATTAGATGTCTGTATGTAATATATAGTTGATTGTGTATGACTGTGATGTCCAAAATGCCTGACTTGGGTTCTATGAGGGCATGACTGGGGTGTTAGATGAAGACATTATAAATGAATGTGTGATAGATACAATAGAACAATTATCGATTTATGAGTTTTGAACAGCGGTATACTACTGTTGCCTTTATTACAAAGATATGATGTCTGAATGTATTATATAGTTGATTGTGTATGACTGGGATGTCCCAAATGCCATATTAGGGTGTTACAAGGGCATGACTGGGGTGTTAGATGAAGACATTATAAATGAAGGTGTGATAGATACAATAGAACAATTATTACAAAGATATGATGTCTGAATGTATTATATAGTTGATTGTGTACGACTAGGATGTCACAAATTCCTGACTAGGGTGTTACAAGGGCATGACTGGGGTTTTATATGAAGACATTATAAAAGAATGTGGGATAGATACAATAGAACAATTATTACAAAGATATGATGTCTGTATGTATTATATAGTTGATTGTGTATGACTGGGATGTCCCAAATGCCTGACTAGGGTGCTATGAGGGCATGACTGGGGTGTTAGATGAAGACATTATAAATGAAGGTGTGATTGATACAATAGAACAATGATTACAAAGATATGATGTCTGTATGTATTATATAGTTGATTGTGTATGACTGGGATGTCCCAAATGCCTGACTAGGGTGTTAAAAGGGCATGAGTGGGGTGTTAGATAGGACATTATAAAAAAAAATGTGTGATAGATACAATAGAACAATTATTACAAAGATATGATGTTTGTATGTATTATATAGTTGATTGTGTATGACTGGGATGTCGCAAATGCCTGACTAGGGTGCTATGAGGGCATGACTGGGGTGTTAGTTGAAGACATTATCAATGCAGGTGTGATCGATACAATAGAACAATTATTACAAAGATATGATGTCTGTATGTATTATATAGTTGATTGTGTATGACTGGGATGTCCCAAATGCCTGAATAGGGGCTATGAGGGCATGACTGGGGTGTTAGCTGAAGACATTATAAATGAAGGTGTGATCGATACAATAGAACAATTAATACAATGATATGATGTCTGTATGTATTATATAGTTGAATGTGTACGACTAGGAGTCACAAATGCATGACTAGGGTGTTAAAAGGGCATGAGTGGGGTGTTAGATAGGACATTATAAAAAACAATGTGTGATAGATACAATAGAACAATTATTACAAAGATATGATGTCTGTATTATTATATAGTTGATTGTGTATGACTGGGATGTTGCAAATGCCTGACTAGGGTGTTATGAGGGCATGACTAGGGTGCTAGTTGAAGACATTATCAATGCAGGTGTGATCGATACAATAGAACAATTATTACAAAGATATGATGTCTGTATCTATTATATAGTTGATTGTGTATGACTGGGATGTCCCAAATGCCTGACTAGGGTGCTATGAGGGCATGACTGGGGTGTTAGATGAAGACATTATAAATGAAGGTCTGATCGATACAATAGAACAATGATTACAAAGATTAGATGTCTGTATGTAATATATAGTTGAGTGTGTATGACTGTGATGTCCAAAATGCCTGACTAGGGTGCTATGAGGGCATGACTGGGGTGTTAGATGAAGACATTATAAATGAATGTGTGATATATACAATAGAACAATTATTACAAAGATATGATGTCTGAATGTATTATATAGTTGATTGTGTATGACTGGGATGTCCCAAATGCCATATTAGGGTGTTACAAGGGCATGACTGGGGTGTTAGATGAAGACATTATAAATGAAGGTGTGATAGATACAATAGAACAATTATGACAAAGATATGATGTCTGAATGTATTATATAGTTGATTGTGTACGACTAGGATGTCACAAATTCCTGACTAGGGTGTTACAAGGGCATGACTGGGGTGTTATATGAAGACATTATAAAAGAATGTCGGATAGATACAATAGAATTATTATTACAAAGATATGATGTCTGTATGTATTATATAGTTGATTGTGTATGACTGGGATGTCCCAAATGCCTGACTAGGGTGCTATGAGGGCATGACTGGGGTATTAGATGAAGACATTATAAATGAAGGTGTGAATGATACAATAGAACAATGATTACAAAGATATGATGTCTGTATGTATTATATAGTTGATTGTGTATGACTGGGATGTCCCAAATGCCTGACTAGGGTGTAAAAGGGCATGAGTGGGGTGTTAGATAGGACATTATAAAACAAATGTGTGATAGATACAATAGAACAATTATTACAAAGATATGATGTCTGTATGTATTATATAGTTGATTGTGTATGACTGGGATGTCGCAAATGCCTGACTAGGGTGTTATGAGGGCATGACTGGGGTGTTAGTTGAAGACATTATCAATGCAGGTGTGATCGATACAATAGAACAATTATTACAAAGATATGATGTCTGTATGTATTATATAGTTGATTGTGTATGACTGGGATGTCCCAAATGCCTGATTAGGGTGTTACAAGGGCATGACTGGGGTGTTAGATGAAGACATTATCAATGAAGGTGTGATAGATACAATAGAACAATTATTACAAAGATATGTTGTCTGAATGTATTATATAGTTGATTGTGTACGACTAGGATGTCACAAATTCCTGACTAGGATGTTATGAGGGCATGACTGGGGTGTTATATTTTAACGCCGTAGGGCTATGCTTAGTTCTTGTGTACCTTAAACCGTGTGATAAAACGATTCGTATAATAGTGGGACTTTGACTGTTTATAGTTTTACCGGTCAAAGTTACACCAATATACACGAAAGGACTGTACTATCCAGACAAGACCACTAAATACAAGAAGAACCTTTAATATAGCCACAACATTATGTTATCTATAAGGGATCGTTGAGTCTCTGGCTTTTGGTGAATATGAATGAGAAAGTTGGATATACAATATATAATTTATTAATTACGTATATGAAATATTTATAATATATTATGAATAAAAATGTTTTATTATTGTCAATATATTTCTGGGTAGCTGCCTGATCTTCTTGCACAATGTATTTTTCTGCGGAAAAATACTCGGAACCTTTATATAGATATGGAAATAATGGACAGTCTTCTTTCTTTAACTGACGGTTACTATGACGTAGTAATATTCTATATTATAACTCTATACAATTTATAAAGTATCTAACTCGATACGTTATTTATTTGTACGATAATAATTTATACTGTTGCCTTAATTCGGACAAGTAACTAAATTCCTTTATATTCAGGAATTTTCTATAGGAAATAAATATACATATATTTTTCCTTAAATAATACTTTTATTTGCTTTTAGCTGAATTTATATTTAAATTCAACTTTTGTACTTCTGAACCTTAATTGTTATGTACGAACACCGTTCACAATTTATTACGTAACTAAGTGTAAGTAAAAGACACCCTCTTTGTATATTAAATTAATTTCTCTTTCAGAAATATTCCGTCTATAGAAACCTTTCCTTGTTTCTCTTTTAGACAAATAATTAAAACTGCTCTTGCCTTCCGCCTAGCAGTTCCTTTTATTTTTTAGCTTCCGCCTTGAGTCTTGAAGCCAGACTGCCTAACACCGTCTGTGCATGATGTTTTATAATAATATTTACGTGCAATATCCTCGTGCTTCTCACGAGGTCCCCTATGGTTACCTCAACAACCAATCAGCCAATCAGAAACTGATTTCTACGGGAAACGTCATACTTCCGTTTCCTACCTGAACAGACTTTTGTAAATATCTCTTTATTCCGTATTAACATATTCGGGAAATTTGTATAATTATATTCTAGACATGGAGAGGAATTTAAGCATGTCTCGTTTATTATGATACGAGTTTTCTAAGTGATCAGCCGCATGAAACAGCCATGAATATTGTGCCGTCTAGATTTCGATTGGAACAACGTCAGTTTGTAATCAACTCTAGACCGTCTATTTGTATGTTCAGCTGTCACCTTCTATTAAAATTGTTATGAAGTTATTCCTAGGATTATGTGTGTTATATGGACTATTCATTTAAGCTGGTAAGACTTGTGTACGCCGAGAACGACGATTATTGCATCCAGATTATCTACCTTGTTCTAGACAGTGTTTGTTTACGTCACATTCCAAAGAATGACAATGTCATAGATGTGTATAAAATTACAATACAAACCTCTAACCGTTATAACGTTTGTAACAAAACCGATGTTACTATGAACTTCTATAACTACAACAATATTTATGTATAAGAATACATATTCTTTATCAACTATGAGCATTACGACTCTTTGTGTAAGGAAAATAAATATAAAAACTGTAAACAGCCTGACTGTTTGTTTTTCTTTAAGACCTCTACAGGGTCTTGTGCGTACAATAATTTTTCATAGATATTCGGCGTATGGTACATGGTTCCTGGCCGTGACAATATGAAGACATTATAAAAGAATGTGGGATACATACAATAGAACAATTATTACAAAGATATGATGTCTGTATGTATTATATAGTTGATTGTGTATGACTGGGATGTCCCAAATGCCTGACTAGGGTGCTATTAGGGCATGACTGGGGTGTTAGATGAAGACATTATACATGAAGGTGTGATCGATACATAAGAACAATGATTACAAAGATTAGATGTCTATATGTAATATATAGTTGATTGTGTATGACTGTGATGTCCAAAATGCCTGACTAGGGTGCTATGAGGGCATGACTGGGGTGTTAGATGAAGACATTATAAATGAATGTGTGATAGATACAATAGAACAATGATTACAAAGATATGATGTCTGAATGTATTATATAGTTGATTGTGTATGACTGGGATGTCCCAAATGCCTGATTAGGGTGTTACAAGGGCATGACTGTGGTGTTATATGAAGACATTATAAAAGAATGTGGGATAGATACAATAGAACAATTATTACAAAGATATGATGTCTGTATGTATTATATGGTTGATTGTGTATGACTACGATGTCCCAAATGCCTGACTAGGGTGCTGTGAGGGCATGACTGGGGTGTTAGATGAAGACATTATAAATGAAGGTGTGATTGATACAATAGAACAATGATTACAAAGATATGATGTCTGTATGTATTATATAGTTGATTGTGTATGACTGGGATGTCCCAAATGCCTGACTAGGGTTCTATGAGGGCATGACTGGGGTGTTAGATGAAGACATTATCAATGAAGGTGTGATAGATACAATAGAACAATCATTACAAAGATATGATGTCTGAATGTATTATATAGTTGATTGTGTACGACTAGGATGTCACAAATTCCTGACTAGGGTGTTATGAGGGCATGACTGGGGTGTTATATGAAGACATTATAAAAGTATGTGTGATAGATACAATAGAACAATTATTCAAAAGATATGATGTCTGTATGTATTATATAGTTGATTGTGTATGACTGGGATGTCCCAAATGCCTGACTAGGGTGCTATGAGGGCATGACTGGGGTGTTAGATGAAGACATTATAAATGAAGGTGTGATCGATACAATAGAACAAAGATTACAAAGATTAGATGTCTGTATGTAATATATAGTTGATTGTGTATGACTGTGATGTCCAATATGCCTGACTAGGGTGCTATGAGGGCATGACTGGGGTGTTAGATGAAGACATTATAAATGAATGTGTGATAGATACAATAGAACAATTATTACAAAGATATGATGTCTGAATCTATTATATAGTTGATTGTGTATGACTGGGATGTCCCAAATGCCTGATTAGGGTGTTACAAGGGCATGACTTGGGTGTTAGATAAAGACATTATAAATGAAGGTGTGATAGATACAATAGAACAATTATTACAAAGATATGATGTCTGAATGTATTATATAGTTGATTGTGTACGACTAGGATGTCACAAATTCCTGACTAGGGTGTTACAAGGGCATGACTGGGGTGTTATATGAAGACATTATAAAAGAATGTGGGATAGATACAATAGAACAATTATTACAAAGATATGATGTCTGTATGTATTATATAGTTGATTGTGTATGACTTGGATGTCCCAAATGCCTGACTAGGGTGCTATGAGGGCATGACTGGGGTGTTAGATGAAGAAATTATCAATGAAGGTGTGATTGATACAATAGAACAATGATTATAAAGATATGATGTCTGTATGTATTATATAGTTGATTGTGTATGACTGGGATGTCCCAAATGCCTGACTAGGGTGCTATGAGGGCATGACTGGGGTGTTAGATGAAGACATTATAAATGAATGTGTGATAAATACAATAGAACAATTATTACAAATATATGATGTCTGTATGTATTATATAGTTGATTGTGTATGACTGGGATGTCCCAAATGACAGATTAGGGTGTTACAAGGGCATGACTGGGGTGTTATATGAAGACATTATAAAAGTATGTGTGATAGATACAATAGAACAATTATTACAAAGATATGATGTCTGTATGTATTATATAGTTGATTGTGTATGACTGGGATGTCCCAAAGGCCTGACTAGGGTGCTATGAGGGCATGACTGGGTTGTTAGATGAAGACATTATAAATGAAGGTGTGATCGGTACAATAGAACAATTATTACAAAGATATGATGTATGAATGTATTATATAGTTGATTGTGTACGACTAGGATGTCACAAATTCCTGACTAGGGTGTTATGAGGGCATGACTGGGGTGTTATATGAAGACATTATAAAAGAATGTGGGATAGATACAATAGAACAATTATTACAAAGATATGATGTCTGTATGTATTATATAGTTGATTGTGTATGACTGGGATGTCCCAAATGCCTGACTAGGGTGCTATTAGGGCATGACTGGGGTGTTAGATGAAAACATTATAAATGAAGGTGTGATCGATACAATAGAACAATGATTACAAAAATTAGATGTCTATATGTAATATATAGTTGATTGTGTATGACTGTGATGTCCAAAATGCCTGACTAGGGTGCTATGATGGCATGACTGGGGTGTTAGATGAAGACATTATAAACGAAGGTGTGATCGATACAATAGAACAAAGATTACAAAGATTAGATGTCTGTATGTAATATATAGTTGATTGTGTATGACTGTGATGTCCAATATGCCTGACTAGGGTGCTATGAGGGCATGACTGGGGTGTTAGATGAAGACATTATAAATGAATGTGTGATAGATACAATAGAACAATTATTACAAAGATATGATGTCTGAATGTATTAAATAGTTGATTGTGTATGACTGGGATGTCCCAAATGCCTGATTAGGGTGTTACAAGGGCATGACTGGGGTGTTAGATGAATACATTATAAATGAAGGTGTGATAGATACAATAGAACAATAATTACAAAGATATGATGTCTGAATGTATTATATAGTTGATTGTGTACGACTAGGATGTCACAAATTCCTGACTAGGGTGTTACAAGGGCATGACTGGGGTGTTATATGAAGACATTATAAAAGAATGTGGGATAGATACAATAGAACAATTATTACAAAGATATGATGTCTGTATGTATTATATAGTTGATTGTGTATGACTACGATGTCCCAAATGCCTGACTAGGGTGCTATGAGGGCATGACTGGGGTGTTAAATGAAGACATTATAAATGAAGGTGTGATTGATACAATAGAACAATGATTACAAAGATATGATGTATGTATGTATTATATAGTTGATTGTGTATGACTGGGATGTCCAAAATGCCTGACTAAGGTGTTAAAAGGGCATGAGTGAGGTGTTAGATAGAACATTATAAAAAAATGTGTGATAGATACAATAGAACAATTATTACAAAGATATGATGTCTGTATGTATAATATAGTTGATTGTGTATGACGGGAATGTCGCAAATGCCTGACTAGGGTGCTATGAGGGCATGACTGGGGTGTTAGTTGAAGACACTATCAATGCAGGTGTGATCGATACAATATAACAATTATTACAAAGATATGATGTCTGTATGTATTATATAGTTGATTGTGTATGACTGGGATGTCCCAAATGCCTGACTAGGGTTTTACAAGGGCATGACTAGGGTGTTAGATGAAGACATTATCAATGAAGGTGTGATTGATACAATAGAACAATTATTACAAAGATATGATGTCTGAATGTATTATATAGTTGATTGTGTGCGACTAGGTGTCACAAATGCCTGACTAGGGTGTTAAAAGGGCATGAGTGGGGTGTTAGATAGGACATTATTAATGAAGGTGTTATCAGTACAATAGAACAATTATTACAAAGATATGATGTCTGTATGTATTATATAGTTGATTGTGTGCGACTAGGAGTCACAAATGCCTGACTAGGGTGTTAAAAGGGCATGAGTGGGGTGTTAGATAGGACATTATAAAAAAAATGTGTGATAGATACAATAGAACAATTATTTCAAAGATATGATGTCTGTATGTATTATATAGTTGATTGTGTATGACTGGGATGTCCCAAATGCCTCATTAGGGTGCTATGAGGGCATGACTGGGGTGTTAGATGAAGACATTATAAATGAAGGTGTGATAGATACAATAGAACAATTATTACAAAGATATGATGTCTGTATGTATTATATAGTTGATTGTGTTTGACTGGGATGTCCCAAATGCCTGATTAGGGTGTTACAAGGGCATGACTGGGGTGCTAGATGAAGACATTATAAATGAATGTGTGATAGATACAATAGAACAATTATTACAAAGATATGATGTCTGTATGTATTATATAGTTGATTGTGTATGACTGGGATGTCCCAAATGCCTCATTAGGGTGCTATGAGGGCATGACTGGGGTGTTAGATGAAGACATTGTAAATGAAGGTGTGATTGATACAATAGAACAATGATTATAAAGATATGATGTCTGTATGTATTATATAGTTGATTGTGTATGACTGGGATGTCCCAAATGCCTGACTAGGGTGCTATGAGGGCATGACTGGGGTGTTAGATAAAGACATTATAAATAAATGTGTGATAAATACAATAGAACAATTATTACAAATATATGATGTCTGTATGTATTATATAGTTGATTGTGTATGACTGGGATGTCCCAAATGACAGATTAGGGTGTTACAAGGGCATGACTGGGGTGTTAGATGAAGACATTATCAATGAAGGTGTGATAGATACAATAGAACAATTATTACAAATATATGATGTCTGAATGTATTATATAGTTGATTGTGTACGACTAGGATGTCACAAATTCCTGACTAGGGTGTTATGAGGGCATGACTGGGGTGTTATATGAAGACATTATAAAAGAATGTGGGATAGATACAATAGAACATTTATTACAAAGATATTATGTCTGAATGTATTATATAGTTGATTGTGTATGACTGGGATGTCCCAAATGCCTGACTAGGGTGCTATGAGGGCATGACTGTGGTGTTAGATGAAGACATTATAAATGAAGGTGTGATCGGTATAATAGAACAATTATTACAAAGATATGATGTCTGTATGTATTATATAGTTGATTGTGTACGACTAGGAGTCAAAAATGCCTGACTAGGTTGTTCGAAGGGCATGACTGGGGTGTTAAATAGGACATTATCAAAAAAAATGTGTGATAGATACAATAGAACAATTATTACAAAGATATGATGTCTGTATGTCTTATATAGTTGCTTCTGTATGACTGGGATGTCCCAAATGCCTGACTAGGGTGCTATGAGGGCATGACTGGGGTGTTAGTTGAAGACATTATCAATGAAGGTGTGATTGATACAATAGAACAATGATTACAAAGATATGATGTCTGAATGTATTATATAGTTGCTTCTGTATGACTAGGATGTCACAAATTCCTGACTAGGGTGTTACAAGGGCATGACTGGGGTGTTAGATGAAGACATTATAAATGAAGGTGTGATCGATACAATAGAACAATGATTACATAGATTAGATGTCTGTATGTATTATATAGTTGATTGTGTATGACTGGGGTGTCCCAAATGCCTGACTAGGGTGCTATGAGGGCATGACTGGGGTGTTAGATGAAGACATTATTAATGAAGGTGTGATCGATACAATAGAACAATTATTACAAAGATATGATGTCTGTATGTATTATATAGTCGACTGTGTACGACTAGGAGTCACAAATGCCTGACAAGGGTGTTAAAAGGGCATGAGTGGGGTGTTAGATAGGACATTATAAAAAAAATGTGTGATAGATACAATAGAACAATTATTACAAATATATGATGTCTGGATGTATTATATAGTTGATTGTGTATGACTGGGATGTTCCAAATGCCTGATTAGGGTGTTACAAGGGCATGACTGGGGTGTTACATGAAGACATTATAAATGAAGGTGTGATGGATACAATAGAACAATTATTACAAAGATATGATGTCTGTATGTATTATATAGTTGATTGTGTACGACTAGGAGTCACAAATGCCTGACTAGGGTGTTAATAGGGCATGAGTGGGGTGTTTGATAGGACGTTATTAATGAAGGTGTTATCGGTACAATACAACAATTATTACAAAGCTATGATGTCTGTATGTATTATATAGTTGATTGTGTGCGACTAGGAGTCACAAATGCCTGACTAGGGTGTTAAAAGGGCATGAGTGGGGTGTTAGATAGGACATTATAAAAAAAAATGTGTGATAGATACAATAGAACAATTATTTCAAAGATATGATGTCTGTATGTATTATATAGTTGATTGTGTATGACTGGGATGTCCCAAATGCTTCATTAGGGTGCTATGAGGGCATGACTGGGGTGTTAGATGAAGACATTATAAATGAAGGTGTGATAGATACAATAGAACAATTATTACAAAGATATGATGTCTGTATGTATTATATAGTTGATTGTGTTTGACTGGGATGTCCCAAATGCCTGATTAGGGTGTTACAAGGGCATGACTGGGGTGCTAGATGAAGACATTATAAATGTATGTGTGATAGATACAATAGAACAATTATTACAAAGATATGATGTCTGTATTTATTAGTTGATTGTGTATGACTGGGATGTCCCAAATGCCTCATTAGGGTGCTATGAGGGCATGACTGGGGTGTTAGATGAAGACATTATAAATGAAGGTGTTATTGATACAATAGAACATAGATTATAAAAATATGATGTCTGTGTGTATTATATAGTTGATTGTGTATGACTGGGATGTCCCAAATGCCTGACTAGGGTGCTATGAGGGCATGACTGGGGTGTTAGATGAAGACATTATAAATGAATGTGTGATAAATACAATAGAACAATTATTACAAATATATGATGTCTGTATGTATTATATAGTTGATTGTGTATGACTGGGATGTCCCAAATGACAGATTAAGGTGTTACAAGGGCATGACTGGGTTGTTATATGAAGACATTATAAAAGTATGTGTGATAGATACAATAGAACAATTATTACAAAGATATGATGTCTGTATGTATTATATAGTTGATTGTGTATGACTGGGATGTCCCAAATTCCTGACTAGGGTGTTATGAGGGCATGACTGGGGTGTTATATGAAGACATTATCAAAGAATGTGGGATAGATACAATAGAACAATTATTACAAAGATATAATGTCTGTATGTATTATATAGTTGATTGTGTATGACTGGGATGTCCCAAATGCCTGACTAGGGTGCTATTAGGGCATGACTGGGGTGTTAGATGAAAACATTATAAATGAAGGTGTGATCGATACAATAGAACAATGATTACAAAGATTAGATGTCTATATGTAATATATAGTTGATTGTGTATGACTGTGATGTCCAAAATGCCTGACTAGGGTGCTATGATGGCATGACTGGGGTGTTAGATGAAGACATTATAAATGAAGGTGTGATCGATACAATAGAACAAAGATTACAAAGATTAGATGTCTGTATGTATTATATAGTTGATTGTGTATGACTGGGATGTCCCAAATGCCTGACTAGGGTGCTATGAGGGCATGACTGGGGTGTTAGATGAAGACATTATAAATGAAGGTGTGATCGATACAATAGAACAATGATTACAAAGATATGATGTCTGTATGTATTATATAGTTGATTGTATACGACTAAGAGTCACAAATGCCTGACTAGGGTGTTAAAAGGGCATGAGTGGGGTGTTAGATAGGACATTATAAAAAAAATGTGTGATAGATACAATAGAACAACTATTACAAGGATAGGATGTCTGTATGTATTATATAGTTGATTGTGTATGACTGGGATGTCCCAAATGCCTCATTAGGGTGCTATGAGGGCCTGACTGGGGTGTTAGATGAAGACATTATAAATGAAGGTGTGATAGATACAATAGAACAATTATTACAAAGATATGATGTCTGTATGTATTATATAGTTGATTGTGTTTGACTGGGATGTCCCAAATGCCTGATTAGGGTGTTACAAGGGCATGACTGGGGTGCTAGATGAAGACTTTATAAATGAATGTGTGATAGATACAATAGAACAATTATTACAAAGATATGATGTCTGTATGTATTATATAGTTGATTGTGTATGACTGGGATGTCCCAAATGCCTGATTAAGGAGTTACAAGGGCATGACTGGCGTGTTAGATGAAGACATTATAAATGAAGGTGTGATTGATACGATAGAACAATTATTACAAAGGTATGATGTCTGAATGTATTATATAGTTGATTGTGTACGACTAGGATGTCACAAATTCCTGACTAGGGTGTTACAAGGGCATGACTGGGGTGTTATATGAAGACATTATAAAAGAATGTGGGATTGATACAATAGAACAATTATTACAAAGATATGATGTCTGTATGTATTATATAGTTGATTGTGTATGACTGGGATGTCCCAAATGCCTGACTAGGGTGCTATGAGGGCATGACTGGGGTGTTAGATGAAGACATTATAAATGGAGGTGTGATCGATACAATAGAACAATGATTACAAAGATATGATGTCTGTATGTATTATATAATTGATTGTATACGACTAAGAGTCACAAATGCCTGACTAGGGTGTTAAAAGGGCATGAGTGGGGTGTTAGATAGGACATTATAAAAAAATGTGTGATAGATACAATAGAACAACTATTAAAAGGATAGGATGTCTGTATGTATTATATAGTTGGTTGTGTATGACTGAGATGTCCCAAATGCCTGATTGGGGTGTTACAAGGGCATGACTAGGGTGTTAGATGAAGACATTATAAATGAAGGTGTGATAGATACAATAGAACAATTATTACAAAGATATGATGTCTGAATGTATTATATAGTTGATTGTGTATGACTGGGATGTCCCAAATGCCTGATTAGGGTGTTACAAGGGCATGACTGGGTTGTTAAATTAAGACATTATAAATGAAGGTGTGATAGATACAATAGAACAATTATTACAAAGGTATGATGTCTGAATGTATTATATAGTTGATTGTGTATGACTGGGGTGTCCCAAATGCCTGACTAGGGTGCTATGAGGGCATGACTGGGGTGTTAGATGAAGACATTATTAATGAAGGTGTGATCGATACAATAGAACAAGTATTACAAAGATATGATGTCTGTATGTATTATATAGTCGATTGTGTACGACTAGGATTCACAAATGCCTGACTAGGGTGTTAAAAGGGCATGAGTGGGGTGTTAGATAGGACATTATAAAAAAAATGTGTGATAGATACAATAGAACAATTATTACAAATATATGATGTCTGTATGTATTATATAGTTGATTGTGTATGACTGGGATGTCCCAAATGCCTGATTAGGGTGCTATGAGGGCATGACTGGCGTGTTAGTTTAAGACATTATCAATGAAGGTGTGATCGATACAATAGAACAATGATTACAAAGATATGATGTCTGGATGTATTATATAGTTGCTTCTGTATGACTGGGATGTCCCAAATGCCTGATTAGGGTGTTACAAGGGCATGACTGGGGTGTTACATGAGGACATTATAAATGAAGGTGTGATGGATACAATAGAACAATTATTACAAAGATATGATGTCTGTATGTATTATATAGTTGATTGTGTACGACTAGGAGTCACAAATGCCTGACTAGGGTGTTAATAGGGCATGAGTAGGGTGTTTGATAGGACATTATTAATGAAGGTGTTATCGGTACAATAGAACAATTATTACAAAGATATGATGTCTGTATGTATTATATAGTTGATTGTGTGCGATTAGGAGTCACAAATGCCTGACTAGGGTGTTAAAAGGGCATGAGTGGGGTGTTAGATAGGACATTATAAAAAAAATGTGTGATAGATACAATAGAACAATTATTTCAAAGATATGATGTCTATATGTATTATATAGTTGATTGTGTATGACTTGGATGTCCCAAATGCCTCATTAGGGTGCTATGAGGGCATGACTGGGGTGTTAGATGAAGACATTATAAATGAAGGTGTGATAGATTCAATAAAACAATTATTACAAAGATATGATGTCTGTATGTATTATATAGTTGATTGTGTTTGACTGGGATGTCCCAAATGCGTGCTTAGGGTGTTACAAGGGCATGACTGGGGTGCTAGATGAAGACATTATAAATGAATGTGTGATAGATACAATAGAACAATTATTACAAAGATATGATGTCTGTATGTATTATATAGTTGATTGTGTATGACTGGGATGTCCCAAATGCCTGATTAAGGAGTTACAAGGGCATGACTGGGGTGTTAGATGAAGACATTATAAATGAAGGTGTGATAGATACAATAAAACAATTATTACAAAGGTATGATGTCTGAATGTATTATATAGTTGATTGTGTACGACTAGGATGTCACAAATTCCTGACTAGGGTGTTACAATGGCATGACTGGGGTGATAGATGAATACATTATAAAAGGAGGTGTGATAGATACAATAGAACAATTATTACAAAGATATGATGTCTGTATGTATTATATAGTTGATTGTGTATGACTGGGATGTCCCAAATGCCTGACTAGGGTGCTATGAGGGCATGACTGGGGAGTTAGATGAAGACATTATAAATGAAGGTGTGATCGATACAATAGAACAATTAATACAAAGATATGATGTCTGTATGTATTATATAGTTGAATGTGTACGACTAGGAGTCACAAATGCCTGACTAGGGTGTTAAAAGGGCATGAGTGGGGTGTTAGATAGGACATTATAAAAAAAACTGTGTGATAGATACAATAGAACAATTATTACAAAGATATGATGTCTGTATGTATTATATAGTTGATTGTGTATGACTGGGATGTCCCAAATGCCTGACTAGGATGCTATGAGGGCATGACTGGGACGTTAGTTGAAGACATTATCAATGAAGGTGTGATCGATACAATAGAACAATTTTACAAAGATATGATGTCTGTATGTATTATATAGTTGATTGTGTATGACTGGGATATCCCAAATGCCTGATTAGGGTGTTACAAGGGCATGACTGGGGTGTTAGATGAAGACATTATAAATGAAGGTGTGATAGATACAATAGAACAATTATTACAAAGATATGATGTCTGTATGTATTATATAGTTGATTGTGTATGACTGGGATGTCCCAAATGCCTGATTAGGGTGTAACAAGGGCATGACTGGGGTGTTAGATGAAGACATTATAAATGAAGGTGTGATAGATACAATAGAACAATTATTACAAAGATATGATGTCTGTATGTATTATATAGTTGATTGTGTACGACTAGGATTCACAAATGCCTGACTAGGGTGTTAAAAGGGCATGAGTGGGGTGTTAGATAGGACATTATAAAAAAAATGTTTGATAGATACAATAGAACAATTATTACAAAGATATGATGTCTATATGTATTATATAGTTGATTGTGTATGACTGGGATGTCCTAAATGCCTGACTAGGGTGCTATGAGGGCATGACTGGGGTGTTAGATGAAGACATTATAAATGAAGGTGTGATCGATACAATAGAACAATTATTACAAAGATATGATGTCTGTATGTATTATATAGTTGATTGTGTACGACTAGAAGTCACAAATGCCTGACTAGGGTGTAAAAAGGGCATGAGTGGTGTGCTAGATAGGACATTATAAAAAAAAATGTGTGATAGATACAATAGAACAATTATTACAACGATATGATGTCTGTATGTATTTTATAGTTGATTGTCTATGACTTGGATGTCCCAAATGCCTGATTAGGGTGTTACAAGGGTATGACTGGGGTGTTAGATGAAGACATTATAAATGAAGGTGTGATAGATACAATAGAACAATTATTACAAAGATATGATTGTCTGAATGTTTGATATGGTTGATTGTGTACGACTGGGATGTCCCAAATGCCTGATTAGGGTGTTGTAAAGGATGACTGGGGTGTTAGATGAAGACATCATAAATGAAGGTGTGATAGATACAATAGAACAATTATTACAAAGATATGATGTCTGTATGTATTAAATGGTTGATTGTATATGACTGGGATGTCCCAAATGCCTTACTAGGGTGCTATGAGGGCATGACTGGGGTGTTAGATGAAGACATTATAAATGAAGGTGTGATAGATACAATAGAACAGTTATTACAAAGATATGATGTCTTTATGGATTATCAAGTTGATTGTGTATGACTAGGATGTCACAAATGCAAGACTAGGGTGTTTTATCATATTTTAAACTAGATACCCCAATGATGATTGTGGTCAAGTTTGGTTTAATTCGGCCCAGTAGTTTCAGAGGAGAAGATTTTTGTAAAAGTTAACGACGACGGACGACGACAACGACGGACGACGGACGCCAAGTGATGGGAAAAGCTCACTTGGCCCTTTAGGTGAGCTAAAAAAGAGACATAGGGATCCTACATTCTGACGTTGTCATCCACAACTACTGACCATGTGGTTAAAGTTTTTAAAATTATAATGACTTTCTTAAACTGTCCTGAATTTCTGCCAAACTGGGACAGAAACTTGTTAATGACCATAAGATAGTATCTAGGAGTAAATTTGAAAAAAAAATATACTGTTTTTTTCATATTTAACTAAAGTGAACATATATTTTTCTGCCACGAAGCATTTCATTCACTCACCTGTTTAGGATCATAAAAATATCAAGAATAAAATTTTGTAAAATTTTTTCATTTTTTCCGTATTTTTTTCCTTATAAATCGACTTAGTTTTTCTCCTAGGAAACATAACATTCACTCTGCGTTTAAAGTCTTTAAACTTTTAATAATTTTCTAAAACTATCTTGTAATTATACTGGACTTGGCCAAAAGCTTGTTTATGATCTGTAGCTATTACCTAGCAGAACATTTTTGTTCCTGGTTTGCTGTATTTTACTTATAAATTGACTTAGTTTTTCTTCCAGTTAGCATTACATACAGTCTTCAGTTAAAAGTTTTTAGAACATTTATTTGATTCAAAATCTATCCTGAATTTTTACCAAACTTCTTACAATCAAAAGATACCCTATAGCTGTTTATTTTATTTTTTTGGGGTGGGGGTTATTTTTGCTTTTTTTGGAGAGCCTACTTTTGTTATTTTTTTAATTCTTTATTGAAAAGCACTTTACACCCATATGGGCCAATGGCTTAAAACATGATACATAATATACAATTTACATATATAAAACAATGAAAATAAACGATGTAGACACTTTGAACTATACTCCTTGTCTTTCTTTAAATCAATATATATATATATAAGAGATTCAAATTATATCAAGGACTCCCTGTCCTCGGTCTTAGTGACTTTTTTAAGAAGGAGCCTAATTTGCAAGTGTCCTGTTTTGTTTCAGGATTGAGGATATGTTTTAATTTATCTATATCATTTAAGTTATTATATTTATTTTCATTTAATAGTTATAGTGTCTGTCGGTTGGTCAATAACAGTATAAGCTTAGTTTTTTACAACATAAACAGCTAGAAGCTCTAAAGAGCCTGTGTCTCTCACCTGTATTGACTGATGCTTTGGAAATCATGTAAAATAAGGTTAAAATCATAGTTTATAGTATTAGATATAATAATATCTAAGATAATAGCTAAAAACTGCAAAATTTCGGTACAAGTAATAGCTTTTCTCAAAAAGCTTGTCCCTTTTTCTCGCTTATTACGCTGTAAAATGATTTTTAATTTTGTACACTCATAGGACAAAAGTGAGTTCTCATTCCAAAACTGTTCTACCATTTTACTAAAATCGATATGTACAAAAATATATTACTAATTCTAATATGACGTGTTTCTTTCACTTTGTATACAAAAAATCTATACTTATGATATACATAATAATGGCTGTAACAATATACTTCCCATGTAAATCCACATTAATTGGGACATATTTGCAAACCCTTTGCCGATTTAATTGTTTTAAAAATTGAAATTAAATAAAGATATAATAACTTTTATTATTGCACCCCAACAGGTGACGTATTGTTATTCAACGTTTCTTTTTATTTTTTTATGTCACCCTGACGGAAAAAATTGTTATTGTACGATTCTTTTTTTAATTTTTATTATTGAACACGTTTTTGTCCAGACTATTTCTCAGAATTGTATGGACCAATTATGATGGAACTTTACTATAATGTTAACCCTCTTGATGCCAGATTTAAAAAAAAAGTTTAATTGAGATATAATATAAATGATTAAAGACCGTGCACTCTTAATCTAGATGTTTGAAGCAAGCATAGGTCATCATATATACGTCTTAAAATTTCAAAGTGTCGGCATTTCACAAAAATTAACGAAATTGAGCTAATTGTTGGTGCATCTGAAAGATAATGTAAAAGCCTTAAGGATAATACCATAATTCAATGAACAAATAAGTTTTTTTCATAGAAAAATATATCATTAAAGTTTATGTATGCAGGGAAATGCATACTTAAACCCCGTGCCTACTTTGGTGAAATGCTGACTTATACGTAATTAAGAAATGTATCGGTTGTTCTAAAAATAGAATAATCTAAAAATATGCAATTCTACTTTCTACTTACAATATAGTATCTGTGTAAGACGATGATAATCCAACATCTTTTCGCCCTAGGGACCAAACTGAGCATATCATTGGTCTATACAAGGTGTCATTTTCATCGTAAAGGCCTTGGCTAACTTTATGGGTAGTTGCCTTTATGTTGGTCTTCTAGGCTTTTATGATGGTTTATCGTGTTTTCCGCTTAATGAAGCACGTATTTATATTGAAAAACACATGTTAAAGTTAGCCAAGGCCTTTACGATGGAAATGACACCTTGTAAAGACCAATAATATAGTCAGTTTGGTCCCTAGGGTGAAAAGATCCGGGGTTGGTATGGTCAATACTGGAGTCTGGATTTTAAAATTGGGGATACGGGTCGATTAAACATTTGGTTGGCCTATGTTCCCATATTTTAGTATAAATACAGATTCAGGCATGTAGTAGACACCCTAAGCATTAGTTTGAGCTAGAATATACTCCAATGGCATGCCTGGGCGGCGCTGGGGAAGATTTTCACTCTTATGGGTAGTTGCCTTTATGTTGGTTTTCTAGACCTTTATGATGGTTTACCGTGTTTTCCGCTTAATGAAGCACCTATTTATATTGAAAAAAAAACATGTGAAAGTTAGCCAAGGCCTTTGCGATGAAAATGACACCTTGAATAGACCAATAATATGTTCTGTTTGGTCCCTAGGGTGAAAAGATCCGGGGTTGGTACGGTCAATATTGGCGTCTGGCTATCAAAATTGGGGGTAAGGGTCGATTAAATATTTTTTTGGCTTACGGTCACATATTTGAGTATAGGTAAAGATTCAACCATGTAGTAGACACCCTAAGCTTTAGTCTGAACTATACTATTCCTCTATGCCTTACCTAAGCGGTGCTGGAGGGAGATTTTAACTCTTGTCGGTAGTTGGCTTTATGTTGGTTTTCTAAGCTTTTATGATGGTTTAATGTGTTTTCGGCTAAATGAAGCACCTATTTATTTTGAAAACACATGTTATAGATAGCCAAGGCCTTTACGATGAAAATGACACCTTGTATAGACCAATAATATGCTCAGTTTGGTCCCTAGGGTGAAAAATTCCTGGGTTGGTATGATCAATATTGGCGTCAAGCTATCCAAATTGGGGGTAAAGGTCGAATAAATATTTTGTTGACCTACGTCCACATATTTTAGTATAAATAGAGATTTAGGCATGTAGTAGACACCCTTAGCATTAGTTTGAGCTATAATATACCCCAATGGCATGCCTGGGCGGTGCTGGGGGAAGATTTTCACTCTTATGGGTAGTTGGCTTTACGTTGGTCTTCTAGGCTTTTATGATGGTTTATCGTGTTTTCCGCTTAATGAAGCACGTATTAATATTGAAAAACACATGTTAAATTTAGCCAAGGCCTTTACGATGGAAATGACACCTTGAATAGACCAATAATATGCTCACTTTGGTCCCTAGGGTGAAAAGATCCGGGGTTGGTATGGTCAATATTTGCGTCTGGATTTTAAAATTGGGGGTAAGGGTCGATTAAACATTTTGTTGGCCTATGTCCACATTTTTTAGTATAAAGAAAGATTCAGGCATGTAGTAGACACCCTGAACATTAGTTTGAACTAGAATATACCCCAATGGCACACCTGGGCGGTGCTGGAGGAAAATTTTAACTCTTATGGGTGGTTGCCTCTATGTTGGTTTTCTAGGATTTTATGATGGTTTATCGGGTTTTCCGCTTAATGAAGCACCTATTTATATTGAAAAAAAACATGATGAAGCTAGCCAAGGCCTTTACGATGAAAATGACACCTTGAATAGACCAATAATATGCTCAGTTTGGTCCCTAGGGTGAAAAGTTCCGGGGTTGGTACGGTCAATATTGGCGTCTGGCTATCAAAATTTGGCGTAAGGGTCGATTAAATATTTTTTTGGCTTACGGTCACATATTTGAGTAAAGATAAAGATTCGAGTATGTAGTAGACACCCTAAGCTTTAGTCTGAGCTATACTATACCCCTATGCCTTGCCTAAGCGGTGCTGGGGGAGATTTTAACTCTTGTGGGTAGTTGCCTTTATGTTGTTTTTTTAGGCTTTTATGATGGTTTAATGTGTTTTTGGCTAAACGAAGCACCTATTTATGTTGGAAACACATGTTATAATTAGCAAAGGCTTTAACGATAAAAATGACACCTTGTATAGACTAATAATATGCTCAGTTTAGTCCCTAGGGTGAAAAATCCTTGGTTGGTATGGTCAATATTGGCGTCTGGATATTAAAATTGGGGGTAGGGGCCGATTAAATATTTTTTTGGCCTATGTCCACATATTTTAGTATAAATACAGATTCGGGCATGTAGTAGACACCCTAAGCATTAGTTTGAGCTAAAATATTCCCAAATGGCATGCCTGGGCGGTGCTAAGGGAAGGTTTACACTCTATGTGTAGTTGCCTTTTTGTTGGTTTTTCCAGGCTTTTATGATGGTTTCATGTGTATTCCGGTGAAGGAAGCACCTATTTCTGTTGGAAACACATCTTAAAGTTAGCCAAGGCCTTGACGATGAAAATGACACCTAGAATAGACCAATAATATCTTCAGTTTGGTCCCTAGGGCGAAAAGATATGGGGTTGGTATGGTCAATACTGGCGTCTGGATATTAAAATTGGGGGTAGGGGTCGATTAAATATTTTGTTGGCCTATGTTCCGATATTTTAGTATAAATACAGATTCAGGCATGTAGTAGACACCCTAAGCATTAGTTTGAGCTAGAATATAACCCTATGGAATGCCTGGGCGGCGCTGGGGGGAGATTTTCACTCTGATGGATAGTTGCCTTTATGTTGGTTTTCTAGACTTTTATGATGCTTTATCGTGATTTCCGCTTAATGAAACACCTATTTATGTTGGAAAACACATGTGAAAGTTAGCCAAGGCCTTTACGATGGAAAAGACACTTTGAAACGACCAATAATATGCTCAATTTGGTCCCTAGGGTGAAACGATCCGCGGAAAGTATGGTCAATATTGGCGTCTTAATATTAAAATTGGTTGGTAGGGTTCGATTAAATATTTTTGTTGGCTTACATTGACATATTTTCTTATAAGTAAAGGTTCAGGAATTTAGTAAAAACTCTTAGCATTCGTTTGAGTTATAATATACCCCAATGGCATGCCTGTGCGGTGCTGGGGGAGATTTTTACTCTGATGGGTAGTTGCCTTTATGTTGCTTTTCTTGGCTTTTATGATGAGTTATCGTGTTTTTCGCTTAATGAATCACCTATTTATGTTGGAAAACACATCTTAAAGTTAGCCAAGGCCTTTTTGATGAAAATGACACCTTGTATAAACCAATAATATGATCAGTTTGGTCCCTAGGGTTAAAAGATCTGGGTTAGTATGGTCAATAATGGCGTCTGGCCTTCCAAATAAGGGCAAGGGTCGACTAAACATTTTGTTGGCCTCCGTCCACATATTTTAGTGTAAATAAAGATTCTGGCATGTAGAAGACTCCCTTAGCATTAGTTTGAGCTATAATATATACCCAACAGCATGCCTGGGCGGTGCTTGTGGAAGATTTTCACTCTTATGGGTAGTTGCCTTTATGTTGATTTTCTAAGCTTTTATGATGGTTTATCGTGTTTTCCGCTTAATGAAGCACCTACTTATATTGAAAAACACATGTTAAAGTTAGCAAAGGCTTTTAAAATGAAAATGACACCTTGAATAGATCAAAAATATGCTCAGTTTGGTCCCTAGGGTGAAAAGATCCCGGGTAAATATTGCCAATAATGGCGTCAGGCTGTCCAAATTGGGGGTAAGGGTCGATTAAACATTATGTTGGCCTCTGTCCACATCTCTTAGTATAAATACAGATTCTGGCATGTAGTAGACACCCTAAGCATTAGTTTGAGCTAGAATATACTCCAATGGAATGCCTGGGCGGTGCTGGGGGAAGATTTTCACTCTTATGGGTAGTTGCCTTTATTTTGGTTTTCTAGGCTTTTATGATGCTTTATCGTGATTTCCGCTTAATGAAGCACCGATTTATATTGAAAAACACATGTTAAGGTTAGCCAAGGCCTTTGCAATGAAAACAACACCTTGTATAGACCAATAATATGCTCAGTTTGGTCCCTAGGGTGAAACGATCCGCGGGTAAGTATGGTCAATATTGGCGTCTTAATATTAAAATTGGTTGGTAGGGTTCGATTAAATATTTTTGTTGGCTTACATTGACATACACTACAAACTGCTCAGAGTCTGAATTGACCAGTTTTTGTGCTCGACCAGTAAAATCGAGCACACATTTTACTTGACTAGTCTCGACATTGTCTCGACTGTACTTAACTGTACTTAAGTGTACTCGACTAGGTCTCGACTTTACTTAATTAGTCTGATTCAGTACTTGATGATCTTTGTGTAGTCTGAAATGGTCTTGACCAAGGCTCGACCTGTCTCGACCTGTCTTGACTAGTCTCGACCTGTCTCGACTAGTCTTGACCTTCAAATTTAGTTTTGACTGGTGAAAATCAGCCCATCTAACTAAATTAAATATTGAGCTTATAAAATTCAAGCTTATTAGGTAGTTTGATTTATTGCTGTCAAATGAAAGAATTTAATTTTACAATAGGTAAAAATAAAAATTATTATATAAATTCAGATAGGCATCTTTATTTTTTTTTTTAGCTTTTTCAAATCATCTTGGATTTTCATCAAACTATGCAGCTATTTCAGAGATATATTAAGCTTACTGAATCCCATGTCATTTACTTTTTTGTTGTATTGCTGTAAAATTTAAGAATTAAAGTAATCTTGGTAAAAAAAAGCTAGGATTTGCAATTCGGACAAAATAGAGATAGTACACTTTAATTTTTTTAATAACTTTTTTCAAATCAACTTGGATTTTCTTCAAACTATGTAGCTATCTTAGATATATATTAAGCTTACTAAATCCCTGGTCATTTTTTTTTTTTTTTTTGTATTGCTGTCAAAATCAAGAATTAAATTAATCTAGGTAAAAAAAAATAGAATTTTCAGTTCGGACAAAATAGAGATAGTACACTTTAATTTTTTTAATAACTTTTTCAAATCAACTTGGATTTCCATCAAACTATGTAGCTATCTTACATATATATTAAGCTTACTGAATCCCAGGTCATTTTATTTTTTGTTGTATTGCTGTCAAATTCAAGAATTAAATTAATCTAGGTAAAAATAGCTAGAATTTGCAGTTCGGATGAAATAGAGATTGTACACTTTAATTTTTTTAATAACTTTTTCAAATCAACTTGGATGTTCATCAAACTATACAGCTTTCTTACATATATATTAAGCTTACTGAATCCTGTATCAATTAGTTATTTGTTGTATTGCTGTAAAATTTAACAATTAAAGTTATCTTGGTAAAAAAAGCTAGGATTTGCAATTCGGTCAAAATAGAGATAGTACACTTTAATTTTTTTAATAACTTTTTCAAATCAACTTGGATTTTCATCAAATTATGTAACTATCTTAGATATATATTAAGCTTACTAAATCCCTGGTCATTTTTTTTTGTATTGCTGTCAAAATCAAGAATTAAATTAATCTAGGTAAAAAAAAATAGAATTTGCAGTTCAGACAAAATAGAGATAATACACTTTAATTTTTTTAATAACTTTTTCAAATCAACTTGGATTTTCATCAAACCATGTAGCTAATTTAGATATATATTAAGCTTACTGATTCCCAGGTCATTTTATTTTTTGTTGTATTGCTGTCAAATTCAAGAATTAAAGTAATCTTGGTAAAAAAAAGCTAGGATTTGCAATTCGGACAAAATAGAGATAGTACACTTTAATTTTTTTAATAACTTTTTCAAATCAACTTGGATTTTCATCAAATTATGTAGCTATCTTAGATATATATTAAGCTTACTAAATCCCTGGTCATTTTGTTTTTGTCTTGCTGTCAAAATCAAGAATTATATTAATCTAGGTAAAAAAAAATAGAATTTGCAGTTCGGACAAAATAGAGATAATACACTTTAATTTTTTTAATAACTTTTTCAAATCAACTTGGATTTTTATCAAACTATGTAGCTATCTTAGATATATATTAAGCTTACTAAATCCCTGGTCATTTTTTTTTTTTTTTTGTATTGCTGTCAAAATCAAGAATTAAATTAATCTAGGTAAAAAAAAATAGAATTTTCAGTTCGGACAAAATAGAGATAGTACACTTTAATTTTTTTAATAACTTTTTCAAATCAACTTGGATTTCCATCAAACTATGTAGCTATCTTACATATATATTAAGCTTACTGAATCCCAGGTCATTTTATTTTTTGTTGTATTGCTGTCAAATTCAAGAATTAAATTAATCTAGGTAAAAATAGCTAGAATTTGCAGTTCGGATGAAATAGAGATCGTACACTTTAATTTTTTTAATAACTTTTTCAAATCAACTTGGATGTTCATCAAACTATACAGCTGTCTTACATATATATTAAGCTTACTGAATCCTGTATCAATTAGTTATTTGTTGTATTGCTGTAAAATTTAACAATTAAAGTTATCTTGGTAAAAAAAGCTAGGATTTGCAATTCGGTCAAAATAGAGATAGTACACTTTAATTTTTTTAATAACTTTTTCAAATCAACTTGGATTTTCATCAAATTATGTAACTATCTTAGATATATATTAAGCTTACTAAATCCCTGGTCATTTTTTTTTGTATTGCTGTCAAAATCAAGAATTAAATTAATCTAGGTAAAAAAAAAATAGAATTTGCAGTTCAGACAAAATAGAGATAATACACTTTAATTTTTTTAATAACTTTTTCAAATCAACTTGGATTTTCATCAAACCATGTAGCTAATTTAAATATATATTAAGCTTACTGATTCCCAGGTCATTTTATTTTTTGTTGTATTGCTGTCAAATTCAAGAATTAAAGTAATCTTGGTAAAAAAAAGCTAGGATTTGCAATTCGGACAAAATAGAAATAGTACACTTTAATTTTTTTAATAACTTTTTCAAATCAACTTGGATTTTCATCAAATTATGTAGCTATCTTAGATATATATTAAGCTTACTAAATCCCTGGTCATTTTGTTTTTGTCTTGCTGTCAAAATCAAGAATTATATTAATCTAGGTAAAAAAAAATAGAATTTGCAGTTCGGACAAAATAGAGATAATACACTTTAATTTTTTTAATAACTTTTTCAAATCAACTTGGATTTTTATCAAACTATGTAGCTATCTTAGATATATATTAAGCTTACTAAATCCCTGGTCATTTTTTTTTTTTTTTTTGTATTGCTGTCAAAATCAAGAATTAAATTAATCTAGGTAAAAAAAAATAGAATTTTCAGTTCGGACAAAATAGAGATAGTACACTTTAATTTTTTTAATAACTTTTTCAAATCAACTTGGATTTCCATCAAACTATGTAGCTATCTTACATATATATTAAGCTTACTGAATCCCAGGTCATTTTATTTTTTGTTGTATTGCTGTCAAATTCAAGAATTAAATTAATCTTGGTAAAAATAGCTAGAATTTGCAGTTCGGATGAAATAGAGATCGTACATTTTTATTTTTTTAATAACTTTTTCAAATCAACTTGGATGTTCATCAAACTAAAGAGCTGTCTTACATATATATTAAGCTTACTGAATCCTGTATCAATTAGTTATTTGTTGTATTGCTGTAAAATTTAACAATTAAAGATATCTTGGTAAAAAAAAGCTAGGATTTGCAATTCGGTCAAAATAGAGATAGTACACTTTAATTTTTTTAATAACTTTTTCAAATCAACTTGGATTTTCATCAAATTATGTAACTATCTTAGATATATATTAAGCTTACTAAATCCCTGGTCATTTTTTTTTTGTATTGCTGTCAAAATCAAGAATTAAATTAATCTAGGTAAAAAAAAATAGAATTTGCAGTTCGGACAAAATAGAGATAATACACTTTAATTTTTTTAATAACTTTTTCAAATCAACTTGGATTTTCATCAAACCATGTAGCTAATTTAGATATATATTAAGCTTACTGATTCCCAGGTCATTTTATTTTTTGTTGTATTGCTGTCAAATTCAAGAATTAAAGTTATCTTGGTAAAAAAAAAGCTAGGATTTGCAATTCGGACAAAATAGAGATAGTACACTTTAATTTTTTTAATAACTTTTTCAAATCAACTTGGATTTTCATCAAATTATGTAGCTATCTTAGATATATATTAAGCTTACTAAATCCCTGGTCATTTTGTTTTTGTCTTGCTGTTAAAATCAAGAATTATATTAATCTAGGTAAAAAAAAATAGAATTTGCAGTTCGGACAAAATAGAGATAATACACTTTAATTTTTTTAATAACTTTTTCAAATCAACTTGGATGTTCATCAAACTATGCAGCTATCTTACATATATATTAAGCTTACTGAATCCTGTATCAATTAGTTATTGGTTGTATTGCTGTAAAATTTAAGAATTAAAGTTATCTTGGTAAAAAAAAAGCTAGGATTTGCAATTCGGTCAAAATAGAGATAGTACACTTTAATTTTTTTAATAACTTTTTCAAATCAACTTGGATTTTCATCAAACTCTACAACTATCTTTGCAATATATTGATCTTACTGAATCATAGGTTGTTATTCAGTTTTGTGTATTTCTGTCAAATTTAATTAATCTAGGTAAAAAAGCTGCGATATTAGAAATACATCTTTCCTCATATTTGGGAAAAAGTATATATAATTATTTAATAATTTATTCCTTTTAATATATATTATATAAATATATCAAATAGTGATGAAACATTAAAGAAATTATTAAAATAGTTTTTCTGATTTGTGGTGATTTAAAAAGCAATACCTTTTGCTTGGGGCAAACTTATTAAAAAGATCACATCTACCAGTGTTTTAAATTCTAAATAACATTAATCAAAGTTGCAACATCCTGTTAAATCTAAATCGCAAGGCTTTTTTAATTTACTAGATAAGTAATACACGAGTTTAAGAAAAGAAGGGCTTTCTTTTTACCTGTAAAACTCACATGTACTGATGTAATTAAACCATGTATAGTGCCATGTCATTAAATTTGACCAAAATAATATTTTAAGATTTGATTTAAATAAAGTTTTACTGTAACTTTGAAACACATTTCTTTTTTTAAAAGGTTATCAAGGATTGTTATGAAAGTTCATGATATTAAATTTTTGTTTTAACAAAAAAAAGGTGTCTATTTGGTTTAAGCTGATTTGAAAAAAATTATGAAGTCTTAAAAAAGACACTTTTTTGTTGTTGTTAAAACAAAAATTTAATATCATTTAATATATCAGGAAAGATATATTTCTAATACCGTAGCTTTTTGACCTACATCAATTAAATTCTTAAATTTGACAGAAGTACACAAAACTAAATAAAAACCTATGAATCAGTAAGATCAATATATGGCAAAGATAGTTGTAGAGTTTGATGAACATCCAAGTTGAATTGAAAAAGTTGTGAAAAAAATTAAAGTGTTCTATTTTTTTACCTGGATTAATTTAATTTTTAAATTTTATAGCAATACAACAAAAAACTAAATTACATGGGATTCAGTAAGCTTGATATATATCTGAAATAGCTGCATAGTTTGATGAAAATCCAAGTTGATTTGAAAAAGTTATAAAAAAAATTAAAGATGCCTATTTGAATTTATATAATAATTTTTATTTTTACCTATTGTAAAATTAAATTCTTTCATTTGACAGCAATAAATCAAACTACCTTATAAGCTTGAATTTTGTAAGATCAATATTTAATTTAGTTAGATGGGCTGATTTACACCAGTCAAAACTAAATTTGAAGGTCAAGACTTGTCGAGACAGGTCGAGACAGGTTGAGCCTTGGTCAAGACCATTTCAGACTACACAAAGATCATCAAGTACTGAATCAGACTAATTAAGTAAAGTCGAGACCTAGTCGAGTACACTTAAGTACAGTTAAGTACAGTCGAGACGATGTCGAGACTAGTCAAGTAAAATGTGTGCTCGATTTTACTGGTCGAGCACAAAAACTGGTCAATTCAGACTCTGAGCAGTTTGTAGTGATATTTTATTATAAGTAAAGGTTCAGGCATGTAGTAGACACTCTTAGCATTCGTTTGAGCTATAATATACCCCAATGGCATGCCTGTGTGGTGCCTGGGGGGGAGAGATTTTTACTCTGATGGGTAGTTGCCTTTATGTTGGTTTTCTTGGCTTTTATGATGATTTATCGTGTTTTTTGCTTAATGAAGCACCTATTTATGTTGGGAAACACATCTTAAAGTTAGCCAAGGCCTTTATGATGAAAATGACACCTTGTATAAACCAATAATATGATCAGTTTGGTCCCTAGGGTGAAAAGTTCCGGGGTTGATATGGTCAATATTGGCGTCTGGCTATCCAAATTGGGGGTAAGGGGTCGATTAAATATTTGTTTGGCCTATGTTCCGATATTTTAGTATAAATACAGATTCAGGCATGAAGTAGACACCCTAAGCATTAGTTTGAGCTAGAATATAACCCTATGGCATGCCTGGGCGGCGATGGGGAAGATTTTCACTCTTATGGATAGTTGCCTTTATGTTGGTTTTCTAGACTTTTATGATGCTTTATCGTGATTTCCGCTTAATGAAGCACCTATTTATATTGAAATACACATGTTAAAGTTAGCCAAGGCCTTTGCAATGAAAACAACACCTTGTATAGACCAATAATATCCTCAGTTTGGTCCCTAGGGTTAAACGATCCGGGATTGATATAGTCAATATTGGCGTCTGGCTATCCAAATTTGGGGTAGGGGTCGATTAAATAATTTTTGGGCTTAAACATATTTTGTTATAAGTAAAGATTCGAGCATGTAGTAGACACCCTTATCATTAGTTTGAGCTATAATATACCCAAATGGCATGCCTGGGCGGTGCTGGGGGGAGATTTTCACTCTTATGGGTAGTTGCCTTTCTCTTGGTTTTCTAGGCTTTTACTATGGTTTATCGTCTTTTTGGCTTAATGAAGCACCTATTTAAATAAAAAAAAACACATGTCAAAGTTACCCAGGACCTTTACGATGAAAATGACACCTTGTATGTATATACCAATGATATGCTCAGTTTGGTTCCTAGGGTGAAAAGATCCAGGGTCAATATTGTCAATAATGGCATCAGGCTGTCCAAATTGGGGGTAAGGGTCGATTTAACATTTTGTTAGCCTACGGCCACATATCTTAGTATATATAAAGATAGGCATGAAGTAGACACCCTGAGCAGTAGTTTGAGCAAGAATATACCCAAATGGCATGCCTGGGCGGTGCTGGGGGAAGATTTTCACTCTTATGGGTAGTTGCCTTTATGTTGGTTTTCCAGACTTTTATGATGGTTTATCGTGTTTTCCGCTAAATGAAGCACCTATTTATATTGAAAAACACATGTTAAAATCAGCCAAGGCCTTTACGATGAAAATGACACCTTGTATAGACCAATTATATTCTCAGTTTGGTCCCTAGGGTGAAAAAATCCAGGTTTCGTATGGTCAATATTGGTGTCAGGCTATTCAAATTGGGGGTAAGGGTCGAATAAACATTTTGTTGGCTTACGTTCACATATTTTCGTATAATACAGATTCAGGCATGTAGTAGACACCCTAAACCTTAGTTTTACGCTGAAATAATCCCAAATGGCATGCCTGGGCGGTGCTAGGGGAAAGTTTTCACTCTTTGGGTAGTTGCCTTAATGTTGGTTTTCCAGGCTTTTATGATGGTTTAATGTGTTTTCCGCTAAATGAAGCACCTATTTATGTTGGAAACACATCTTAGAGTTGGCGAAGGCCTTTACGATGAAAATGACATCTTGTACAGACCAATAATATGATCAGTTTGGTCCCTAGGGTGAAAAGATCCGGGGTTGGTATGGTCAATAATGGCGTCAGGCTATCCAAATTGGGGGTAAGGGTCGAATAAACATTTTGTTGGCCTACGTCCACATATTTTAGTAAAAATAAAGACTCAGGCATGTAGTAGACACCCTAAATATTAGTTTGAGCTAGAATATACCCCAATGGCATGCCTGGGCGGTGCTGGGGGAAGATTTGAATTCTTATGTGTAGTTGTCTTTCTTTCGGTTTTCTAGGCTTTTTGATGGTTTATAGTGTTTTCCGCTTAATGAAGCACCTATTTTTATTGAAAAACACATGTTAAAGTTAGCCAAGGCCTTTACGATGAAAATAACACCTTGTATAGACCAATAATATGTTCAGTTTGGTCCCTAGGGTGAAAAGATCCGGGGTTGGTATGGTCAATAATTGCGCCAGGCTATCCAAATTGGGGGTAAGGGTCGAATAAACATTTTGTTGGCCTACGTCCACACATTTTAGTATAAATAAAGATTCAGGCATGTAGTAGACACCCTAAGCATTAGTTTGAGCTAGAAAATACCCCAATGGCATGCCTGGGCGGTGCTGGGGGAAGATTTGAATTCTTATGTGTAGTTGCCTTTCTTTTGGTTTTCTAGGCTTTTTTTGATGGTTTATCGTGTTTTCCGCTAAATGAAGCACCTATTTATATTGAAAAACACATGTTAAAATCAGCCAAGGCCTTTACGATGAAAATGACACCTTGTATAGACCAATTATATTCTCAGTTTGGTCCCTAGGGTGAAAAAATCCAGGTTTCGTATGGTCAATATTGGTGTCAGGCTATTCAAATTGAGGTAAGGGTCGAATAAACATTTTGTTGGCTTACGTTCACATATTTTCGTATAAATACAGATTCAGGCATGTAGTGGACACCCTAAACCTTAGTTTTACGCTAAAATAATCCCAAATGGCATGCCTGGGCGGTGCTAGGGGAAAGTTTTCACTCTTTGGGTAGTTGCCTTAATGTTGGTTTTCCAGGCTTTTATGATGGTTTAATGTGTTTTCCGCTAAATGAAGCACCTATTTATGTTGGAAACACATCTTAGAGTTGGCGAAGGCCTTTACGATGAAAATGACATCTTGTACAGACCAATAATATGATCAGTTTGGTCCCTAGGGTGAAAAGATCCGGGGTTGGTATGGTCAATAATGGCGTCAGGCTATCCAAATTGGGAATAAGGGTCGAATAAACATTTTGTTGGCCTACGTCCACATATTTTAGTAAAAATAAAGACTCAGGCATGTAGTAGACACCCTAAATATTAGTTTGAGTTAGAATATACCCCAATGGCATGCCTGGGCGGTGCTGGGGGAAGATTTGAATTCTTATGTGTAGTTGCCTTTCTTTCGGTTTTCTAGGCTTTTTTGATGGTTTATCGTGTTTTCCGCTTAATGAAGCACCTATTTTTATTGAAAAACACATGTTAAAGTTAGCCAAGGCCTTTACGATGAAAATAACACCTTGTATAGACCAATAATATGTTCAGTTTGGTCCCTAGGGTGAAAAGATCCGGGGTTGGTATGGTCAATAATTGCGCCAGGCTATCCAAATTGGGGGTAAGGGTCGAATAAACATTTTGTTGGCCTATGTCCACACATTTTAGTATAAATAAAGATTCAGGCATGTAGTAGACACCCTTAGCATTAGTTTGAGCTAGAAAATACCCCAATGGCATGCCTGGGCGGTGCTGGGGGAAGATTTGAATTATTATGTGAAGTTGCCTTTCTTTTGGTTTTCTAGGCTTTTTTTGATGGTTTATCGTGTTTTCCGCTTACTGAAGCACCTATTTTTATTGAAAAACACATGTTAAAGTTAGTCAAGGCCTTTACGATGAAAATGACACCTTGTATATTCCAATAATATGCTCAGTTTCGTCCCTAGGGTTAAAAGATCCAGGGTAAGTATGGTCAATATTGGCGTCTTGATATTAAAATTGGTTTACATAAGAGTCAAACAACTGGATTAACACATAGAAACAGTAATATGTCCACATGAAAACCTGTCAGATAGAAAGTCAGAATGCCACTTAGTCATCAAAATTGAAAAAAAGGTCTGTAATGCTTATTTTGACCATATAATTCCAAAATTGGTAATTTGTGAAGAATTTCTAATAAGTGAAAGTTTAAATCCTTGAGTTTCTTTCTATTTGACAAATTGACACCGTCAAATCATTCAGGGAAGTTGCCAAAGTACAGATTCTATATTTACTGATTTCACCTCTTAAAAAAGAAAAAATTGACCAATCTTTATAAAACTAGTTATAACCAAAGCTTAGTTACTTATGAGACTGCTTACAAATTTCATGACAATAGGATATATATTACATACAATATGTTAAATTTTAAATTTAATTTGCGTGTTAAATTTAGACGTTAAATTGGAAAATTTCAACTATCAACATTTGGGAGTTTAAAAATTAAAATGTTGCAAAAAAAATACTTCTTAAATGCTTAATATATAATATATCAAATATCAAAAGCAAAAAAGGACTCATTTGAGTAATCAGAGGTAGCACAATTATTCAAAAGTCAAATTTATATGAGCCTGTGGTTTAAAATTAAGGTTTTCCAATAAAAGGGTGTCTTACATAAAGATAAAGTATTTTCCAGCAATTTTAAATTTTAGGAGTATTTAAAAAAAAGAAAGAAATGAGGCATATAACATATCATATTAGTTTTAAAGGGTGTTAGGCCAAGAAAGACTGCAAAATATTTATTATTTTTGACATGTTTGGTTCAGTGATTTTGTAAGCAGTTAATTTATAAATATATGATTTTTTTTTTATAATAAACACATAGTTTTTGATTGACTTAATTAAACTAAAGTTTCATATTATCATCGTCTTACGCAGTTACTCTATTGTAAATAGAAAGTAGAGTTGCGTATTTTTAGATTATTCTATTTTTAGAACAACCAATACACAGAAGAGCACTATTTATACATTCCGTACAAGTCAGCATTTCACCAAAGTAGGCACGGGGTTTAAGTATGCATTTCCCTGCATACATAAACTTTAACGATGTATTTTTCTATGAAAAACTTATTTGTTCATTAAATTATGGTATTATTCTAAAAGGCTTTTACATTATCTTTCAGATGCACCAAAATTAGCTCAATTGCGTTTATTTTAGTGAAATGCCGACACTTCGAAATTTGAAGATGTATATATATATATGATGACCTATGCGCTTGCTTCAAACATATAACTTAAGAGTGCACGCACGCAAGCATGCATATATAAAGTACGAAAACATTGATATGATCACATGTGGGGAAGAATTTAAAACTCTTCAACACTACCTGTCAATTAATAACATTCAATTGTATAAAAGAAACCCAGAATATATGCATGCTTTAGAAAATAGAAGACTATAGATGTAAGGGGACGGGTTTAAATTACATCTACATTATGTAGAAATGAGCAGGGCCGTAACTAGCCTCTTCTAATAGTGAGGCAAAATATATTTCCCGAGCGGAGCGAGGCGAAAAAAATTTTGGCGAGGGGTCTGGGGGCCGCTCAAGGCCCCCTGAAGCTCTGAAAAAATAACGCAAAATCGTGCATTCTGAGCGTTTCCCGGACTCTGACATTGAAACGCAATTAATTTTTAGCTATTTTTTCTCCACAAAATTCTGGTCTCAAAAGCAAAAACATAGATTCATTATAATTTAAGACTTTTACGTTTTATGGACAACATTAAAAGACCGATATGTAGGTTAAAGCAAAAATCGTACTTCTCATAATTATTAATACCGGGTCTGTCTGTCTGTTCTGGTCTTGCATTGTGCTTATTACTTTGGTGATTTTTTTTATGACTAGATTTAAACATAGCGACAGTCACGCGGCAGTATTTTACTTTAAGTACTAGTACTGCTTAAGTAGACACTACGGACCATCTTGGTATTAATGATTCTTTTATTGTCGAAGAACCCCATAGCAACTTTGACCATTGATCATTAGTATTTTTTCTATGCATTGACTTTGTGTGTGATTAGGTTTCGTGCACTTTTACTCCATATTCCTTTATTTTTTGTTAAAGGGTCTGAACATGACTTCATGCAAATTTAATCCTTCAATGTTCCTAAAGGGCATATGCCAGTACATTATTGTTTTTTTTTTCTTCAAGTTATTTGATATCGGGAAATTGGTGACCTTACTTTAATTTAAACTATGTCAGCTATCTAGTTTTATCTACAAAAAAAAGCTTTGTGTTCTTTGATATTAAGTTCAATTCTCCATTTAGAAACGACAATTGTTTTCTGTGTCTTGTAGCATCGTCTATTCTTAAAATATTTTCTCGCACAATATCTAGACATCGGTGGGCATGCAACATTGCAAAACCACACGTTTACAAATCAAAATCAACACTCAGACTATAGTCATAAAGTAGGACAAATGAACAAAAGACAAACCCGGGACACAAAAGTACAAACATAAACCATCAACTTTGAAAACTAAAAGTAACATAGAAACATGGATCACGAAAAACATGCAAGGGCGACACCAGAGAGTGAAGAGAACTTGCGTCTTGCTAGACACTTTCCGTGAAAACAATTTGATATTAAGACAATCTTTTTGTTTTTTTTTTTGTTTTTTTTTTTATTTCTAACATGAGGCATTTGCCTCATTTGCCTCAATGTATTTACGGCCCTGATGAGACAATTCTCCACAAGAGACCAGATGACCTAGAAATAAACAACTAAAGGTCACCCCGAGCAGCATTTAACAATGAGCAAAGCCCATACCGCTTAGTCAGTTATAATATATACATGTACATTATGTATAACGTTTGTTACAATGCAAATATTTTTATAATATAGCCGTCTAGGTTTTTAAAACGCGTATCATATGTAGAACAAGATTGTATGATTAAGAAATTAATGCTTATTTTAATAATTTGATTGAGTTGTAAAAGTGTTGACTGGAGCATAACTTGTACGAAGCGGTTCGTTCGAAAAATATTCACACGATCAACAATATAAAATCCCCCTTCTCTTTTCCCGTCAAAAAAATATACATAAAGAAGCATTCATTTCTTAAAACGATATTTCTATGCTAATAAGACAAAACAAAAAGTTGGATCAAGTTTTTCTTTTATATACCAGTGCACTTTTTTTTGCAGCACGTATCAATTCGAATTTAACATATTGTTTTGATATTCCTTATGTATTAATTCAATTTCAGACAAACTACTCGTAATTTCTTGAAAGTTTTTAATTACATTTCATTTTTTTCTACAAAATTTTAATATAACTTCCTTGCCAACAGAACTGCCGTTTTGTTTGTTTATTAACAAAGACTTCCGAAAAGAAATGTTATTCTTATCCTTAATATATACGCTGACTTTAACGACTTTATACTTGTTTAAATACAAAATCAAGAGATGTTCCGGTGATTGCGACTTAAGTAGTAATTTAACAATATTTTTTTTTTTAAATTGTATAAGAAGGCACAAAATTTAAAGTAGGCACGTATACATTTTGGAGGCCGAGTTTACACATTTCCCGATTTTTTATTGAGTTTAAAGTAACATATTTATCTTAAATTGTTATAAAAAACATATTGTACGTCCAAACAATATTAATATGACATCAAGATTTTCGATAATAACCGATTTCTTAAATTCTTTGAAAATGCTGAATCATGCTTACTTTAGTAGCTGTTTTAACGCATCGGGACTTTGGTAGCAATTAGTTAATATATATATATATATATATATATATATATATAATATATATATATATATATATATATATATATATATATATATATATATATATATATATATATATTGTTGCATAGTTTAATATAAATCCAGTTATGGAAAAAAAATGCAAAAAAAAAACATCCCAAAAAATATGTTTACAAAAGGGAAACAGAAAAAAGAGTTGTCACGTTTTAAGTGGGTTGGTAACCGCAAACAAACAATTTTTCATTTTAAATCTAAACAGTGTCCTCTGCAAGTGTTTGTTGTCCCCTTCTTTCTCTCATTCTCTCTGAGATTGATTTTTGTCTATGAATTTTTAATTTCCGTTGCCTGTTCCTTCTTTTTCTTATCTTCATTATTACATAAGCAAAGCTACAGCCAATTGATCCTATGCAATAGAAAATTCAACTGTTATCAATGATTAGAAATTATTCAATAAACTGAAGGTTAAGCACAAACTCAATAGTCACGGCTGTCATTTACAACTACATGTATGGTTAACAAAACAAATTGAAACAAACTGTGAGTTAAAAATATCAAAATATTCTGAGATATATATGTATTTATGAAGCATGCTTACCAACAGAAGAAAGGACAAAGCTGATGATCCATGCAGTTGTAGAGTTCACATCACTTTCTTTAACCTAAAATTAAATGTTTTGTAAATTAATTTAACAGACACAGCATGACAGAGGTTTTGATGGCCCAACCTCCATGGGCATGGAATCAGGAGGAAAATAGTACAGCAAGTCCACCTTTTTCTGATTTTGAAGTCAGTGACAAGGAGACAGATGATGAGAGTGATACAAAAAATGAGGTATTTTTTTTTCTTCATTTAGTAAAAATATATTACATCTATATATTTTTTTTTTACTTTTAAAAATAAAGACTTTTCATCTATTGTACATACAAACTTGAAGTTGTAAATATGAATAGTTTAAGTATCAGATGTTTATTCTATATAATTAGTCTTCATGCCTATTGGATAAAACAAAAACCTTCTTCAAATGAGGACAATAAAACTATTTGAGTAGGCAGCTTTTTTCTGGGTATGTTGCGTTTGGGCAAACAAACCTATTATTTATTATGGCCTTATTTCTTTAATACTAAATGTTTAATGAAATTATAACATCTACAATATTCTCTAATTAACATGATAAATTCATAATGGGGAATATAAAAAAATAAATACCAGAAAGAGATGGTCGCATTGAAAACTCGCCAGTGGAAGTTTGGGGATATATTTTCCCAAACAAGTCCACATTTTGGAGTGAAGAAGATACGGATACTTGTTTAGAGTTAATTACTGATCAAGTAAAGTTATTGGAATCGGAACCGGGAATGGATGTAGTTTGGATACTTCATCACGCCTGTTCCAAATCAGTTGGTGTCACATTGAAGAAGGGTAGCTGGGTTTCCACTAACGACGTGACCAGTGTTGTAAAGGTCGTGGGTCACCACATTAGAATACTGACGATGTTCCTATCATAATGGGGAATATAAAAAAAAAATACCAGAAAGACATGGTGGCATTGAAAACTCGACAGTGGAAGTTTGGGGAGATATTTTCCCAAACAAGTCCACATTTTGGAGTGAAGAAGATACGGATACTTGTTTAGAGTTAATAACTGATCAAGTAAAGTTATTGGAATCGGAACCGGGAATGGATGTAGTTTGGATACTCCATTATGCCTGTTCCAAATCAGTTGGTGTCGCATTGAAGTAGGGTAGCTTGGTTTCCACTTACGACGTAACCAGTGTTTTAGAGGTCGTGGGTCACCACATTAGAATACTGACGATGTTCCTATCATAATGGGGAATATAAAAAAATAAATACCAGAAAGAGATGGTGGCATTGAAAACTCGCCAGTGGAAGTTTGGGGAGATATTTTCCCAAACAAGTTCACATTTTGGAGTGAAGAAGATACGGATACTTGTTTAGAGTTAATAACTGATCAAGTAAAGTTATTGGAATCGGAACCGGGAATGGATATAGTTTAGATACTCCATCATGCCTGCACCAAATCAGTTGGTGTCACATTGAAGAAGGGTAGCTGGGTTTCCACTAACGACGTGACCAGTGTTGTAGAGGTCGTGAGTCACCACATTAGAATACTGACAATGTTCCCATCATCATGGGGAATATAAAAAAAAATACCAGAAAGAGATTGTGCCATTGAAAACTCGCCAGTGGAAGTTTGGGGAGATATTTTCCCAAACAAGTCCACATTTTGGAGTGAAGAAGATACGGATACTTGTTTAGAGTTAATAACTGATCAAGTAAAGTTATTGGAATCGGAACTGGGAATGGATGTAGTTTGGATACTCCATCATGCCTGTTCCAAATCAGTTGGTGTCGCATTGAAGTAGGGTAGCTTGGTTTCCACTAACGACGTAACCAGTGTTTTAGAGGTCGTGGGTCACCACATTAGAATACTGACGATGTTCCCATCATAATGGGGAATATAAAAAAATAAATACCAGAAAGAGATGGTGGCATTGAAAACTCGCCAGTGGAAGTTTGGGGAGATATTTTCTTAAACAAGTCCACATTTTGGAGTGAAGAGAATATGGATACTTGTTTAGAGTTAATTATTGATCAAGTAAAGTTATTGGAATCGGAACCGGGAATGGATGTAGTTTGGATACTCCATCATGCCTGCTCCAAATCAGTTGGTGTCACATGGAAGAAGGGTAGCTGGGTTTCCACTAACGACATGACCAGTGTTGTAGAGGTCGTGGGTTACCACATTAGAATACTGACGATGTCCCCATCATAATGGGGAATATAAAAAAATAAATACCAAAAGAGATGGTCGCATTGAAAACTCGCCAGTGGAAGTTTGGGGATATATTTTCCCAAACAACTCCACATTTTGGAGTGAAGAAGATACGGATACTTGTTTAGAGTTAATTACTGATCAAGTAAAGTTATTGGAATCGGAACCGGGAATGGATGTAGTTTGGATACTTCATCATGCCTGCTCCAAATCAGTTGGTGTCACATTGAAGAAGGGTAGCTGGGTTTCCACTAACGACGTGACCAGTGTTGTATTGGTCGTGGGTCACCACATTAGAATACTGACGATGTTCCCATCATAATGGGGAATATAAAAAAAAAAATACCAGAAAGACATGGTGGCATTGAAAACTCGCCAGTGGAAGTTTGGGGAGATATTTTCCCAAACAAGTCCACATTTTGGAGTGAAGAAGATACGGATACTTGTTTAGAGTTAATAACTGATCAAGTAAAGTTATTGGAATCGGAACCGGGAATGGATGTAGTTTGGATAATCCATCATGCCTGCTCCAAATCAGTTGGTGTCACATTGAAGAAGGGTAGCTGGGTTTCCACTAACGACGTGACCAGTGTTGTAAAGGTCGTGGGTCACCACATTAGAATACTGACGATGTTCCCATCATAATGGGGAATATAAAAAAAATACCAGAAAGACATGGTGGCATTGAAAACTCGCCAGTGGAAGTTTGGGGAGATATTTTCCCAAACAAGTCCACATCTTGGAGTGAAGAAGATACGGATACTTGTTAGAGTTAATAACTGATCAAGTAAAGTTATTGGAATCGGAACCGGGAATGGATGTAGTTTGGATACTCCATCATGCCTGTTCCAAATCAGTTGGTGTCACATTGAAGTAGGGTAGCTTGGTTTCCACTAACGACGTAACCAGTGTTGTAGAGGTCGTGGGTCACCACATTAGAATACTGACGATGTTCCCATCATAATGGGGAATATAAAAAAAAATACCAGAAAGAGATGATGGCATTGAAAACTCGCCAGTGGAAGTTTGGGGAGATATTTTCCCAAACAAGTTCACATTTTGGAGTGAAGAAGATACGGATACTTGTTTAGAGTTAATAACTGATCAAGTAAAGTTATTGGAATCGGAACCGGGAATGGATGTAGTTTGGATACTCCATCATGCCTGCTCAAAATCAGTTGGTGTCACATTGAAGAAGGGTAGCTGGGTTTCCACTAACGACGTGACCAGTGTTGTAGAGGTCGTGAGTCACCACATTAGAATACTGACAATGTTCCCATCATAATGGGGAATATAAAAAAAAAATACCAGAAAGAGATTGTGCCATTGAAAACTCGCCAGTGGAAGTTTGGGGAGATATTTTCCCAAACAAGTCCACATTTTGGAGTGAAGAAGATACGGATACTTGTTTAGAGTTAATAACTGATCAAGTAAAGTTATTGGAATCGGAACTGGGAATGGATGTAGTTTGGATACTCCATCATGCCTGTTCCAAATCAGTTGGTGTCGCATTGAAGTAGGGTAGCTTGGTTTCCACTAACAACGTAACCAATGTTTTAGAGGTCGTGGGTCACCACATTAGAATACTGACGATGTTCCGATCATAATGGGGAATATAAAAAAAATAAATACCAGAAAGAGATGGTGGCATTGAAAACTCGCCAGGCAGTAGATACTTCCTCAAGATTTAATCATACATTTGAGGAGTTGGTTGGGGTGACGCTTAAAGATGGCTGTGTGTCCACCAACCAAGTAACCAGTGTTGTGAAGGTCGTCATCTATAAGCAGAAAATCAAGGATAATGGGAAATTCGTCTTTCCACATTAGGTCATATATTATTATGAATATTAATTACTTTAATTTATTTCTCAAAGCAGCACTTACTTAAAAACTTATTATATTTTGTGTTTAACATTTGTGCAGATCACCCATAATGCGGACATGTATTCGTGTTTTAATAATCTTTGCAAATTTATATATTTATAGATATATTATTTTCTCCATTTTTCATACCATTTTGTAACGCCAACCATCTACTATGCACCTCGTGTGAAGGAAATGTTTTTTTCTGAATAAATTAAAAGTGCAAGTCCAGGAAGGGGCAGAATACACCCTAAGACTTGACGGCCCGACCATCGGGGCAGAAAATTCGCCTTTTTGGCACATCTTTAAAGATTTCAGTCGGATTTAGTGACATCCTTTCGGACACAAAACCACTTCAAAATTTAACACAGACAAACTGTATTGGAATTACTTCGATTACAGTAAGAACTATAATTTCAACCAATGTTTTGTAGATGAAATATAAAATTTAACCACTTGGGACATGGTTCTAGATCCTGAATATCAGGTTGTGCGAACATGATGCTGATATTAAGAGTGAGGTAATTGTTATATATGAGTGGAACACTTATCTTTTCGATGGGGATTTGGTTGCTCTATATCACAGTATTCTACATAGTAATGTGTTTTCAAGTCAATTGATACTGCATGAAAGAAGCTACTACTGTGCTAGCTTGCAATACTGAAAAGCGGAATTAAAAAAAATCACAACATGGGATAATGATCGTGGTTGTTACAGACTATTTACTCACACACAGATACGTTCAAAGATTGTGTCTATTAACACGATTACGTATTCTTTGCAACCTCCTTGGTTGTTAAGATCATGTTTTTTTTTGCCAGTTTTTTTTTATTTTTATTTTTTTTTATAAAAATGATGGGAGTATATCAATTTTATGTGATAATCATGTACATGCAACAGTTTTAGAAGATTCCTACGAGGCATTGTGTATTGCTTATTTTTGTATTTAGATGTCTTCTCTTATAAACATGAATGGATAGAAAGAAATCAAGGATAATAGGAAAATAAATTATTATCCAGTGTGGGATAACTAGTTTCCTATTATCCTTGATTTCTATTTTGATGAAAATTGATTAACTTATTTTACTTCTGAATACAATTTTCTTAGAAGTTATTATAACTTGTGTTTTATATTTATGAATATCAGCAGCATATTGTTACATCTATTATGCAATAAATGGGACATGTTTTCGTATTTTAATAATCTTAACATATATATGAATTAAAGATATATTATTTTCTCAGTTGTTCATACCTTTTTCCGACGACTATCATGTACTTTGCACCTCGTGTGTAGGAAATGGTTTTTTTTTTCTGAAATAGGAATGTGCAGAATATACGTCAACTCTTGACGGACCGACCATCTTAAATTTGTCTGTTTTTGTATTTTTTGGCACGTCATACGGTTCATTGCTTAAATTAGTTTAAAAGTTACGAGTGAGGAAACTACAGAACTCCGCCTATATTTCTTACTATTAATGGTTTTGAAACTAAAGAGATGGTCATTTTCATGATGCAGTTCACTGCCGAAAGAACGCATATATTCAGAAAGCATGTTGAAGTTTGGGCGGACATTTTTCCTGAGTAGTCCCTTTTTTGGAATACAGCAACCATGCACAGTTGTATTAAAAGGGTAAAGGAAGAGATGGTAACATTGAAAACTCACCAGGGAGAAGATCTTAACCTTAGAATCACCCATCCATTTGAGCAGTTTATCGGCGACCTGTGATTAAACATCAATAAAAAAAAACACTATTGCATATATTTATTTCGTATCTAGGATCATAGATAGATGTGTGTCCGTTTCATAACAGGTTTTTATTCAAATTTACTACACGTGCATGTATGTCTACGTTGTAGCTAGTCTTTTTACGATTTATAAAACTAACAGACACATACCTATCTATGATACTAGATACGAAGTAAATACGTAAATGTTGGCCTCTGATGAGGGTTTACCTGGGAATACTCCCGAAAGAACCCGAAACATTGCATATTAAATTCTAAAGAATTAAGCTCATTACATTAACTGCTTGATAAACGAATAAGATATTGACAATTCACTTGCAAACTCAACATATACACTCACGACACTTACCAAAGAGGAAATCCTGAATAATCATAGGTCTGTTCTGTGTTCCTTTGGAATTTCAACCAAAGATGAAGAACTGGATCTGCCATCACTGTATTGGATACCTAAACTACATAAGTGTCCTTACAAACAACGGTATATTGCTGGGTCTTCCAAGTGCTCCACGAAACCTCTTTCTAAATTATTAACATCTATTTTATCAGCAATCAAAGACGAGCTTCAAAGTTATTGTGAAACTGCCTATTCTAGAGGGGGCGTGAATCAGATGTGGATACTTAAAAATTCCAAAGATCTTTTAGAGTACATACAATCTAACTCTCTTTCATCTTGTAACAGTATTAAAACATTTGACTTTTCTACTCTGTACACTAGTATTCCACATTCCAAACTAAAAGACAAATTGAAAGAGTTGGTATTGCTTTGCTTCGTAAAAAAGAATGGCCAACGTAGATACAAGTATCTTGTCTTAGGGAGGGATAAATCCTACTTTGTAAAGGATCACTCTGATTCGAACAAAAAATTCTCTGAAACTGATATTATCAAGATGCTTGATTTCTTGATTGACAACATATTTGTTACGTTCGGAGGACGTGTTTTTCAAGACTGTCGGCATTCCAATGGGAACAAACTGTGCCCCTCTACTTGCCGACTTGTTTCTTTATTATTATGATGCTGACTTCATGCAGGAACTTCTTAGGAAGAAAGAGAAGAAGTTGGCACTATCCTTTAACTCTACGTTTCGCTATATAGATGATGTTCTTTCACTAAATAATTCAAAATTTGGTGACTGTGGAACGCATCTATCCAATCGAGCTAGAGATAAAGGATACTACAGATACAGTTAAGTCGGCCTCATATCTTGACTTACATCTAGAAATTGACAATGAGGGTCGGTTGAAAACAAAACTTTACGACAAAAGAGATGTTTTCAGCTTTCCAATTGTGAACTTTTCATTTCTAAGTAGCAACATTCCAGCAGCACCTGCATACGGGGTATATATCTCCCAATTGATACGATATTCCCGTGCTTGCATTTCCTATCATGATTTTCTTGATAGAGGGTTGCTGCTCACAAGGAAGCTATTAAACCACGAGTTCCAAATGGTGAAGTTGAAATCATCCCTTCGTAAATTTTACATACGCCATCACGAGTTGGTTGACCGTTATGGAATAACCGTATCACAAATGATATCGGATATGTTCCTTACGTCGTAACTACAATCCCCTTCCCTTTCCTGAATGTGACCTACCGAATTAGACTATTTACCGGATTTGTTATCACATAAGCAACACGACGGGTGCCGCATGTGGAGCAGGATCTGCTTACCCTTCCGGAGCACCTGAGATCACCCTAGTTTTTGGTGGGGTTCGTGTTGTTTATTCTTTAGTTTTCTATGTTGTGTCATGTGTACTATTGTTTTTCTGTTTGTCTTTTTCATTTTTAGCCATGGCGTTGTCAGTTTGTTTTAGATTTATGAGTTTGACTGTCCCTTTGGTATCTTTCGTCCCTCTTTTATGCCATGGTACGACGTATTTCTGATCGCGAAACTACGTACGACACTATACTATATGCACATTGCAATAGTATGCATCTTCCTGTATGTTTATAATATTGTACATCTGATACAATATACATATACCATGTTATGGAAATAACAGATATCTAATATATAAGATAAATTAATACCTTATATCTATGTATACACAATGAAGTGGCAAAAATATCAAATATATAAAATAATATAATATAATATCAGATTATTACATGGCATTTTTCATATCGCATGTATTATCAGCCCTAGGTTCATTATCAGCCCAAGAGCGCATGGCTCGAGGGCTGATAATACATGCGACATGAAAAATGACATGTTATGATCTTTTTATCATATGCTTCAACAGTAGAGAAAAATAACAAATTCATATATTGATCCGTATACGTGGTTCCCGACGTTTACAGAGTAAAAACGTTCACGGCCGTCGACGTCGGACCCAAAATTTGATACATTAAATATGAAATCTTTCTATCATATGCCTCAACAGAGAGAGAGAGAAAAACACATTTAAGGAATGACTGTAATATTTTTTTTTTCTGTCTATGAAGAAATAACATAAAAAATTTGGTGCACACTGAATAACGCGCGTAGCGCGTTATTTAACAGTGTGCACCACTTTTTTATGTTATTTCGAATAGACAGAAAAAATATTACAGTCATTTCTTATAATTTAATTCTAAATTCCATTTTAAACCGTAGAAAACCGTTGATGACGTCACGGTCACATGACTAAATTATGTCTATGGGATGACAACAAAATAACCTCAGCCAATCAGAAGACGCGTTACATTCTAAATTAAATTATTTTAATATGGACGAATAGACAAAAAATATTTCAACAATATACATAATGATCATTGTTTGGAAAAGTCATCTTTTTAAAGAAACTTTCTAAATTATGTTTCAGAAAAACTTAAAAAATGCATTTATTAAATAATATGTTTGTTTGTTTTTTTTTTATTTTTTTATTTTTTTTTATTATTTTAAACAATATTCCAGTATTCAAATAATTGTTTTGTACACTACTTTGTAATGTTTTTCACTGAAAACGTAGCATTGAGGTGTAAGTAGTAGTGATGGTGATCTTTTAGGCACCCCAAAAACGCGTGGCGGCTGTGGCGCACCCAAATATGGTCAAACCCCGCCTCCGGAAGTGACGCCACGGGTGAAAGGTCAATGATTCACGCCTAGGACGCTGGAAGTCCTAATAAGGCCATGACGCTCGTAACCTATGTCTCATACCATACCAGCTTACCAACGACGGATTCAGACTGATCGTCTCAGTCTTGTAGGATCCGTCCTCATGAACGCACGCGAGAAAAGGATACTGGCCAAACATTTCCTTCCTCTGGTGACCGAAACGCCAGTCGAAGAAATCGTGTCATACTTACAAGAGGAACGCATCCTCTCTAACGACCACGTAGAAGATATCTTGTTTCAAAATACACAAAAGAATAAAGTCTACCAACTGTTGACGATTTTGATTTCGTGCCTTCATCGAAGCGCTTAGATCGAGCGATTGTACTTCTCTACTAACACTCTTGGAATGAGACTGACGAACGTGGTAGTGCAAGGCGATTTAGGGTGTTCCGTCGATCTTCGCCATCTCACGGAAACACTTGCCAACGTGCGTTACGAACCCCGGTCGTTTTCCGCAATGATCTGGCAACACAGGAAGATCAAAGGGAACTGTATGTTATTTTCCACCGGACAGATTAATTGTAACGGAAAGTGTTCGTCCTTTCTGGAAGGAAGACAGAGACTCCGTCGTTACGCCAGAATCGTTCAGAAGCTGGGATACGCAGTGAAATTGAGACATGTCAGAGTGATCACGGCGTCTGCCTCCCATCTATTAAGCGGAAGAATAGACCCGCATCGATTACCACTTCATTTTAGCTACGAACCCGAACTCTTTCCCGCCGTGATGTTTCGACGTCAGGGACTTCATTACATCTGTCATTTATCCGGTAAGATACTGATTACGGGGATCAAACACCGCAGAGATCAAGATGCCATATATCCGGTGATTTTAGAATTGGAATGCATAAGAGGAGGAGAGTGGGGTTAAAATGTTCAAAATGGATGGAACGTATATACGTTTACTCTTTGCAGAAAAGCGATACGAAGTTTTTGTTATATTAGCGTCCCTGCGTCGTCAACAGATGGAAAAGTACCTCCACGATGAACACCTGGAGACATGGAAATGTGACATGATCAAACAGTTCCTTCAATGATAAGAGGAAAGAAGTGCCCGCTAGGTTTCCGCCAAGATGAGTTATAAAACGTACTTGGAAAAAGTGTACTACGACCCTCGGTTCCCGGGCTCGTTTGCCGGAGTGGACAAATTGTATCGAGCCGTGCGCAAAGACGGAAAGTTCGTCTTGGGAAGAACCAAGATCAGAAAATGGTTGGAAACGCAGGAAACGTTCGGCCTACACAAGCAGATCAATAGAAAGTTTCGGAGACGTAAAGTGATTGCTCCGTTCATCGACTACCAGTGGGACGCCGATACCGCCGTGATGAAAACGTATGCCAAAGACAACGACGGATACGCTTACTTCCTAGTGGTCATAGACGTCTTCTCCCGCCTGGCGCGGACGTTTCCCTTAAGATCGACTCGAGGTAAAGAAATGTCATCCGCGCTAGAGACCATATTCCGTCGTGGTTCAAAGCCTAACAAACTGAGGACCGACAAAGGCCTGGAATTCCGGAACAAGGACGTCCAACGTCTCCTGAAAGCCGAGAAGGTTGACTATTTTTACACCCAGAACGAACAGAAAAGTTCCTACGCCGAAAGATGCATCAAGACGTTGAAGGCTAGAGTCTTCCGATACCTATCCCGTCATCAAACGCATCGTTGGATCGACGTTCTCGACGAGATCACCCAGAGCTATAATGCCGCCTACCACCGTTCCATCAAGATGGCTCCCCGTGCGGTGACTAAAAAGGACGAAACCCGACTGTGGAAACTCCAGTACTCGACGCAACACTACGTGAAACCAGCGACACGAGGTTACAAGTTCCGAAAAGGAGACACCGTCCGCATCTCGCACGTTAGGCAGCCGTTCGATCGAGAGTACGACGAACGTTGGACGATGGAGTATTTCGTGGTGGACGACCGAGGCACGAAAGATGGCATATCGTATTTCACGTTGAAGGACACGCTCGGTGACGGCGTGCAGGGCACGTTTTACCAATCGGAACTGAACAGAGTGAGAGTCACCGAGCAAACGATGTACCGAATCGAAAAAGTCATTCGCCGAAGACGCCACGACGCGCTCGTCAAATGGATGGGATGGCCAGTGAAATTCAACAGTTGGATCCCCTTGACGTCCTTGAAAGACTATAAGAGTGGTGAACACGAATAGTGTGCAACCATGGACCAGTCCATCGTATACGGACGCATTCATTTTTTGAGGGAATTGGGAGAGGCCAATAAATCGACGAGAAAACTGTTGGTACGATACATGACGAGAGAACAGATGGAGGCCGTGTCCGAAGTCGTCCAATTCATCGTCCTAGGATCCATCCGCATCCTCCCGCAAGACGTTCGTCGCTTGAGAGAGCGTTCGCTGGTCATGCGTCAACTGGTCGATTCTAGAATGTCTTTACAGAGGAAAAAGAACGCTCTGATGACCTATCACGAGATGATTCCTCGTCTGTTGCGATCCCAGTATCTCAATCGAGCCATCGTTCTGTCTATCCGCTCGGGAGAACAATGATATTCATAAGAGTTAACTCACGGAGAGGTGGTGATGACATGATGGAAGATTTCTACTTGCACCTGTTCAGCGGCGATTCGCTCTCGACCCACGTCGACAACCACGCGGGAGACTTCGTGGTAGATCTTCCCAAGAGATTCCTGCTGGAAGGTACGTGGGAATGCGCTCTGACGGAACTCGCCCTACCGTCTCAACCGGAACGCCAAACCCATCGACTCTACGTCTGTGCCGACGTGGTAGAGTAATCCTACGCACGGAACAGTTTCTTGCCGCTCTTGCGATCCACCGAACCGCTCGAGGAAGGAACTTTGGAGTATACCAAACCTTATTACGTCAGATTACGTCAAACAGACTTGAATCGGGTGCGAATCTTTATAAGAGACGACCAGTTACGGGCATGTCGATTTAAAACCGACCTTTTGTACTGCACGCTTCACCTCCGCAGACGGAGATGGGATCGATAGAAGTGTACGACCACAAGTCACAACGCTGGATACCGTACGTTCCCGATCACAAAAAGTGGGAGCAGCATTTCTCGGACCTATCGGCAGGAAGGGTCCGACCCGACCACAAGGGACGATACCTCGTGGGCAGCGGCGCCCGTTGGCGCCCAGAGTCGACGCCCAAGGTACAACTGGTGACGCCGTTGGCGCAGACCCTCGAGATGGTCAAATCGGAACTGGCCCCTCCGAAAGTTATAAGAGGGCGAAAGCGCAGGCGAACGTTCAATCAACTGGATGAATCATGAACCACCTGGAAGAAAATCACGAAGACGAACTGTCCCTGTTTTCCCCTCCACCTGCCAACACGGGGATACAGAGAAGAGAATGGATAGAATTTAGACCGACGAATCAAATCAGTGCGGACGCTCCCTTGGACTTCTCGATTCCGCCGCAATCGGCCGCCTACATGGATCTGAAGCGAAGTTCACTGAAAGTCAAACTGCGTCTCCTGAAGGCCGACGGTACCTCGGTCGCCAAAGACACCAACGTGGCATTAGTCAACCTGTCACTTCAAGCCCTCTTTTCTGAGGTGGAATGCAGTCTTCAACAGACGCCCGTCGCGCAAATGGGATCCAATTATCCGTTCAAGGCCTACATCGACACCTTACTGGAGACGGGAGCCAGCGATAAAGTACTATTAGATTCGCAGCTCTTTAAGAGAGACACGGCCGGACATCTCGACGACGCCGACGTCCAAGGCGGAGCGAACCAGGGATTGTACCGTCGCTCTTTATACACCCGAGAAGGCAGGATCCTGGAGATGGAAGGACCTTTACATTTGGACGTGTTTCGTCAACATCGCCTGTTGTTGAACGGCATCCCGTTGACCCTGAAGCTGTGGCCCAGTAAGAACGCCTTTCGCCTGATGTCCAGCGACGACGACGCGGCTTACCGAGTGCAGATCCTGGATGCCGCCTTCAAACTGTGTCTACAGACACCAAACGCCGGAGTGTTGATGGCCCACAGCAAATTGTTGGGAAACGCCACGGCCATGTATGCGTTCGTAAACAGTCACTTCAAGACGGCTTCCGTATCCAAGGGAGAGTACGGATTCATCGAGAAAAATTTGTTCCAAGGAGACGTTCCCAGCCAATTGATCGTGGCCCTCGTCAGCAGCGAAGCCTTCAGCGGTAGTTATAAGAGATCGCCGTTCAATTTCCAGGGGTTCGATTGCAACTTTTTGGGATTGTACGTCGACGGACAATCGTACCCCAGCCAACCGCTACAACCCAATTTCACCGGTAGAAACTACGTGGACGCCTACAGGACACTCGCTACCTTCAGGGACGACGTAGACGTCTCCCTCTTGGATTACGCCGGTGGGTTTGCCCTCTTCGTCCTCAACGTCGACGATCGAGTCGATTTCAACGCCAAGCGGAGAGGAGACTGTCGACTGGTAATCAAATTCGGGACGCCCCTGCCGGAGAGCGTGACCGTCCTGATGTACGGCAAGTTTCCCAAAGTGATGCACGTGGATCAATCTCGACGCGTCTTGCTACAATGAACAACCGAGAGGTGGAAAGAGCGCTGAGAGACCAACACGTCCGAGCCATCTGTGACGACGAATTAGTGCGGCCACAGAGACCACAGACGTACGTCGTCAACACCGATCCGTGTTCCAGACCTGGGACTCACTGGACCGTGTTTCGTTTTCCTCTTCAAGGACCTCCCGAATTTTTCGACTCGCTGGGAAACCGTCCGGGTGACTACCATCGTCGCTTTAAAGAAGTCCTGGGACCGACCTATCTGTATACGCCGGATGCCGTCCAACCGGAAGACAGCAATACCTGTGGAGCCTACTGCATTCATTTCGTCCGGGAGAGACACGGCTCGCGATCTTTTCAAGAGATCCTCAACGACTTTAGCACCGTAGATCTGCGAGACAACGATCGCAAAGTGAAAAAGTTCATAAGAGGAAGAATTGGTACAACCCGTCGAGGATGGAGCGCGAAGCAGTACGAACGGTAGCGAACGATGGCAAGTGATGGGCAGTCATTTACCCAAATCGGAAATCGTCTACTTTTGCCAGATGATCGTCGTCTACGTCATCATCATCACCTCGATCGCCAACCTGTCGATGCAAAACGGCAAGAGCGAACTGTTGATCACGCTGTTGAGTAGTGCCATCGGATACGCCTTACCCAGTCCCACGCTCAAATCGTCAAAGTCATAAGAGAAGACCGATAGAGAATGACAATAACCATGGTGTTTCCGTTTTTACCTTGTACCAGCATGTGCATCACGGGGATGACCAACAGCGGGAAGACGCGATTTGTGTACAGACTATTGACACATTTAAAAGAGATGTACGCCGACGAACCACCGGAGGCCATCTTGTATTGCTTCGGCATCCACCAGCCGCTATTCGAAGAGATGGAAAAGACGATTCCCAACATCGTCTTTCACGAGGGTTTACCTACGATGGACACGGTCCGGGAATTCTCCGCCGATAGACGTCATCGGTTAGTCGTTCTAGATGATCTGATGCATCAAGTAGTGCGCGACGTCGACATGGAACTGTTATTCACACAGGGATGCCACCACCGACGATTGAGCGTCTTGTTTCTGACCCAAAACCTATACGTACAAGGATCCAGGTCGAGAACCATCGCCCTCAACACGACGTACTTGGTTCTGATGAAAAACGTGAGAGACGTCTCCCAGATCATGACCTTGGGGCGACAACTCTATCCAGGACGTTGGAAGATACTGATGAATAGCTTTTCTGACGCCACTTCGCGAGACTACGGTTACTTAATCGTTGATTTGGCGCCAAATTCCGACAATACCTATCGATTAAGGACCCACGTATTCCCGGGAGAAGATACGGTGATCTACATTCCACAGAAATTATAAGAGGAACGAACACACCACACTCATCAGGCATGAGTCGACTGCTGGACACCCATCACCATTTTCTACACCTGTTGCGGATCGCCAAGAAAGATCAGCGAAAGGCCTTGTTAAAGACCATCGACAAATCTCAACTGAAAGCCTTGAGCGAAATAGCCCACAACGTCATCAAAGGAACGATCGTCCTGACAACCTCGGAGAAAGTCAAATTAAAGAGATTCAAAAAGATCATCAGCATCTTGGGTAGAAAAACGTCGTCGAGAAAAGACAGACTTCGTGTTCTGCAAAAGGGAACAGCGGCCATCGTTCATCTTCTGGATATCGTAGAGTCATGGAGAAAATGATACTGGTACCTTACTACCGCTACCACACACTCTTAGCCGATCGTGAAAAATCGTAGACGGGTCAAGGATTCAAGAAAAAGAAGAAGACGCCTAAACTAGGACCTCCCGGAATTCCGGCTAAAAACCAAGTGACCAAAGACAATAAACCATGGATTACGCTCTAAATATGTCTTTGTAACATGTGGATGAATAAAAATGTAGATTAGACTATCGAGTTGATTTATTTCTTTTTTTTGTAGACTGGAAAGTCAAAAACTATTTTTCGTTATGACAAGGAAGGGAGGGGAGATAACGACGAAAAGTAGTTTTCGACATTCCGTCAGGCCAGGTGAACAACAATTTACACACGAAAAAATGAATACAGTTGGAAAAATGATCTATCAAATTTAAAAGTTCACGGAAAAATGGTCCCAGTCTCGTGTAATTTCCATTACGTTTTAGAACGTTTTCATTTCGCCCAGTGGTCGTTTCTAATCGCTTTCATTTACCAAGAATGTGTTTTTAGTCGTTCAAAAAAACGGAACTACACTACTGGCTTATACATATAGTGCAAGGATTTAATAAGTAATGGATTCTTTTACACCGGATCGTGTAACCTAACAATGGGAAAAAAGACGACTGTATACAAACAGAACATTTAAAATGGAAACCCAATTATCTCTTCGCTATCACATCAAATTCCCGATTTCGACATCTGTCAGTGTGGTTAAGCCAATCAAACCACACGTCATCACGTGATCAAAAACCCTTTATAAACAGCGTTGGAATCCAACGTTCACAGAGTCTCCATAAACTATCGAGATGGAATCAACACAAACCATTACTGAAGGTAAAGAGATTCGAATGACGATTGATATATACTTGTTCTTATATGCTAGAAAAGTGGTAGAAGAAGTCAGACTTTTAACCAGAAAACATTGTTTTGGATGTAGAAACAATCATCCCAGTCAGAGAAATCATTCCTGTCTCATGATATCCGAGTTAGAACAACTGAATATATATTTCGACGATGCCTTGGAAAATGTTGATTGCGAAGAACTCTTAGAATTGTGGAAAAGGGACACTAAACTTACAGACATACCATTGGAATTGAAAAATACATTTATAAACCTTTTACAAAACTGTGAATGGCGAGAAAATAATCTACCAGACAAAGATGGATTCTATGAAATGACAAAGAAAATAATCCAACTTGGTGACCGCTTTACAAATTAACATTGCTAATTATTTATGGATTAATAATAATATATAGATGATGTTTCTGGGTACTAGTATTTTGTTCGATTTGTAACTAATGTTAATAAATATTTAGTGTCTAATTTGCTTTCATTGCTTTTTATTATACACAATATACATTTATTGTTGACAAAAAAAAGTCTTTGCATGGTGTTATGTGGTTTTAATCGAACTTCGGTACTCATTCGAGTCATATAAAATGTATGGTTACTTGTATAAAAACCCATGGACACACATACTTCAGTTCACACACGACAAAATGAATACAGTTGGAAAAATGATCTAGCAAATTTAAAAGTTCACGGAAAAATGGTTCCAGTCTCGTGTAATTTCCGTTACGTTTTAGAACGATTTCATTTTACCCCAGTGGTCATTTCTGATCGTTTATATTTATCAAGAATGTGTTTTTACTCGGTGAAAAAATTGAACTAAACTACTCTTTCGAGTCTTCATTTTTACTATAGGAAATATATGGGAACTTGTATAAAAACAAACAAAAAAACAACAAAAAAAACATGATTACCCAATGTCATACCACTTCGATTTACACACGATAAAATGAGTACAGTTGGAAAATTGAATCTATCAAATTTTAAAGTTCAAAAATGGTCACAGAATTTGTGTCACACACCATAAACATGTCATTCACCATCCCTATCAAAGTTGGTTTCCAAAAGATGAATCAGATAACGATCGTTATCGTCTAGGTCGAGCTCCGTGATAGTTTCGGTGACTTCCATCGGTGTTTCGGACTCTTCGATTTCCATCGGTACTGGACATAGTTCTAAATCGAGGGGAACGGTAGACACCCCGTCTTCTAACACTCTCCTCTTGCAATAGAAATATGAAAACCCATTTCTAGTTTGTTGATAGGTGGAGATACCGTTCTTCCTGGCTCGGAATCCTTTGAGCGTCCCATTTCCCACCCGTTGGGTGTTGAGCACGTGTCGGAAGGTGTTCATGGGAGCTTTGACCCGTCTCTTGGTGACACCTTTCGAGCTAAATTTCACTTCTCTGAGTAGACGCGGACGATGAATCAGGCGCTTCGGCGGGAGCTTCTTGGCACGTCTGAGGAGTCGGAAGGCGGTCATCTTTGTGTTAGAAGTGTGGACGAGCTTAGTCTTTTGTACGATGTACGTTTTCGAGCATAGTCCGATCATGACGTCACCCTCGTATTCCACTTTAAATAGTCCCGGGGTCCTCTTATCGTACTTGGCATGTTTGGTGCAACACGTACGTGGGAGCCAAACGGGTTCAAAATCGTCTCGGCAACCTCCGATCAGTTGTCGTTGGTAGGCGTCTTGCATGTGAGGTTTTACGATGCTGGCCAAGTCAGGTCCGGACAAGGCCATGTATGCGGAATCGGTATCCATTTCACAGTACTGAAAATCGGAGCGGTCTACAAACACGTCCAGAAAATCGAAATAGAACTCTAACATTCTTAGTTTGCCATACTGTAGGATGAAATATCCGATTTGGATGGGGAGGTTGATGTCCAATTTCTCTTTCGATTTTTCCACTTCGAAATACTCGTCCTCTTCCAATAGGGTGGTCATCTTTTTAAATTGTGGTTTGTTTGCTTCTAACATCACATGCCCTTCCCCTTGGACGTACGTCACGGACTGAAACTTTTCCTGGTCCATGATGGTACCGCCGTAACCACTATTGCCTTCAAGTTTGGAGGTTTCGGCGATAATGGCTTTGTCCGGATCGGTGTCTCCCAGTCGTCGATTGTCGCTGACGACTTTAACGAAATCCCTAAAACATCGCTGCGGTTTAAATTCCAGCACCTGATATACTTTGGTGACGAGCATGCCGTGTTCCAGGTACCATTTCAGGAGCGGGGTGGCGATCAACATCTGACGAGCACGCATCCCGCTCACCAGCAGGCGACGAGGTTTCTCTGACAACTCGAAACGACGGGCGTGATCTTGCATGTGATCTCCGATGAGGTCGAAAGGAACGTCGGTGGTGCAGAACAATGGTGACATCTCTGCGAAATATTCGTACGGCGTCATGGTCGGATGTCGAAAGGATGACGGCCATTCGTCGGGTACCCGGATGTCGCATTCCACCATACCGAAGAGCCGACCACTGGCTATGCCCTCTAGAATTTCGGTTTCGGTGACGGATCGTTGTGGGGTCGCCGGTTTGCGGGAGTCGCAAAAGGATTTCAGCTGTCCGTGTCTTCTTATATCGTTACGAAAGTGACATTCCCATTTCTCGACGATGTTATTTCCTTGTGCCTGGATGAACGTGGTGGTCTTGATGGTCTTGTCGTACTTGGCTTGACGGGTCTCGCGCCATTTCTGATCTTTGACGTTTTTGGTCATCCAACAGTCGTGACCGTGCCAGTAGCAGCCGTGGAATTGGTAGACGGTGTTGGTATTGGCGTCGTAACCGTCGACGGGATACGAACCGATCTTTTTTTCTTTGCCGGTGTTTAATTTGTGTTTTATGTCTAGACCCCGCGTATGGTTGAGATAGTCCATCCAGTCGTACATGAGGGTGTACTTGTCTCGTTTCTGCGGTTTAAAGCCGTCTTCTACTCGTCGCCGGACAAACGACCCCGTCGGCATCTCTTGATCGATGCAATACAGATATAAAGCATTAGCGTCGAACCCTAGTATCTTTTGACACGGTCTAGTGAAATCGTTCCGGATGAACGTTTGTCCGACTTCGTGGTGGCGATTGAAGATGATGGACGGTCCGCCGATCAAGTTGTTCTTGAGAGTGAAGTAGAGGTCGCTGTTGACCTCCTCGAACAAGGCAAATGACGCACCGGCTTGTCGGCCGGTGTCGAAGAGCATCCGACGAGCTAATCCGGGGACGGAGATGCTGGTTTTGAACAGATCGATTCCGCGCTCAAAGTAAATTTTCTGTAGATTTTCCACGGCTTGGACGAAAGGTCCGACGTCGAGATTGTTATACCAGACGAGGAATTCTCGAAAGGTCGACATACCGTTCACAGACCACTCGCGTTGGCAGTAAGCGTAGTCTTCTGTTGATATGTTACATTCCTTTAATGAGCTGTAGAACTGTTCGTGAGATGGTAGTGTCGGGTGATGTAACTTGTCGACGCTGTCGAACCATTCGTAGGGGAAGAATCCTTTATTTTCGGTGACGTCGTAGGCTTTCAGAAATTTGGCATAGCTACATCCTGGAGCCAAATACGACGTTATGTCTAAAAATTTGAAAGTCTCATTGGCCAAACAGGCGTAGCTGTTGTTTCGTTTGACCGTGAATTTTTGTCCCGGTTTGTGCATGTGCAATGATTTGGCAATATGCGTCTTGATGAGGTTCATGTCATATTTAGCCGAATTGAACCCTAATACGACGATCTGGCGACAGTAAGCATCTAGCTCGTCTTTCAGTTTTTCGAAGATCTTCTTCTGCTTTTCGTTTTCTTCGAGAAGTTCTTCATCGTCCATGAACGAGTCCAGCTTAAACTCCTCTTCATCGTCGTTTTCTAGCAAGGCACGGTACGGGTTTTCGATGTCAGCCTCCAGTTGATCGAAAGCGTCGGCAAATTTCTCTTTAGCTAGTTTATGTGAGATCAGGGCAATTTCTGTCATGTAGTCCACCATGTGTTGTACGAGCGACTGGACGTCGGGATCGACGATACACTGGGGTTCAGTAAATTCCTCCACATTAGAACAGACAGAAACTGAGATGGGATCGTGGCGTTGGGTCCAGGTAAGTTTATCGGAATTTGATTCTTTGATAGGAATCAGCATGGCCTCGAAATCGTAGACGACAAACCACGGAAATAAACGATCTTTGACACGGATGCCGTGTTCTTCCAGTTTATCGAAGATGGTTTTGGGGTTGGAATAAAATCCACCTTTGAAGCGGTAGACGGTCTGCCCGGTACATTTCAGTTGGTGCCGTTTCATGCTTCTCAGGTGTTTGAAATGGCGATCGCACGTGCCGCACTGGAATTTCTGAGAGTACGCCGCAAAGTTTGAGATGTACGATAGATGATGGTCAAATTGGTTGACGTGCATGGAGTCTGGATAATGACAACGGGATTTGTAGACGGTGAGTGCCACGCCGTCATCCCGTAAGTGGAACACATTCACGTTGATGTTAAAACAATGTTCGAAATAAGCCATCTGGTGGAGCGGAAGTCCTTGAAAGTTTGTTGAATCGAGTTGCTTGTCGGCTGCAAATTGGATCCATCGATCGAACAATGATCTAGTGTGGGTTTCCAATCGGTCTGTCCGATGTCCGTGGTGCACGGCCAGGCAACGAAAGGCGCACAGGTGGTCTCTGTATACGTGTTTTCCATTTCGAGTTTTATCTAAAGCCACGATGGATTTAGAATTCAGAATGTAGTCCGGTAGCTTCACGGTATTTCCCAAGGGATAGTTTAAATTGTACAGTACGAATCGGACATTGGTGACTAAATACGGTTTCCATTTGGTATCGGGACGCTGTTGTAAGATGTAGTCGGTGACGTTAAAGCGTTCCAGACGTAATTTCAGCCGATTGAGGTCTTTACGGCGTGAAGTATAGATGGGACGCTGAAAGAGCGCCTCGTTCTGGAATGGTCGAAAGTAACGGTATTCTCCGGTTTCCGTGTGCCGTAATATCAAACCAAATTCCAAGTTCAGACGAAAAGCGTGACCCTGACGATCGTAGAGACGTTCGGCTTGCTCCATGAGTTGGGGGACGGTGAAATCGTTGGTGAGTTGGACGTTATAAGTTGATGTCACGGAACTCTCGCTGTGATTCTCTAAGATGAGGGGTGCGTTGGCCTCATACACGGTTTGCAAAGCTCCGTCTTCCTCCACTTCCCAAGGGGCTTCATCGTGGGTCCAAGGTCGAGATTGTAAACCGCCGGCACCTGTTTGATAGTGATGTTGCATGCCGTGTAGGTATAACTCGCGGCGATTGGGAAATCTAGCCGTACATCGGCGGCACCTAAATCCTTCCGAGGGTCCCGGCTCGGAATCTGTTGAAGGTTCATTTGTAGTAGATTTGACCTGAAATTAGTACTTTGATTTTACGTACATGGGAGACAACTTGTGTTTTCCTATATATCATTGTGGAGTCAAGACAGAGTTAACTCTCTTTCCACAATAAAAAAAAATCATATTCATATATATATATTATCTATCTAGCTATTCCTCACAAATAAATAAACCCTTATCTGAAATTGCAATGAAGTATAAACACATACCCGAATTAATTAAACCATCATTAACGATTGTGTATTCTATTTGAAGTGAATATGTTTAACCCTTTTTCTTCTTCATTGAGGATTATTATTTTTTTTATTTTAAATGTGAAAAGAATGATATTTATTATTATTATTTTTCGAATCGTTCTGCAAAGTAATTCCTGTTCCGAGAAAAATAATGATGGTTTAATTAATTCGGGTATGTCTATATACTTCATTGCAATTTCAGATAAGGGTTTATATATATATATATATATATATATATATATATATACGGAATAAGTTAAATGATTCGTTTTCGTAATTGTTTATTTTGTGTTTAAAATGCTTATTCCATGAAAATTTCTTAATGAAATGACATAAACCTTCAGCTTAATTGTGTTTTATAATATATAGGAAATAACTCTGCTTTACTTTTACCGGAAACCTTCATCAATCAATAACTCCACATTAATCAACTATCTAAAAATTGGCCAGATAGATAGTTGTGTACAACTGAATCACACAATCACACTTTTAATAAACGGAATAAAAACCCGGCTAATTCGTGTTTTCTAATATTGCATATGGGAGATAACTCTGCTTTACTTTTTCCGATAATTTAACATGCATCTGATAACTCCCCTGGATCAATAATTCCACATTTATCAGCTATCTTAAAATTAGCTTGATAGATAATTTATTGCATACAACTGGAATACACACATACTTTTAATTAGATATGGAGTTTCGTTATCTTCGATTCATTCTGTAAATAAAAATCTTGGAATGTCTGACGATTGAATAATTAACGATTGTGTATTCTATTTGAAGTGAATATGTTGATCCCTTTTTCTTCTTCATTGAGGATTATTTTTTTTTTATTTTATTTTAAATGTGAAAAGAATGATATTTATTATTAATATTTTTTTCGAATCGTTCTGCAAAGTAATTCCTGTTCCGAGATAAATAATGATGGTTTAATTAATTCGGGTATGTCTATATACTTCATTGCAAATTCAGATAAGATCAGTGAATTTAGGGTTTATTTATTTGTGAGGAATTTTTCAATTAACTCTTAACATTAAAACTTGTTACGGAACAGATAATTCTGATGAGTAAAATAATAATTGGGGTATATAAAGAGAACTCCTTTGTTTCTTGTTCATTCAGATATGGAAAGTACACCAAAATTCGTACGTATATTTTTTCATGTATTTAGTCTAAATAATTATGTTTATAAATTATAAATACGAAATTATCTGAAAGTTTCCTGTTCGAACTTTTTGTTCATGTAACCGTCTTAATTGACACACGCATTTCCGTTTATGACCTTAAGAAACGAGATACATCGATTTTTTTTTTTTTTTTAATATAGCTTTTATACAAGATTTTATTACTGAATCAAGAACCCGAAATGGTGAATGGGAGATTTTCACACAGTGGGAGAAGAATATCATTGATAGAATTATATGACAGATACTTATACTTTTCTGTTTATAATTTTTCTATATTTTTCTGTATTTCAGAATTCCCACTTTCCATCACAGGGTGGTTTTTGGACGAGGGATCCCCCTTCGTCCATTGGACCAAATGAAAGGGGTCCAACCCCAGTAAGTATTAATACGTTATTTACCTTAATTATAATTGCGTTCAATTTAGCTATCTTTAATTGATTGTAAACTTAGTCATACATTGATTTAAAATGTAGACTAAATGTATATGAGAATCCGGAAGATTTATTCATATGTATAAATACGGATGGATAATTATATATTCTTTATTTCGTTGATGATCTTTAGACTTATTTAAATATATCTTTTATATGACAGTCCCTTATTTTTAAATATTTGTTTATAATTTACATTATATTTTTCTGTCTTCAGAATTGGAATAATCCCACCAGAAGAGTACTCTGGACGAGAGGTCCTCAGTCCAGGCTGAGGACCTCCAGCACAAAGGGTCCATCCCCTGTAAGTATTAATTTTTACACTATCTTTACCTTAATTATAGTAAAGTTCATTTCAAATGTAGTTATCTTATTGGAATCATAGTCATAAAATAATTTTAAATATGTAGTAAACGTATCAGACATACAAATGTGAGACAATTGATACACGACGTATTTAAATGAGTTTGACTTGAAGAACGATAAAAAAAAAAAAAAGCGTTGTTCCATTTACATGCGTAATTTGGATCATGTTTCATTTTTATTACTTCATTTCATTTAAATTAAAACGTTTTATCTTAAAATCGTATACTCAATAATGATTTTTTTTGTTTTGTTTTTTTTTGCAGACTGTAGAATGGATGGACCCGGAAGTAGAGGGGCTCTGGAGCGCAATATTTGCGCTCCAGAGGGAGATGGACATTTTGAAAGAGGACATCAAAACCAAAACAAAGACCTATATGAGGCCTGAGGTTGTATACCTCAGGCCTCTCCCTCAAAAAAAAAAATTAAAAAAAATAATAAAAGTGTAAAGTGTTCACAGTTTTTTTTATGCTTTTCATCAGAATATTATGGATTTTCTCTCTAATATATGGAATTTTACCGTAACTGGGGATAATAAGCTTTCAAGGTTTGATTTATATTGTATCATTACAGATTTGTGCAATATGTATTCACTCGGAATATTGTCTTTTTAATGCTAATTTTAGTTTATTTTTAATTGAGGAATACTTCAATTCTTTGTACAACGAAAACCTTTTGTATACGCCCTGAATTTACAATTTCATCTTTCTCTTAAATTTATATAAATCCTGAGTCAATTTAATGTCTCAACGGAAAACTTTTGATAATAATAATTCATAATTGTACACGCTCTAAATTTACCAATTAAGCGAAAACGTTTCACTTTAGTATCAGAAAAATTCGTTTAGAAACATTTCATTGATATAAAATTCCCGTCATAAATGCGCAATGTAACTAAATTGTAAAGGCGTTAAAAATATACATGATTTCTGATTCAAATTAATTTCTCACGGAAAACTTTATTTATTTATTCACTTTCCAATTATTGGCGGTGGAGAAATATACGCACACTCTCAAAATAATTTATAAAAAACCTTTCACTTTAATTTATACAATTTTAGTGTATTATTCGTCAGGATACATTTAGAAACATGATATTGGATAATTTGATTGCACCCCGTTGCATTACTTTATAAAAAAATGCGTTAAAACTATATAGGATTTTTTTTTTGTTTCAGTTTAATTTCTTACGGATACTTTATTTATATTCTATAATTAAACTAAATCAAAATTTATAATTCAAAAAGTAAACGCGATATATAATTAATTTCTTTCTGAAAATTTCAGTTATTGATTCATAATTGACGGTAAATAAATGTTTGTGCATTCTCAAAATTGATACCTCAAAAACGTAAAATCTTAATATATTTAATTTCCTAATGGAAAACTTTGGTTCACCGTAAATAAATGTTCAAAGTTTATAATTTCGAAAAAGTGAAACATTTTTGTTTACAATAAAGATTTCTATTATCTTGACAAATCAGTTAATATATAACATCGTTTTTAACATGATATGATGAAATGAATCTGGATATTTTGACAATACTTTTTCACGGTTCTGTTTTGATTCAGTGAGTAAAACACACCTACCATTTCAGAACATGTCTGTTGGTGTTTCCTTAAATTTCTTCTCTGGGAATATTTCTTTCCAAAATTATTGCACATATTTTTTTTGCCCGGGTGTTGCCATTGTTCATGCAGGACTAAGTCTGTTTTATTTTGAAAGTTTGTTTCGCAATATTTACATTTTAATGAACAGGTGTTCTGGTGTCGTAGGAAAGCATCCTTTCTGTTAAAAGTGTTATCACATTTAGCACAGGAGAAGCAACTAGATCCATGAACGGATAATTTATGTCTATTTAGGTCGGATTGTCTTGAAAAGGTTTTGTTACACACATCGCATTGAAACTCCATCGTGAAAATGAAGATATTGATCATTTACTGCTTATATGTACTCTTGTGATATTGTCACCTGCATTTTCATTTGTTAAAATAGTATAATACATTTATTTTCATTTGATAATATAAAATGGACGAAATGAGTCATAGTGAAAGGAGCTGGTGCAAATTCCTTGCAATGAGTCATACTAAGGGTATTCTGTGTGTCATAGCGGAAGTCTGTTTACCGTATAAGGAGCTGATGTAAAGTTTTTTTGTAATGAGTCACACCGAGGTTTCGTGTGTATCAGGTCATCTGAGGTCAAACACGTGATTGAAAATTCGAAAAGTACTTTTTCTGACTATTTAAATTAAAAATATATTATAGCCGAATGAGATCGGAAAAAATACTTCTTGAATTTCCATTCATATTCTCCTTTGTAAAATGTGCAAACGGTAAAAAAAAAAAAAAAAAAATCTTCTTGAGAATTCGTGAAAGAAACAGGGCAAATCGAATTCAAAATGGACATATTTAATAAAACCAATATATAATTATATATATAACATAAACAAATAGTTATCCTATCTCCTTATCATTGTCACTTTCATTCACCATTCCGTGAAGTGGTTTGGATTGCACTCTGAACATGTTAAAAATCCCAGTTGGTTTTGATGGTCCGAACTGTATGGACAAGGGACGATGGAACATAATTCCGGGACGAAGTCACCAATCACGCTCGCCACGTCTTTTAGCTTTTCGTATTCTGCGGGCCGTAGACAAATTCCCTTCTTGGTGGGGACGACTTCCGTGTTGTTGGGGGGTAGCCAGTGTTGACGAAGGTCCAAGCAAACGCTTTTGATCTGCACGGATGCGTAGACATTGCCCCCAAGATGAGATTGGTACACCCTCTTCTCCGCTAGGGCCTGGTCCAAAAACTCGAAATTGTCCACTAGTAGCTTCCATCTGTGCAGTGGAAGACTGATCCCCTTTTTCGTTGGGATTAACTTTTCGTCCTTGAGCTCCCACTCTCTCACGTCTTTACGAATTTCGTCGTTCCATTCAGTAGCTTGTACAAATCTCTTGTTTCCTAACTCTAAGTTACAACGTGCGCTCTCCATCTGTACTGACTTGTGAATGATGCGAAGCTCAGAAAACTAAGTGTTGTATACACATTTTGATGAGTTTTGATTAGTGAATACATGACATGACCAAATAAGGATATATCCCATCCTTAATGATTCATCACGGTCCCTTAGTCATAGGGTTCGCGTCCCGGAAGATCTAATCATTCCTGGTATGAATCATGGCACGTCACCAAATTTGGTAAGCTGGCATGGTACGAGACATAGGTTACGAGCGTCATGGCCTTATTAGAGCTTTCTTACAAATTGACGAAAGGTACGTATGCTTGACGAATCATACGCAAGACTCTTTCGGGATCCTTTATTTTGACACATTTGAATAATAGCCGTGGAACTTCGGACAATTATCGTGCATGCAACGACACTTATTAGATTGAATTTTTCTTGAGATGTATTTAGGATTTCGGGACGTACGAAAGGTTAGTGTATGATTATTGATAGCAACAGGTCGGAGGAGAAAACACTAACGAAATATTCAAAATATAGAGTAGTCAATCGAAAAAAATGCCCCTAGAAGTCTAAAAACCGGCCTCCCAACTCTTCAATATTACCATGTTGCACTGTTTAACCTAAGAAAATATGAAAGCAAATACATTGTCTTCTTCCCTAACAGATACACAAATACTTCCTTGATTCAAAATTTGCAACGCTGAAAATAATAAAATGAAAATGAAGAAAAAAAGATGATCTTCATACTATGCCATATACTGGTGCTCGTTTCATAACTTTTGAATCATTGCCTCTACCCTGGTAATATTCATTGCACCCCCCCCCCCCCTAAATGTGCATGTATGATACACCGGAGCATTGGAACGGTTATTTTAGCGTATAACTGCGTTTTGCCTATAGTCCTGAACATTCATGAAATATTAGCCACTGGACGATAAGTGACAACTTCGCGTCTATCTTCCAAACATGTGTACTGTTAAATCGTCATTAAAAATCCACAATATATATGGTGCAAAATTGTAGATTTATTTTCCTTATATACAAAGTCTTTTTTCCAGATTTATTCAACATTACTTTTTAAAAACATTGTATCATCATTTTTTAGCAAATCTCAATATTCCACTTTGACAATTTGATAAAAGTGTACTGTAACAAATAAAATTAAATGTGAATCTTGTCGTTTTTAAACTAACGTACTTCAATAATGTCATTGAAATGTTAATCGTGAAACTCGTGCTTAAAAAATTCCCGCGGAAATGTGTGTACTCGTGGTTTACGTAAGTAACGTATACAGGACGTAGGTTTATTTGACACTATTTTTTCTCTGTTTGATTATACTAAAATCGTGTATTATTTGCGATATTATTTCTTTTTTTTTTACTTGATTTAGAAAAGAATGATGTTTTACTAAAACAAAGACTCTTTTAATTGTCATTGTACACATGAAATACGTGCTCCCTTTACGTTCGTTCGTACCTTTCGTCAATTTGTAAGAAAGCTCTACTAGGACTTCCAGCGTCCTTAGGCGTGAATCATTGACCTTTCACCCGTGACGTCACTTCCGGAGACGGGGTTTGACCATATTTGGGTGCGCCACAGCCGCCACGCGTTTTTGGGGTGCCTAAAAGATCACCATCACTACTACTCAAATGCCATGCAAATACTGTGTGGAAGATAGGTTTGCAATGTTAGAAATGGCGCAAGTGAACCATGTTTTGCAGGATAATAGCAGTTTTGCTAAAGAATTAGTGGCAACATATCATACGCTGCTACATACAGACATTAGTAGTGGACTGCATTTATTATATTTTAAAGACATTAAATACCTAATTGGTTTAAAATTAATTGCAAAAAAATTGAATGGAAGGGATGGAGACCTGGAAGATAATGTTATTTATGTAATGGTGACAGATATCATCAACAACAGGTATGTAGTTAAATACAATTTTTTACATTTTCCATTGTCCATAGCGATCAGGTGTATTCCTTATTCTTTGAGGTCGTTGAGGAATAGGGATATGGATATTTTGTGGTGTGGGAACATTAATTTGTTGCCTCTGTTGAACATTCAGTTGATCATCGTTCATTAAGTCTATCAAATCTCGACGAAACTTTATCAGAACACCAACTACAGCTAAAAAAGCACCTGCCAACACTTTAACTACATCTAAAACAAACAAAAATGTAACAAATCATCTATCAGTAAAGATTACTTTAAGTTTGTTTTAAGACCAAACCTGAAATATCTTTGCTTGCGGTTGCTCAGTCATCAACAGATGATGGGTTGGTAGGTAGAATAAAAAAATCTTGTTCAAAATGGTGATACATGTATTTAAGAATATTTATTATTTGTGCATATCATATTTTGCTTGAAATATTTTTTTGTTTTAGTTTTTTTATATATATATAAATTGTTGCATAGTTTAATATAAATCCAGTTATGAAAAAAAAAAAAAAAATGCAAAACAAAAAAACATCCCAAAAAATATGTTTACAAAAGGGAAACAGAAAAAAGAGTTGTCACGTTTTAAGTGGGTTGTTAACCGCAAACAAACAATTTTTCATTTTAAATCTAAACAGTGTCCTCTGCAAGTGTTTGTTGTCCCCCTCTTTCTCTCATTCTCTCTGAGATTGATTTTTGTCTATGAAATTTTAATTTCCGTTGCCTGTTCCTTCTTTTTCTTATCTTCATTATTACATAAAACGGACTGCAATAAATTTTGATACTCTGCAATTTTCATTCTCAAAATGGTTTGTTACGAATCTTTGCAAAATGGCTAAAAGTCTAGGTTTTTTCGCTAAAATTATGAGTGTTTAATTCAAAATTCACAGCTGTTTTAGTATTATCCTGCAATAAAAAGAAAAGTAATGTTATGTTTGCTATAACTTTAGCATTCCCTTTGTATATATAATACACAATAAATTTATATAATAAAACTAAACTTTTAGCCTTCCCAAAATTTGAATTCAAAACTCGTACGGCTAAAATTTTAACTGCATAAAAAACGATTAAATTTTTTAAGCTATAATTTTAGCATTTTTTCGCAATTTGAACAAGTTCTTATAATGTTGAAGTTACATGATATGAAATACTAAAGTTTTAGCTTTTTTCGCAAAATAATAAATTTTATGTTTGATACAGTAAATGTAAAATATTCAACATTTAAGATGTTGTGTATATTGTCTCAGGGTGGATATTGGAGGGGGTTCGGGCGTTGGAACTCCTGGAAACATATGGTTGGACCCTTCCTCTTTCCTCCTTTTGAAAATGGGTGTATCTGCCCTGTGTCTTGATTTTATAATACTAAGTAACACAGGTAGTTAACATGTAGGTTTTTACAGAAGAACAACAACTGCATTTTCTACCCTATTCATGACACGGTATTTTCGTTAAATGTTTGTTATCATTCTCTGTCTTCTTCTTCTTCTTCTTCTTCTTCTTCTTCTTCTTCTTCTTCTTCTTCTTCTTCTTGATCTTCTTCTTCTTCTTCTTCTCCTTCTTCTTCTTCTTCTAAGTAAGGAACCGTATTCATGCTAAATGTTTTTGGTCCCGCGAAATCTAAGCGTATTGCCGGGCAAGGCATCAAGTCCTCTCAAAGTTAAATACATTTGAAACATTCACCAATTTACAATTAAAATTATGTACACTCTATGCTGTTCACTTCCTTCCAGAGCATCCTTTCGTATACTTCAAATTCATATTGGATACCAGACAGTACTGTATATTATATTGTGTGTCCACATATATTATATATGTCGTTTGTTCATTTGACAATATATAATCCATAAAGATAAAGTCAAGACAAGACAAATTAACCTAAAGAGGGGTTTTGGCTCTGAACAGGAGAGTGAAGATGTCCAAAATATGTTAAATAAAAGATGAATGAAAATAAATGTATAACAACCAACCATTGACCGAGCTGTTTGGTCATATATACCAGCTATAGAACTTGTGTATGAACATATGAGTATCGTAGATACTTTGTTTACATTTTTGCATTCAAATAAAAACTAGATAAACAAGTCAAGTATAAAGAAATACTCACGTAAAAGATTCCTGATTTCTCCCACTATATTTGGTATACTTCTTTCTCTAAAAGAAAATTCGCATTGCAGTTCATAAAGCACAAACATTTGATGTTTTGTCATGTAACCATAAATAAAATATAAATTTGCGCCATTTTGTAGTCTTTAAAATTCTTTATCTTTCAAACGCTTTAAATAAAAGATAAATCTATCTAGGACTTTTCAAACGTTCAGGTGAGTTCAGCATAAAAAAGCGCTTCAATGATTTAACTTCTGTCTCTTAAAAGCTTGAATAATTGTATTAACTTTATATTATTTATTTTGAGGTAGCAAAATACAAAGATTTGTTATCCCAAATCAGACAACTTTAAAGTGATGTAATTCCTTTCATCCTTCCCTATATTTTATAAATGAGATACCAAGGATAAGTCTTCCGAATTGTGATAATTTCATTATGACATAATTAATTGTGATGTAATTGGTTGCTTTATTGTGATGTCCCCACAGCTGGCCTTCGACTATTTTATCTTTTTTGTGTGATATTTTGGCACTTCAACTGTTTCTGTTTTGTTTTTTTACATCCTTAGCTTTCTAATATAAGGTTCTGAGCGTAAATGATGAAGATAAACCCAGAATAGCTTCATTTTTATCACTTTTGCAGCGAATTTTGTTGTAAACGGTTATCTTGGTCTGACCCCAGTCACGAACTGTTTTTAAAATGCTGTAATATGTAATATGTTAAACAACACGAGCGGAAAATGTAAGGTAATTTTTTTTTGCTATAGTGGACAAAATGATGACAAGAGTATTTTTTAACTCGTGCAACGTGTGATTTTGGAGGAAATTACCGATGCTCACGTTTTTATATATAATATGCATGTTTACCACTCTAGTTTGTAGTTCGGAACCTTCCACTTAGTCATGTTTACCTTTTCATCCACTGGTGGTATGACTGAGAATGTCAACCGTTAAAGATAAGTGCAAAACAAAACAAATAAAATGATATAAACCAAAATAAAAGTTAGTAGCCCAAGCAAACGCTTGCATTCAGTTATACAACTCTTAACATAAGTCGACATTTCAAAATGTTGGCATTGACAATTATGAACTCTTTTTCCGCGCTCTCGCTGAAGAAGCATCCAGAAAAGCACTCTGGGGACACTTTGTTTATGAAATGTAATGGAATTTCTACATGCTATCAATTTTTATGTATGCATAAAACAAGCCCTTCATTTTTCGGCGAAAGCTTATAATTTTGTGTTATAACTTAATGTCTATAAAGTGAGCTGAAGTTTAATACTGGTATTATATGGCTGATTCACTCGTTGAAATTAATCTTTTTTCTATGGAGAACACTTGTTCTGCTGACAGAAATGATAGGGTCCTGATATTTTGTGTATTTTAATATCATATACTCTCATTCAAGGTTTATCCTTAACTTGGTCTCAACTTTTGAATAATCTCTTTCAACTGTGTCTCTGAATGTTATTTCTGACTATACAGCTTATATGTATGTTCAACTTGGTGTTTATTTTTGTTGTAGTTCAGTTTTTTTTGCTGTTCTATTGTTTTCCTCTTGTAGTTGATTGTTTGGTTTTGGTTTGTAATCCAGATTTGTTTTTATTGTTTGATTAGATTTATGACTATAGCGGTATATTACTGTATTTCAGTACGATTAAAGAGTTTTTTATGATGAAGGCTATACTGTTATATTCATTTTCTTTGGCTGGATAGTAGATCATTTGGCAATCATGAAACCTTACCCAACTAAACAGTTATTTCATGTCTAGAGTTTATTAATATGGAAGGAGGAAAAAAAGAAATAAAACTGTTATGTTGAGAAACTTTAAAATACCCCAACAAGGACAGTCTCAGTCCACGGTAAAACAAAAATTGAAAAAGGGCACTGTCTCTTGTCAAATGAGGTAAAAAATTATAAGCAACAAAGCAACAAATTCAACAAGCTAAATGAAACACAATAATACATCAAGACAATAACAAACAATAAAAAGCATAAACCTGGTGGAACTCCAACCATTTTTTTTAAACTATGTCCTGTACCAAGTTAAGAATATGTCAGTTGTTTATCAGTTTGTCCGTTTCTATAAGCTTTTGTTTTGGACAGGCTATTTGCGATGTTTTTTACTTAGATTTTTCTTGGAGTTTAGTATTTTTGTTGTTCATTTTTTTTCCTTTTAGCGACTGATTCGTTCCCTTAGATTTTGCTTGCAGTCTGGGTTTGTTTCCTTTTTATCGAATTATGACTATTGAACATCGGTTGCCTATATTTGAAACTATAAGGAGAAATTGTTCCATTCATATACATAAAAAAAAAATGAAAACAACATTTCCATATCAGATATAATCAACAGACCTTGAGTCCTTTAGGATTCATTAAAAATATGGCCACTTCAACATGTTCAAATCCTTTTTTCTGTTTTATTATTTTTAGTATGTTTCTTCTATCAATAAATCAACAACTACTAGAAACTTATATATGATTAAAATAATTTATTAGCATAATAAATACATAACAATAAAATAATGTGAACATGTGATACATGTAAACTATGGAATAACAGAATACCATTAGCCAGGTCTGCCACCTGTTAACTGTTGTTGTCCTATTGGTAAATTACGAAAAGGGCTATTTGTAATAGGACCATGGTAAGGTGTTGCATAGGTACATTCTGAAAGCTAATTAAGTCTTTCATGTCTATATTCAGTGCATCTCAAACAAATGCAAACTGGTAAAATGTGCACTAAATAATGAGCATGACAGGTTTTAAGTTCATGCAATAACCTCATAAAATCTTCTGCACTTATATGTCCCTGTGAATTAACTCCATGTAAATTAAGTAAATAAAACTCATTAATGACAGAACGATACATTGGTTTCATATAAAGCGAATGAATTGCAACAGCATTTTTGCACTGATTTTTCGTGGCAGAAGCAGTTTAACAAAGTCTGTTTCCAGTTGGAACTTTTCAATCAGTGGAACAAGAAGAGCTGTTTTGCCCTCTCTACATCTTTTTACTTCACTATTGTCATTTACTAAGCATTTAATTAAAAAGCCTAATGTAAAATTGCTATTATACTCCGATAAAATAATTTCTATTTCTATAACATCATTTTCATTTTGCATTTGCATATAATTATTAACAACATCTAATAAAAACTCACTTCTTTTTAGTGCTAAATGAACTTTGGTCTGGGGCGCAATGGTAACCACACTAGGTTCACCATCATGACCAAAGTTTAAATGAAGAATTAGCTTATTCATGATAGAATTGCAATATCCCTTTTCCTTTTTTTCCCTAACTATTTAATTAGTTCCCTATTAAGAATAATATTCTTGCCCGCCCCAAAAAGGAAAAAGGATAGAAGCACTTCTACACCATAGCAAACCTTCAGACAATCATGTGGATATTGTTTTTAAAACACTCTTTGAATGTCCAAACATTTGGTCTTTAATGTGACCCTTGAAGGTTAATCAAGAATCAACAAAATATAGTTTAATATATCCAATTATTTTTTAACAATGACAAAATATAAACAGTTTTATAACTAATTCTTATAATTCATCATTGCAGTGGGTCAAACAGCATAAAACGTCTACAGGCCACGGTGGACTGAATATAATATATATTAACTAGAGGCTCTAAAGAGCCTGTGTCGCTCACCTTGGTATATGTGACTTAACACAGGAAGCAGACATTTCATGAAAAAATTGTGTTAAGGTGATTGTGATGTGTTTGAACATCTTACTTTACTGAACATTTTTTGCTGCTTACAATTATCTCTGTCTATAATGAACTTGTCCGTGTAGTTTTTAGTGGAAAATGTTAGTAAAAATTAACAAATTTTATGAAAATTTTTAAAAATCGATTATAAAGGACAATTACTTCTTAGGGGGTCAATTGACCATTTTGACTTATTTTTGAGTCTTAAATTGCTGTACATTATTGCTGTTTACAGTTTATCTCTATCTATAATAATATTCAAGATTATAACCCAAAACAGCAAAATTCCTTAAAATTACCAATTTAGGGGCAGCAACCTAACAATGCGTTGTCCGAGTCATCTAAAAATTTCAGGGCAGATAGATCTTGACCAGATAAACAATTTTACTTCCTGTCAGATTTGCTCTAAATGCTTTGGTTTTTGAGTTATAAGCCAAAAACTGCATTTTACCCCTATGTTCTATTTTTAACCGTAGCGACCATCTTGGTTGGTTAGCCCGGTCACAAAACACAATTTTTTAACTAGATAGCCTAATAATAATTCTGGCTATGTTTGGTAAAATTTGGCTTAGAAGTTTCAGAGAAGAAGATTTTTGAAAAAGTTAACTTAGATTTACGAAATAATGGTTAAAAATGGACAATAAAGGGCACCAACTCCTGAAGGGGTCAACTGACTATTTTGGTTCTCCTGACTTACTTGTAAATCTTAATTTGATGAACATTATTGCTGTTTTCAGTTTATCTCCATCTATAATAATTTTCAAGATAATAACCAAAAACAGTAAAATTTCCTTAAAATTACCAATTAAGGGGCAGCAACCCAACAATGGGTTGTCTGATTCATCTGAAAATATTAGAGCAGATAGATCTTGACCTGATAAACAATTTTACTCCATGTCAAATTTGCTCTAAATGCTTCGGTTTTTGAGTTTTAAGCCAAAAACTGCATTTTACCCCTGTGTTCTATTTTTAGCCATATACAAGTTATAACATGTACAATATTTCTGTACATGATATAACATGTACAAAATTGCAACTTGAATACAACATATATAAATATTTACATGATTTATGTACATATATATACAAAAAAATATCCTTATTACTTTTGATTCATTTTTTATCATTGTTTTCAGATGTTAAAATATATATTTCTTAATCAATTTTGTTTTTAAATTTAACACTGTAGCATTTATTTCTCATCCTAGATGGACACGTAAAAACTTACTCTTTCATTCAATCCAATAAAGAGACAATTTTGAGCATAATCTCTTCATCCTGGCTGAACGCTTACAGTATGAAGATCATTAAACACAAGTATTTGTCTTTTATTCAATTCAATAATTAGACAACTTGTATATCCAAGCAGAATGATGAAGTAAAAGGATTATATCTATATACATTATGGTTCATATTATAGGTAAAGAAAAATAAAGTTAAAGATGCATGATGCGTGAATATTTTGACATTTATGTTGCAAAAGATTATCCACAAATTCTGAAGGTCCACAAAAAAACTGATAATGTAACAGAACATGGAATAAATAAAGAAACTATACCTATTCACAGAAACTTAATACATTATTTATATAAACAAACAACAACAATAAAATATTAAAGTCACAAGATAGTCTTTATTATATCATTATCCTCACTTTAACTTAAAATAACTATAAGGTTCAATCTCTTTCAATGTATCTACAATTTTCCTACTTTTCTCACATTAAAGATAAAAACTCTTTCATTCAATCCAATAAAGAGACAACGCTTACAGTATGAAGATCATTAAACACAAGTATTTGTTTGTTTTCTTATTCAATTTGAAAATTTGACAAGTATGATATCCAAGCAGAATGATTAAGTAAAAGTATTATATCTATGTATATATATATCATTGCAAAAAATCAAGGTCATCTTTGACTTGAATTTTCTTTATATATATATATATTAAGTTCTTGCTAAAAAAATCAGACTCAAGCAAAACTTTACTGAATTTGAACTTATGAAGTTGTATCTTTTCGGATATGTCCCTGTTATACACATGGAAACTTTTTTCTCAAGCTTCTTATACTATATACATGATATAGGGGTGTATACAATACACAGTGAAAAAACAGTACTCATAATTATGATTTTTTTTGTGCATAAATGAATAAATATGAACTTAATGGAAAGAACTGTGTAATACACTCTTTTGTTTGCAATGCAGACTCATTTACTCCATGAAAAAATAATATTGAAAATTTGCAGACATAACAAACATTTACACTTAGTCTATCTATTGAAAAATTGAAAAAACTTTAGATAAATAATAAATTAATGTAAATTCAAGTCAAACAGAATTAATATACATTCATGTGTTCTCTTTCCTGATTTTTATTGTTTGCTTTGCATTTGCTTTGCATTTGGTCAAACTTATGGTAAAGTTGCATAACATAAAAAAGTTCTGCTGTCTTAGAACTGCATGACTAAACTAAAGGTCACAATATTTTCTTGAAGGGATTTTGTTATATATTAATATATTTACTTATATTCTTACTTCACAGGCTTTTTTACTTTTCCTATTATCGATTTTCATCAATAAGACAAAAAAAAATTTACAACATTTTGCAAAACCATAGTTTTATCATAAGTAGATATACATTCAACTTATTGAAATATGACACAAAGTATCCTGAATTTGTTGTTTCATATCAGATGAACTTATTTAAATCTTAAAGGGGCACTAGCTTCAAGATATATAAAAAACAATTATATATTATTTTTTTTGCTCAATCACTGATGAAATACAAATTGTGAAATAATAATTTGCTTTTAGCAGCCAGTATGATTTAGTTCTGTCAAAATAAGCTAAAATTATTGATAATGAATTATTCACTTGCAAGTGAATAATTCAACCTCATTGAATTTGTATTAATGTGAACTTCAATTTAACTCCTTAGCTTGAAATGGATAAAACATGAATTGAATGTGTAAAATTATTTAAAGGAAAAGAATATCAACATTGAAAGTGAAACAAAGGTAAATCGATTTGATCCACAGAAAAAAAACCGATGATAAACATTAATTTTTCATCTATAATATAAAATTAAATAGACCTAGAATAATCCAAGAGCATGAATTTGCTTGATCTATTTATATCTATATTTATGTTTACATCGCTTATATGGTCAGTGTCCTCTTAATATTTATTGTAGACTTTTAATAGGTTGGATAAATGTTAACATTATTCATTATTATAAATCAAATACTAGAAATTAGGTAAAATCGGTGAACATGAATTTGACAGCTAGTGCCCCTTTCACATTTAACATTTTTTTTTACAAGTTCTTTACACTTATCTTCCTTCTTTTTCTTTTTTTCTCTGTCTTGTTTACATATGTTTTCAAGTTTTTAATAGTACCAATATCAGTCAGTCTTACTGTACACTTCTTGGATTCTGCTGTATCTATTTTCTTATTTCCTGATCTTTTTCTGCCTACAAAACATCAACTTATTTAACTAACTAAAAAGACTATTATTATGCAAATACATTGCTTTTAAAACTAGAGGCTCTAAAGAGCCTGTGTCGCTCACCTTGGTCTCTGTGAATATTAAACAAAGGACGCAGATGGATTCATGACAAAATTGTGTTTTGGTGATGGTGATGTGTTTGTACATCTTAATTTACTGAACATTCTAGCTGCTTACAATTATATCTATCTATAATTAACTTGGCCCAGTAGTTTCAGAGGAGAAGATTTTTGTAAAAGATTACTAAGATTTACGAAAAAATGGTTAACACTTGACTATAAAGGGCAATAACTCCTAAAGAGGTCAACCGACAATTTCAGTCATTTTGACTTATTTATAGATCTTACTTTGACAACATTTATTGTATAATAAAGTTTATCTTTATCTATAATAATATTCAAGATAATAACCAAAAACAGCAAAATTTCCTTAAAATTACCAGTTCAGAGGCAGCAACCCAACAACAGGTTGTCCAATTCATCTGAAAATTTCAGGGCAGATATATTTTGATCTGATAAACAATTCTACTTTTGTCAGATTTGCTTTAAATGCTTTGGTTTTTGAGTTATGAGCCAAAAACTGAATTTTACCCCTATGTTCTATTTTTAGCCATGGCAGCCATCTTGGTTGGTTGGCCGGGTCAAAAAACACAATTTTCATTTTAGATACATCAATGATGATTGTAGCCAAGTTCGGTTTAATTTGGCCCAGTTGTTTCAGAGGAGAAGATTTTTGTAAAAGATTACTAAGGTTTACGAAAAATTGTTAAAAATTGACTATAAAGGGCAATACCTCCTAAAGGGGTCAACTGACAATGTCAGTCATGTTGACTTATTTGTAAATCTTACTTTGCTGAACATTGTTGCTGTTTACCGTTTATCTCTATCTATAATAATATTCAAGATAATAACCAAAAACAGCAAAAATTCCTTAAAATTACCAATTTAGGGACAGCAACCCAACAACGGGTTGTCCGATTCATCTGAAAATTTCAGGGCAGATAGGTCTTGACCTGATGAACAATTTTACCCATGTCAGATTTGCTTTAAATGCTTTGGTTTTTGAGTTATAAGCCTAAAACTGCATTTTACCCCTATGTTCTATTTTTAGCCATGGCGGCCATCTTGGTTGATTGACCGGGTCACCGTACACAATTTTTAAACTACATACCCTAATAATGATTTTGGCAATGTTTGGTTAAATTTGGCCCAGCAGTTTCAGAGGAGAAGATTTTTGTAAAAGTTAATGACGCCGGACGCCGCCGGACGCCAAGTGATGAGAAAAGCTCACTTGGCCCTTCGGGCCAGGTGAGCTAAAAATAACACTTTCTTAATAACTCACATAAAAAGAAAATACTTCTGACTTTGATTTATATTCAATATAGGGTAAAATAACAATAAGTTTGTAATAAAATATACTATTTTTTTCAAATGAGGATTTGCATATCTTTTTGTTTCTTTTACTCCTATCTTTCGATCTATTGTGCATAATTTGAATAAATTTCAAAATGCCTCTTATTATATTTCATTCATTTGGTAAGTTCAAAATGTATATGTTTCAATAATAATAATGTTGCAGGTACATTTAACAATAATAAATTTCCAAAAAAGCTCAGAAGTAAAAGTAACATCTCAAATATAAAGAGAAATGTGTTGGTTTTTTTTTTAATTTTAAAAGCATCTAGGGCTAAATCATAACCATCTTTGCTTTCAAGGGGTTAAATATCATCATGAATCAACAATATGTCAATAGCTAGTAGTGAATGTATATATATAATATAAGGTCAATGACAGGAAAATTTAAAAAAATATATACAAGGCTGAAAAGTTGGGGAAAGGTGGAGTTTTAAAGAACTATTAAATGTATACTAAATTATACGAGGGGAATGTGAGGTTTTAACCAACTATTATTTTATACTAAATGATTTCTCACCTATTTCTGATTTTTTATCTTTTGTCGATGAATGATTAATAAGTCCTGTAATTGTATCTGAAATGAAAATAAGGATTTAAAAAAAAAATTAATTCATTCTAACCTTCCCTGAAATATTTGTATGGAATTCATACAATTAAAACTATTTTAAATTTGCATTATGAAGATGAAACTTCTTTTCACAAACTGTAATCATCCTTTTCAAAATCTGAATAAAATTTTTTTATCAGTCAAATCTTCAAAAGTATACAAGTTGCAATTCAGAATGTAAATAAGATTTAAAAGACAAACTTTGAACAAACAATCTTTGGACTGATATAAAGTTGTAAAAACTTTAGATTATTTACCCTTTTTAGTATTTTTACCAATCCTTTCATATTCTCCAGTAGTTTCACTGATCCTTTCTAAATTTGAGCAAACATCTATTGGATTATTTAAATCTGGAAAATTAAACAGTTGAGTACAATAACAATGTAAATGAAAAAGGAGAAAACCAAGGTTATTCCACCAGGGATGATTCTAGGTGTTTTCAAATGGGTCCCTTAAACATCAAATTGGGAATTTTTTTAGAATAAAATCTAAGACGAAATAACATTGTTTTCCTGTAAAAACGGAAAATGTATATCATTAAGTTTAACCTTAATACACTGATGTTCATGTAAGTTGTAACGTTTTGAATAATTCTGGATGGGCTACTGTAATTACATGAATATTATTGAGGCACTAGTCTATCATCTTAGCTATAGTTACCTAGGCCTATTACAAAAGCATTTCAGCTAACATAAATAAACCACTGAAAAAAATCATTCATAGGGTATATTTTCAACAGCAGGTCATCTATATAAATTTACCTTAATTCAAATGGAATAAATTATATGTTTATAGAACACAACCTTCAATGCCATGACAGGCAGACATTGGTTTAATATAAAATAACATATTAAGGTGTATGCAGTAATATAAAAACAAGAAACTGGAAAACAATAACAAAATGTGACAGATTTCTTTTATTCAGATAATGAGTATTCTAATGCAATTTGGATGCAACAATTTTTTTTTCCTTGGCTAAAAGTTGCCGTCAAATCCACAGTCGACCAGGCTTAACTAAGGAGGGACCCCCATTTTGAATTGATTGAATCAACAAATGTTCGATTATTTCTATATAATTGAAAATAAAACAACACCTACCTCGAATTTGGTGTTTTAATGTAATTTTATCGTAATATGAAGCGTACAGGTAACGTAATAACCTCAAGTTTGTAAGTTTTCATTTGAATGACGTCACCATTTTTGTGCCAAAATGAAGTTTGGTGGATTTTTTTCTATTTGTCAAATTCAGTCGTTTTTTAAATTTTATCGTACTTTTTCTTTTAGTAATGCATTTGAATCAGAATAACAGTACTGTAGTTGAACAGTTGCCACAGTCAGTTTTAATTTGACGGTCACAAATCTCAGTTTTACTGTCTTTGATACTGTCTACTGTGTAACAATTGGCGGTGGCAACTCTTCAACTACAGAACTGTTATTCCTTATGTAACAGAAATTTAAAAAAAATATTGTTTTCTCTCATAAAAGTTGTACCTTTGTTTCCTGAATGATGTATTATGAATGATATAGTGTTGTGCATCATAGATGGAATGTCAGAACTGACAGATAGATTGAAAATGTCTTTATATGTGAAGCTGAGATATGAAGTTAATTCATCTCTCACTTCCTCAGATATGCCTCTAGTGTTGTCAACATAATGGTTAAACAGGCTATCTCCAACTTTTGGCAATGATTTAAATGGCTCATAATTCTGCAAATACTCTTTAATTTCAGCTTTCAATTCTTTTGCTTTCATAACTAAGGAGGTGGGCATACCTGAGGAAATATTTTTCATTTACTTCAATTAAAATAAATAAAAAAAGTATATAGGAACATGTAAGCTGTCTTACTGTGAATTCATTTATTTTCGTGGGTACCAGTTTTCGTGGATTGTGGAAAAATTGTGTTTTCTTGTATATTTGGTTTCATGGTTTTTATAATGTGTTCAAACAAGCCTATAGAAAATTCCTACTTCGTTGAGTATTCAAATTTGTGGTTCACCTACACCCACGTAATCCACAAAAAATTGTATCCCACGAAAATCAATAAATCCACTGAATCTTAAAATATAAGCATATATATTTCTCCTCCTATTTTAATTGCCTACAGTTTAATATCTCATTTCAATTTCACTCATTTGACTCATGTGTAGATCTTTCTTTGCTGAACATTTTTTGCTGTAACATTTTCTCTCTATATATCTCAAAAAAATATTGAAGATAATAACCAAAAAAATGAAATTCCCTAAAAAATAACTATTTCGGGACAGTAACCCAACAATGGGTTGTTGAATATGTCTGAAAGTTACAAGGCCGATAGATCTTAACCTGATAATGACTTTAACAACAGCAACTTAAGTTTTACTCTAACAGCTTTTGTCTTTGATATATTAGTCAAAAACTGCAATTAACCCCTATATATATGTTCTACTTTTACAACAGCAGACTTCATTGATAAAGGATCAAATCCCTGGATAATATTTACAAACAAGATACCCTTAGGAACTTTCAAGTACAGTTCAGTTCATATTGGTCTAGTAGCTTCAAAGAAGATGATTTTGAAAAAAAAAACACTTCCTACAAGAACATTGTCTTTCCAGGTGAATAACTCCTGAAGAGGTCAATTTACCATTCTAATGCAATTTTTATGAAACATTTATTTTTTCATTGGATAAAAGTCATCGTATTATTTCTTTTTATAATGCTTTAGAAACAGAATAACAGTACTGTAGTTGAAGAGTTGCCACCATAAATTTTGATTTGACTGTCTCAAATGACCGTTTTACTGTCTCCCTTACGTATTGCAGTAAAACTGGATTTGCGACTGTCAAATCGACAATTGACTGTGGCAACTCTTCAAACACAGTACTATTATTCCTTAATTTCAGTAATGCTGATGAATTTGTAGACCTTACTTCGCTGATTTTGTTTACTTTAACTTCTCTCTATCTTTAATAGAATTAAAGATACAATGCAATAACCAAAAAATCAACCATTTCGGGACGGTTACCAAACAATGGGTTGTCAAATTGCACTGTTCATCTAATGGCAGATAGATCTTGTTCTATTACTTACATAAACCTCCATTATTTTTGCTCTCACTGCTTTAGTGAGATACCCAAAACTGCATTTGACCCTTATATAAATTGACGTTGTATGAGTGCCAATGAGACAAATCTCCATCCAAGTCACAATGAATTCAAATTTAACAATTGTAGGTCAAAGTAATGCCTTCTTCACAGAGCCGTAGCTCACATCCAACAGCAAGCTATAAAGAGTCTCAAAATGACCAGTGTTACACAATTCAAATAGGAAACCAAGGGTCTTATCTATTCACAAGACGAGAAACAAGAAACCTATATGAAACACACCAACAAACGACAACCACTTAACAACAGCCTCCTGACTAAGGACAGGTGCATATAATAAACGCAACAGGTGTGAATGTTTTAACAGACGCCAACCTTTACCCTAACCTTATTTATAATAGTATAACATTACAACATGAAAAGATGCACTAAAAAATATTAATTAAAAATGGCATAATTCTATTAAAAAGACACCAATTTCACAAAAACCACTAAACTATGTTCTTTTTCTTAGCAACAGCGTCAAGATTTGTTGATGAATCAAATCATCAATTAAAATTTATAAACTATATACCCTAAGGAACATTCACTTTAAGTTTTTTTAAAGTATTTGACCCATTAATTTCAGAACAGAAGATTCTTGAAATAATTCATGAGGATTATAGCAAGTGATGGCATAAGCTCAAATGACTATCTGGATCAAAAACTAAATTTCAGGATTTTAAATGGTTAAAGTAATGGTATTATCTTTCATTGTCCCCTATGTTAGCTTCCTCTTTTTAATGGTAATAGGTATAAAACATATTCATATTATCACTCACCTTTTATTGCTTTTAATGGAGAACTATCTTCACTTGTAAGGGATTTCCTAGCTTTTAATGGAGAACTATCTTCACTTGTAAGGGATTTCCTAGCTTTTAATGGAGAACTATCTTCACTTGTAAGGGATTTCCTAGCTTTTAATGGAAAACTATCTTCATTTGTAAAGGATTTCCTAGCTTTTAATGAAGAATTGTCCACACTTCTTTTTCCTATAAGGAAATTAATTGTAAAGTGTTAGAAGTAAGTGTTACGAAGAAACTTGTGTATTCTATTTTTAAGTCAGCTTACTACACAGTTATGTCTAGAACAGAAAAAATATATCAACATACAAAATTTAGAAAATACCTACCATTTCTTGCTTTAAATGGAGAACTGTCTTTGCTATTTAAGGGTTTCCTAGCTTTTAATGGAGATCTGTCATCACTATCAAAGGATTTCTTATCTCTACTACCTACAATTATGTCATAGTTTATTGTTATACCTTGGTTGTATCAATAAGTGTGTATGCATAAACTGTTTCTTAAATTACTTAAAATGTTAATATTTATATGTTGTATCCTGTAAGAACAATGAAAATAGGCCTATTGTGTTTTATTTTTGTACTATCAATTCCAAGTTTACTTTCCACAGCAGTCACTGAGACTCAGAGTGAGAGAAAGTATATTCCACTGCGTATCTTATCACCTATTTTCCTACGTTAGTTCTAGGAGGAACCCCATTCCTAACTCTTTAAATAATTAATTCTCTTTGAATCAGTGATCATGACTCCTTTCCGTACACATTTATCGGTTCAAATTGCGATCGTTTTAAATAAAATACAACATTTATTGACAGAACGAGCTAATACTGGACATGTCGTTTGATTCAACATTTAAGGAAGTGAGACAACTCGAAACGATAATATGGTAGACTCCATTTCGCCTGAAGGGGTGTTCTATGATGATGACTACATTCATTTTTTTTAAATGATGCATATGATTTAAAGATATGCAACAACAATAACCCTCAATAGCAGACATTTATAGAAAAGATCCCATGAGTTATAAATTAATTGAGTGGGGAATCCAGAGCTAAAACCCCTTGACGTCAAGAAATCTATACGCATGCGCATAATTACCAAAACAAACCTTTGAGCAAGATCGTATATTAAATGTTAACTAAACGACCTAGATGGTTCTCTATTTCTTTATGGAATAACAATGATCTTAAATATCAGTTTCATAACAATAACATATAAGAAAAACTCCACTTCATTTCTTATATGACAAAAATAGATTTATCGGAATTCAGAGAACTCTCGTATTTTATGAAAACTGGGATTCCCTCTGACGTGTTTCTAAATTTATAAAAACACTCAATATAAATACTGCTTAATTCTGATTTTCCGTGTTGTTAAAAACACGCATATAAGTCAATGGAATTATCAAACATGAAGATTATGAATGAATACTATAGGAAAGTTTTTTTTAGTTCAATCCCTTTGTTTGTTTTTACATTTTAAAGCAAGACAATCATAATTATGTGAGATGTTCCTTAATGTTTAGAATAAAACGATTGACGTTAGGGCAATGCTCATGAGCCACTGTTATAAGTCTACAGATTGCTTGAAAGCAATTGTATCCCAAAAAAACCTCACCTTTACAAAGCTCCACATCAAAAATAAAATTATTTCTTTTCATAAAAGCCATGAAAACTTTGACAAAAATTAAACAACTAAGTCTTTTGGACTGACAGACTGACAGTTACCAGTTCAGCAACTATGTCGACAGGTAAAATATAACATATTATCACTCACCTTTTATTGCTTTTAATGGAGAACTGTCCTTGCTTGTAAAGGATTTCCTAGCAATTAATGGAGAGCTTTCCTCAGTTGTAAAGGATTTCCTAGCT